>OY987184.1:20439476-21039476 GCA_963920625.1 Dinocampus coccinellae
TGATTTGCAGATTGTCCCGAACCACTAAATATCGTACTGTATATACCACCACCAAGAAATGATGGCCGGGAGCTAAAGTTCGGGATACTCGAGTAGCTGTTGCGTGGCTCGCCGGCGTCCACGCGCTGTCTGGTGCGCTTTTGCTTCTTCAAGAGTTGCTGTTGCTTACTATCCGCGGTTACTCCGTAGAGGGCGAAACAGTCGGTCTCCTCCTCCGATGACATCATCGGCCGTCTGGTTGGTCGGCCCCCCGAAGGCCTCCACGTCCCCACCCCGCCAGGGCTCCTTGTCACCCCTCCCCTTCTCACTCGAATAGTTTGCCGCGTGGCTTCGTGAGCTGTTTCTGTACCCTAATGCTATCCCTTCCACCTCGACTCCGTCACTCCTTCTTGTAGATTCGTTCTCTCTTTCCACTCTTAGCGGCGCGCGGCGGCTTCTCCCACCACTGCAACGTCGCGCCTTCTGCTCCTTCTCCTTCTACTTTAACTTTTTGTCTGTCGTTCTCCCTTGTTGGAGCCCTTGGCTTTTTCTCGTTTACCACTTATTACTTCCCGTCAGTATTTTTCCTTATACTAATGCACTCAGTCAATGTTATATTGCGCGCCGCCGTCCACGACGACGACGACAACGAGGTTGACTTTTTCCTTTATCTTAATTCCCGTTGGACGTGATGCTTGATCGTTCCTTCCTCTTTGGCCGCCGTCGCCGCAACCACCTTCCGCCACTACCACCTCTTTTTTTCTGGTTCGCTTTGTTCTCTCTTTACGCTCCGATCTCCACCTCACCCTCGGCCTTGTCTTGGACTTCGTCCTTTTATCGGGGTCTTTCCTCGTTTCTTTTTTTTTTTTTTTTTTCGTCCCCGCCTTCTCCCTCGTATTAATATTTCTTTTTCTCTCCACCACCTTCTTGCCTTGTCTTTTATTTTCTTCTTTAGTCTTCCACTCTTTTTCGTCTTCTACTTGTTATCTATCTCGCCACTATTCTTCACCCCGTCTTTCTCGCCCAGGATTTAACGCCAATGATTGTTGGTATGCGTTTATGATCCTCAATCGATGTTGCGTTTTTGAGTCACGCCTGCGATTTTTTAATGGTGTAGGATCAGTGTCGGGACTGTTGTCGCTCCCGTTACTGCTGCTGCTGCTGGTGGTGTTGCAGCTGCTGCCTTTATTTACACGGCGACTATTTGCGCTCGTGCTACACTTCACGCCCTGTAATCGATGTTTGATGCTAATTTTGCTTACGTTTGTGATGCCGAATATTGTGGCCGGACACGGAACTCGCGGACTTCTCGTGCTCCCGCCTGGGAGTTGCATCCTTCGAGCACGTCAAAGGGCTAGCTGCCCCTCGCTCCCTCGTTTCGATTATCGTTGTTTCAATCTTATCCCTCTGAAAACACACAAATTTAATAATCTTTTCATTTAAATAATCCATCATTTAGTCCACAACTTTATCTACTTATTTCATCATCAATAATAAAATCATAATCTATTAACACAAATAGTAAACATCCATATGTTTTCTTTGTATATTACTATTGTGATGAGGTTTACGTAATAATCTGGACAATATCTTGTATAATTAGTTTCATGTAATTATTTATACCCCATTTCATGAATATATGTAAACATTGTTAAAGATCACTTACAATTTAATGTAATAATTTTTACTTAAATTATTTAAACCGTATTGAACACAGAAGTTCAAGCAATTATTAGAAAATTGGAATTCTCAGAATAATATTTGTTCCTTTGAAAAAAATATAATACCATAAACGTATATACATACACGGTGAAAATCAAATTGTCCATAAGAAAATTCTTGTTATGTGTGTTATTTAGTAAAGCGACGTTTACAATTAAGTTGTTTATCTTTCAAGTCCTTTGTCATAGTTGAATATTAAAATATATATATATATATATATATATATATATATATATATATATCTTACGTTTTTGCAATACTTATCCACATTATCGAGGAAAATGTGTAAAGTTACAAATAAAAAAAATAAAAAAAATCAAGTAAAATACCCTCGAGAAGTTGATATGTGTATATTCATTTTAACATCGGTCGATTTTCACGTATGAATGTTATTTGTGAAAAACATTTATCTACGTATAGGCAAACAAGTACAAATAAAGAGTTACGTTACGATTTTATATATTCACAAGCTTCATTATTTATTACTGCGCGTTATGTCACTGCCCTTCGATCTATAAGCGTATGCCTACACCCCCACACACACACACGCGTATATTTCAGTATTTCTATAGACCCTAGATTTTCATTGACTCTGATATTATTTATATACGTGTTTGAGTGCATCTTTATCTTTTCATTTTAATTCTACAAAACTTGATGAAAAAAAAATTATCACGGAGATATTTATCAATAAATTCATGATTCTATTCGATAAATTATTTCCATCAATATATAAATAATTATAAACTATTGAATCATATACAAATCTACTTTGGAATATAAATTTATCTTTTTTTTTTTTTTTTTTTTTTTTTTTTCTAAATTTATATATGTACGTATGAAGTAACAGCTGATACAATGTATAACACCTGCGTTTTATTCTATTTGCTGGAAGCATTAAATAGAAGTCCACAGACGATACATCTGTATAAAATATTGTCATCAATCCCTATCGTAATCGGTATTTACATTTATTATGTTATCAAACCATTCACCAATTTTACACCCATCATATTATCTTTGATTACTGTAATATACGGAAATTCAATAATTATGCTTGCACTATGTAACTTGCATTAAATATTTATTTAATTGTCGTTACAATTGAAAAAATATCAAAATATTTGGGAAAAATATAAAAAATATACAAGCGAAAAAAAGGAAAAACAAAGAAAAGATGAATAAATAAATAAAAAGAAATAAAAATATAATACAAAACAAATGTACGGGAGAACGTTGAAAAAATTGAAAGAAGGGGGGAAACAATAAAGCGTGTGGTTGAGACATATGGGCATGAGATAAGAACTTCGGGGTATGGAGAAAATATACAATGTACTTTACCTGGGGACGCTTCGAGGGGGGGCCTCTTTCGTCAGGTCATACGTATATATATATATATATATAAACACACGCACCCCACTTTGTCTTCCGCCACGAGTTAATCGTGAGTGCCGTCAAGCGTGGGACGTGCAGTAAAAAAGAAAAGAAACAAAAAAAAAATACGAAATAAAATCGAAATAATAGAAAGGAATAATAATATGAAAATAAAAAAAAATGCGAGATTTTTCTGAAAATAGTGTGACTTGTGTAATTAAACTACTTCATCACATGTATTACAAATTGGAAATATACCGGAGGGTAATTATGTGCGAGACGCCGCTGTCTATTCAAGTAATGCTCACACTTCATCGAAATTTTTGCGACCGACAAGCGCCTAGTCGCTACCACATTAAATGTATTTGATATATGTATATGCATATGATATAAAATCATGTGAAAAATAAAAATGGAATGAAAAATATGCGAGTAAAATCATTCATTGAAAGGGAAAAGACACTGAAATTTCACCCGGAAGCTACGACATTGTGTATACTTATAATTTTTTCGACGTTGATGAAAAATAAAGTCACTAATGAAGTTTTATTGAATGAATTTTTTCTTTTTTTTTTTTCTTTCTCATAAATTTTCTTTTACTTTTTCATTTACTTATTTATATACGCAGACGATATTGCACATTATCGAAAAACGCGATAATAATGGTATATTACGTATTACGCGCGCCCTCACGTAGAATCATCGACCGGAAACTTCCGGTGCGTCATGCGATATTTACCGTTTAGGCAGGTGATTGTATTTTAAAGGGCGATTACATGATGACTGCTTAGTGGTACATCTTTTATATACTCCAAATATATGAAAACGTTTATATAGATACACATCAGGAGAGATAAATCAATCGAATTACCATAGTGTAAAAAAAAAAAATAATATAATGATATAAAATAATAATACCAACAATAATAATGAGTAAAAGGATAAAAAGAAATGAAAAAAAAAAAAAAAAAAAATTTCAAAATAAATTATTTGTAAATTATTCATCTGTATTTTTTTTTTTCACCCCATCAAATTTTATTTTATAGATAAAAAAGACAATGAACAAAAAAAAAATTCTCATACATTACAGCGGTAATTGTCTTATCCTGGAGTGAGTATCTTTAAATTATATTCATAGGTACATATATACACGTAAAATTCGACCCCCACATGACGGTCAATTATGATGATATAGACAACATGTGCATAAGAATTTTGCGCCCCCCCGCATAGGTGTCATGTGGTCGATGACCAGGAGGTTCGCAGGGGGTGCATGGGAACCCAGTTGCAACCAACCGCCCATGTCCTTCATCCCTTTTATTATCATTCATATATATATATATATAACTACTTTAATTTTAAGTTTACGTTCACGTTCGTCGACCATGTTATAATTATATTCTATCCACCTCCTTGCTACTCTCTCTGCCGCTGTCGATCACTCTCTCATTCTATCTGTTCCTCTATCTCATTCTATTCACCCTCTTCACTGGTGAGTAATAAAATTATAGTAACATCCGTTTTATACATAACTACGTATATATATATATACAACTCAACATCACCCCTAGAACACTATTTTCATGTGTATACTTTACATATTATGTATTATGTGTACACATGAAAGTGCAGAGTGAATTGTACTTTTTTTTGTTTTGTTTTTTTTTTTTTTTTCCTCCGGTAAATTACTCTAACACAAAATGTAATGACACGTGTTGTATATACATTGCAGAGCATCTACTCATATATGCATAGAAAACAATATATATATATGCATGTAGACATGACCTCTGCTTCCGGTTGCATTACAAACCGCGCAACAAGTTGACACTCGCATCAATTGATGCGTTATTAATCGTTAGTTAATCGCGTTAATGCGCCAACCGCGTGATGCCGACATTCAACAGAATAGGCGCAAATGAATGCACGCGTGTTGTTTACTCTTTGTTATCGTATATTTTCTCTCTGTCAATTTTATCTTGCATTCACTCTTTTACTATTACTCTTTTTGCATTGCTCCAGTATTTTATCATTGTTATTTCATATATTATGGATTTTATGTTGATTCATCAGCGAGTGTATATAATACATACAAAAATACACAAATACATATATATCTATTCATTCACGTATATAATATATAGGTGATGGCACACATGAATGCTGAGTGGATATCATTATAATATATATTTTATGTATTTACCACTGTCGATGACAAATTTTCGTAATTTACAGTTCACTTTATTTGTTTGGTTTTATCTGTGTGTTCGTGGTTGTGAACAACAACAACAACAACAACAATAATTATATACACACGTGAACATTTGCGTATATAGGCATGTACACTAGATGTTTATTGGCTGACATATAATTTGACACCAATCTACATAGTCAAATATATTTATACATACATATTCGGGAAAATTGAATAATTGGTCGTGTTTAAATGAATATTGAATAATAACAAATTGATTCATTACGTTTTGTTTCAATAATTGTGATATATATTAAACATGAATAATAATCTGTTTATTTATATTCTACTTATATGGCTTTTCGCATATTATTCTTCGTTTTTATCTACATCTATTGATTATTTATATGTGAGTAATTTTTTTGATTGTAAATTTTATAACGTACTTGTATATGATTTTACGTCTTTACGAAATTTTTTTCATCGATAAAATTGACAGATAGTATATAAATGTAAGGGGAAGATTGAGGATTGTGTCTCACAGGTAAATATATACAATGAATGAAAATCGTCGTTTTTAGATTGGTGAAGGGGAACGTTGACTACAGGGTCTTCGTCAACGGACAGAGACACCTTGCCAAGAGACGATTCCACCGTAATGTGCGGTATGTGTGTATATATATCTATATGAGTGGATAATACAAGGAGAAAAATTTCCCAAGGTGTGTTCCAATACCGATTGCCTCGACAAATCTTCTTCAGGAAATTTTTCCAAGGAAACATATACTCATATATAACACGCAGTCATCTCTTCAATACTCTCCCTATATCTCGTTGGTATACACACCTTTGAGGTTCCCATGACTTTCTCACTGTGGGAAATTTTAACGTCTGATATTGAAGGTTTGGAAAAAAAAAAAAAAAAAAAAAAAAAATCGTGGGGTTCCCTTTCTATCCTATGTATATACATAGAAGACTTGATACACGGAAAAGGAAGTAGACTCAACGGTCCTTGCCCTCAATGGCGTCACAATTGAATTTACCATAAAATGAAAATATATCTATAAGACATTTAATTATTTTGATTTTAATATTTTTTTACTTGATTTAGCTTGCATGAATTATTTATCTTAATTCATATTTCTTTCAATCGGTTTATTCATCTATATTAATATCTTCAAACAGAATTAATGAAATATTTATAAAGATAAAAAAATAAATAATAATTTTTATTTATTGAAAATTTTCAAGAATTAAATAAAATGATTGATTTATATTTGTAAATTTAATTTATATATATGTATTTTGTGATGAGTAAATATTCTAATATATTTACAACTTCCGAATTATTTTCAGATGATTATAACCGTTGGATTTAAATGCCTTGACGGAGACAGTGTACGAGATCCCCTCAAGTCGACACCAATGTTCCCAAGATCAAATACATACACATTGTGGACCCCTTGGTACGACATTCAGGTGAGTTGTGTTTCCACCAGGCGTCGTCAATTCTTCTTTTTATTTTTTCTCTCTCCCTCTTGACGATTTAAATGCCCCAGGTATTTTTTCCCCACCTTAGCTTGGAAGGTAATTTTCTCCCATACACTGAGGTTAGGGTGACGTTGAGCTAAGAATCCAGGGTAAGAATAAGGTGGTGTAGTCTCTCCTTACCCGACTACTTCATTCGTAAGGCGCGTGCCAGCTGCCGTGTGTCGAGGCGTAACCGACGTTTTGGCTTCGTATACTTCATCATCTTCAACGTATACACACACACACACATATATATTCATGTAGACCTCTCACTCCTCGTCACGGAACTGAGGGTAGTCATTGTTGAATCATTTGTGGCTCGAGTCATGGCGCCCCTTCAACGTCTTGGGGGCCCCCTTAGTTCTTTTTAACGTCTTAAAGGGAGAGGAAGAAAGAATGAGAAACAGAGGGTAACTTACGTGTGCCAAGCCAGACGAAACCAGTTGGCATGTGTATTTATGGGTGGAGTACAACGGTTTTCAGATTATAATATGCATGTATATGCTTACACATAAACGTACATATACAGTCAAAAAATTACCGTTGCGACTTTTTCATTATTTAATATATTTTTAACGTGTTTTTTTTTTTTTTTATTTAATTCTATGAATTTCTTTTTTTTTTTTTCTTCATATCATTCAATTGATTATATTTGATATATTAATGATAAATTAAATTTATAATGATAAAATATAACATTTTATGCTGGTTTCAAAAGTCGAAATGTACTGTTATACTTGTAAATATACGGAGAACTAGTGATGCTTATCGCAATAATGTTGCTACCGTTATTCCATTGACTACAGCCAGTGTACTCTATTACAATTTTTTTCTAGGACAATTATACGTGTATGTATACATATATATATATATATATATATATGGTGATGGTAGTATTTACGTGGCATATTGGCAACTGGCAGTATTTCGAGGATAACAGTGTTATTATCATTGGTCTACGTTTGGTAAAAAGTCTTCATGGCTTTGTGCCAGTATACCCATTTATTTTTCAATGGACCATTTTTATTGTTTCATTTTCTCAAAAAGTTGTATTTTTCATTCTCAATGAAACACTGAAAGATATTTATACATACCCATCTATATATATTTATGTCATCGCTGGTGGTCGAATGGCGCCACAGATTACTTAATTACATTCAATTGTTAAAGTTTTTCATTACAATGAGTTTTGTTCATTGTTCTTGGAGATGTTTACATTCATGCCAAAAATTTCCACATAATATGTAATATGATTAACTATACATATAAACAAAAAAAAAAAAAAATTGAAGTAGATTTAAGATATTAGTGAAAAAGCAATAAATCCAATGAAGCTGCAAAAATTTGGTACGTTATGTGGTACGAGTTTTATCGTCTTCTCAAATGATACACCACCTTGTTGGAGGGAATAATTTTCTTTCACACATCTATCAATAGAAAGTATCCGTTAGATATATATACAACACCTGGTAGATTTTACTTCTGGCGGGAGATAGTTTTCAAGAAGGTTTATACGTTGGTCTCTGTAGACAAACACACTTACACTCACATAGATTGAATGAATCCAAGGTAATATTATATAAATGTCGAGTCTTGGAGAAGGAACGAATGAATTTAATGAAAAAACTTTTGTACCATCTCAATGTATATTTTCATTCTCTCTCGGGATGCGACGTGATGCGTATGCTTTCAATCATTTGAGCCAATCACGGTTCATGATTGAGTGTAATGGACTTGCGTCTTGTCCCCTATGACAGTGGTTCTCGCGTTTATCTACAATAAACTGTCATCACATTATCATTGAAACCTTGATAATGGGTGAAACTCTTGGGTTGATCACCCAACGTCAGTAACTGTAAGTGACTAGGGCACAGGATGAAGGCTGTGTCCGAGTGCCGAGCGAGTTGGGTTAGTTGGCATGATAATGAGGAAGGTGACTTCCGACGATCCATATACGAGAAGAGCATTTGGTTTATATCGGTAGAGTGAGTGAGACAGAAATGTAGAGAAAGAGAGATTGTTGGCCAGATGGAGAAGCTGCGAGACATATATGTGTAAATCGGAGGGTCCAAGGAACGGACACTTCAATCTCAGTTCACGACTATACGTATACGTATGTATATGAAATACGTGATGTTGAGAAGAGTGAGCGAGGGACACAGATAAAATACGAGTGAGTGAGAGCAAAATGACTGATAATATCGAACGAGTTATGACGAAGCGCGCTCTGTGTTAAAACTCCGGATAGAACCTCCGGTCATCCAAGAAGCGGACACTCCAATCTCGACACCCTGTCGGCAACTTCCATACAATTTATTTTTTTACTTCTCAATTTTCCCTTTCTCTTTGTTTGTATTCAATATTCCTCGTGAATTTGACACGTAATTTAAACTGAGTGATGATGAAATAATTCATTAGCGATTGTCCATCCATTATTACTTTGATGAAAATTTCATAGATAATTTCATTTTACTATACAAATAGATCAATATCAATATTTAGATTTTTTATATAATAAAAAATATTTTTATCTGATAATACAATGAATTTATATTTATATGTATGTGTCAGATGTTAATCATAAGCGCCACTAAATTATAAATATAATGATTAAATGGTTTGAATTTACGGAGAGTAAATTGCGCGAACAAAACAACAAAAAAAAATTGATGGTCGACGAGAGCAATGAGATGACATATATACTTGGTGTTGTAATAACAGATGAAAATTCATGATGATAATTTGCATGAGAAGCAAAATGAGTGTCAACTAATTTTGCTTTGTGTCTATATATCATTGTGCAAGCGAATATTCGTAACGTGTAGACATGTGTATATAACGCGAATGTAGGGAAGAGACAGGAGACGTACGTACGTTCCCAAGTGTCGAATGAGCCTCGGCGCGGTTTAATTCAATTGAGTCAATTTAGGTTAACTTGAAGTCGTCTAAACAGCTCGTTTAGGTGACCTATGATGCATGGGTAACAACATCGTATCCGGTATATATTTCTTCCTTCCTACTTTAAATAATAATTTTATTTTTATTTTTGCAATAATTGTAATGAATAATAAAAGGAGATAACAAAAAACAAGATGAAGATGTGTATACACACGGACGGAAGAAAAAATGAGAAACATGACAATATGATAGAAAAAAATAAAAAGGAAAATGAAAAAAAAAAAGAAAAAAAAAAATCAGGAAATTAAATAAAAATATTATTTGAAATATATATTTTTTTTCCCGTGATTTTTTCACAAGAGAATAATTTTCGATTGAAAACTTTTTCATTAACATTTTCATTAAAAAGAATAAAAAAAAAAGCTGACAACAATAATCGATTATATGACTTTGTCAAGAGATATAAAAAAATTGCGTTTAGCCGTACCCTCACTCTTCTTTATTTTCAGTCATTGCCGTCATCATCATCATCATCATCATCATCATCATCATCATCATTATCATCTATGTATGTGAACATTCTCAATGTCCGGATGGTGCTATAGTCATTGGACTCTGCAATGTATTGCTGCAGAGCACGTGAGTATTTGCCTAGTGTACACACTGTACTTGTCTCCCTAGCTGACGTTGATTGAAGGAATAAGGGAAACGGCGAGCACACTTCAAGTGGCACCCAGATTCACCCGACTACGTCTCCACACACTTAAGCTCATACATATATATACGCATATGTACTTGTAGACACATGCATGCGTATGAAGTGCTGACGGTAACAGCCACGAATCGGACAGTGTATATTGTTATGTGGACGGTGGGCCATAATACAGCGACTAAATTAACCTCATTCATTATATTCTCTTTCCCATCATTGTCATTATTAATTAAATAACTTTAATATAAATATAAATTTTTTAATAATAAGGAAAAAATAGTAAAATTTATCTGAATCAGATAGAATAATGCAAGAGGAAAATATTAATCATAAAAATGGGGATAAGCGTGAGGTTATTAATTTTAAAAAGTCTTAAAAAATAAAATGGAAAATTTAGACGATAAAACAGAGGCAGGAGGGGGTCGAAGAGAGAGAGAGAGTGAGAGAGTGAGAGAAATAAATACATCACAGGTATATGTGTATTTATAGGAATAAGTGGGGTCCTATGTGGTTTAGATCCGGAACTTGATGACAAAGCTACGGAAGGCGATACACCCGAGTAACCGCATGAGCATTCGACCAACTGTTGACGATGCCTTTGCACGCCTGAGACAGTGGCAAACTATAGCACGTGGTCACGTCACTTTTCCTGGGTGATGTGTGGAAGTCCACGTAGTTAGTAGACCTCGTTTCCTAAATGAGTATATATTTATTTGTAATATAAAAAAAAAAAAAAAAACAAAAAAAAAATAGATTGGGTGAATGAATACAGAGAATAAGAGAAAAAGTGAGAATAATAGAATGAAAGAATAATTAGGAAAGAAGATAGATAAATGTATAAATAGAAATGGTGGAAAAACAACGAGACATTAATCACACGAGTGTTAAAATAATTATAAACTATGTGCATAACATCACAGTGGTATATCCTGATTTAATGTCACTTCCGAATTAATAAATGGCACACCGCATTGTTACTTAATGTCACGCAATACCACATCGTATAATCCCTTTATACAAAACACAAATATTTGAACAAATACGTATATTCATATATTAATTAAAATAAATATAACAACAATTAATCGTAATGAAAATTTACTTTTTGATTATTGTCATACTGTAATATTTTTGAATTTAAATTAAATTATTATTGAATATAAATAATATATATATATGTATAGAGTATGAATAATTATAAAAGTATATATGTCTCTTTAAATATTTCTGCGTCAAAGAACAGCATTCACCTTACATCCATGACTTATATACGTATATACTTGTGTATATTCAATGATGAAATAATCTTTGCATTTAAGTTTTAAAATATTTATCCAAGTGTAATTGATGATAATATTCTCATTTAAAATTTTTTTCTTGGTAAATATAATATTAATGACCGTAGTTTTATTGAAGATGAATATGAGCAATGTTTATAATCACACTTGACAGCATGTCCAAGATCATCATCATTATTATCATCTTCATCTCCTTCTTACCCTTACATTTCTCTTCCTCTCTCGTTTATATTTTTATTTATTTATTTTTCTTCATTTTCTTCATGTATATTTTTATATACACGTATAAACATTGATTAATGTAGAGGCGTCTGGTAATGATAATGTTGTGACACGCCAACGACGAAGATTCAACCATATAAAGCGCGTATATACTAGTAGTCTATGTATATAACACATATCCGGGGGTCGGCTGAGTTCTCAGGGCTATCATTGCCCATCTACCGGAAGACTCACTTAGACCCGTCTTGAGTTACCCCTACCCACGTGGAAATGTCCCTCTTATTCGAATGTCGCGAGGCAAAACCTCTTCATGAATTCCACCTTCACAAGACGATGATGATTATGATGACGTACCACAAAGATTTACTTCTACATTTATGTATATATGTATGTATTTATATGAGTGTGAGTATGTATATGTTATATATGTATCTTTGAGTTAAGTATTAAGATGAAGATGAGAAAAAGTAAATACACTTGTCACACGCATCTTTATTATATATACGTGGTATTCAAAAATTTTGTATTGAATATTTATTTTTTAATTAGATTGATCTATCATAATTGATGATGAGAAGAAGAATTTATCATTATGATTATTGATTATTTATTATTTTATAAATTCAAATTCTCATAAATTTAAATGATAATTATACGTATTTTTTATTGATTTTATTTTTAAATATTTTATTCAATTATTTTTCAAGTTATACTGATACTTTTATACTTTTTATAGAACTTATGCATTTATACTGATATCGGGAAGGATGAGGAGGAAAAATAGGGGAAGTAAAAATATACACTGATGAGAAATATATCCAGTTGTTACAATGACTTTTTGCCAATTTCTCTGAGACTCCATTACGACTTGTTGTCGCCGAATCGATGCTGGTGATTCAATATATATGTATATATAATATTTCAAGTAAAGTATAAAGTACATGGCATGATATTTGCCAAAGGTAAGCGACGACCAAGTGTGTGATGATGATATTCAATGTGTTTTACAATATATAACAAACTTATATATCCATACACACATATATATATATATTCATATACAATACAAAGTTTCATTTATATTAGTTCTTTTATTTTTATTATTATTTTTTTCCTTCTTTCATTTTTTTTTGTTTTGTTTTGTTTTTTTTTTTTTCCGAGGCACAATAAAATATTTTTATAACGACTTTGTTGACTGAGCCATGCATTTGATCGTTGCATAGAACTGAGTTACGATCGTGGATAATTCTTTTTTTCTTTCCTTCTCACACTCTCGTTTTATTATTCTCTTTATAACTTTCAAGTTTTTCTTATCACATTCACATTTATTACTGCATGTTAACATTATCAAAATGAAAAAAATTATATATATATATATATATACAACAATAACACGTGGAATTAACGGACAGTATAAACAATTAAATGAATATATGTGACAGTTGTGAAAGTGCCTTGATTTATTAAATATGAAATGTGTAAAATAATCGATAATAAAATTTTTCTTCAAAGCGTATAAAGTTTTATTTCAACGTGTGTAAAACTTACATTCACTGTGACATATCTCAGTCAATTGTGTAATATTATAAATATATAAATTAATAAAAAAAAATAAAAAAATAATATTTCTACAATAAAAAAAGTATAAAACAAAATAATATTTGATTTGAACAAATAAATAAAAATAAATTGTTTCAATTATTTTTTTCACGATTTTAATGTGACATATTTTTTTCCCCTTCAACAAATTTATCCATAAATTATAAAGTAATTTATACATATAAAGTAATCAATTTTTTTTTTTTTTTTTCGTTTATACTCTTGACAAATGACTTTCAATACTTACGTCATAAATAAAAAAATAAAAATAAAAAAAATAATAATATCTATCCACGTGTAAATGTATTAACAATTAAGAAATCATTTCCGCAAGACATATATTTGAGTACAAATTGTTAGTAAAAAACCGGAACTTGCACATTCCGCGCCTCTTAAACGAGTACGTATTGTATCATGTATACGTCCGCCTTCGGGGTTGGGCCCAATCTCAATACATATTATATTTATTTGTCTATATAGATAGATATATACTTAACATCCTGAATAGCGGTAGTGGTATGAGACGATGTAAATAAATATATACATATATACAGAGACGTGAAGAGAGTACGGCGGACCGATACCACGCGTGATTGTAACAAAACAACGGACGTCCGGACGACGGACAGTCGCACAGGTATATCGTTCCGCACGTCCCCTTGATACAACGCCTCTCCCACTCATCCTTTGTCGTACATTCTTTTTCCCTTGCTTTTTTTTTTTTTTTTTTTTTTTTTTCCCTACCTTTTCATCTCTTTTTTTCTTTATCACTCTCTCATTCTTTCTCTTATATATATATACTCGTCACTGTGTGATTTTATGTATATTGTGCCTACTATTGCGTTCACTCACTCTTTTTTTTTTCTCTCTCTCTCTCTCTCTCTCTTTATATTCTGATGCGATCTCACCACCGATCCAAAAGAGCAGTGGTTTCCTCTGGAAAAGTGGATGCTTCCACTAAGGATACTTGGTCCAGTGGACACGCGCTTCCGGAACTTCTTCACTCGTTTGTTCACTCCCTTTAATTTTTATTTTATTTTTTTGTCTGTAGCCAATTTGTTGTCATTGATGTGATTTATATGTCGGTAAGTAAATGGATATTTGTGTATATTTGAAGAGTTAATAATTATATTGTTCTTAATTTATAAGTGTTTTATGTATTTACCTTTCTTTTTTTGTTTTTTTTTTTCTTTTTAAATTCTGTATTATATAAATATATGTGTATAATGAAGCAAAGTGTCATTGATGGCGTGGCTAAAGAGAAGAGGAAGAAAAACAGGAAAAAAAAGAAGTTGAGTACGAGGGTATATTGAAGTTGTGTATAGACGCAGTTGCGTTTCTTTCTTTCATTATTTTCAAATCCTTTGCTTGTCCTACCCTGGGGCGGTAACTCGGAGAAAAAAGAAACTTCTACGAGTCTCGCGCCAACGTCTCTCACTTTGCCTCGGTGAGCTTTCATGCTACTTTTGCAATCTTTTCAGGCAAAAATACATTCATAAGACTTTTATATCAACTATATACATATGAAAATATTTATATATATTTCACTCATCTTTTCTTTTGGTCTTGTCTCACTCTTTCATTCACATTTTCGGGTCCCGTTGCCGTGTGAATCACTGACAAATCGAGAAGGATATAGTTTGTTGTATGAAGATAAAGTCGACGTAATATACTGGTTGACAATGAGAACAAAAACTGGAAGATGAAGAAGAAGAAAGAGAAAGAGAAAGAGAAGAGGACAAAAAAAAAACAATAAGAAAGAAGAAGATGAATATTGGGAGAATATGAGTGATAAAGATAGTACGTGGGACAAATGTGTGCGCTTTCTCGCCATTGTCCAACGCGCATCAAGAACAAGAAAGGTTTTATATACTTCTGATGATGCTGAGTGCACGTTTGTATTGCATCATAAGGCGGGGATACAAGAAAGAAAATAAAGATAGGGAAAAAAAAAAAAAGAAAAAAAAGTAACATATGAAAGAAAATAAAAAAACATCTGCAGTATAGTTAGGTGTATTTATGAATGTAAATTTTCATCTCACTCTCCTCTATTTTTCTTTTCTTTTCTTTTCTTTCCTTTTCTTTTTTCATTTTACACTTTCGTCTTCTATTCAGTAATAAGTAAGTGATACGCACAAAGTACTCAGTTGATTTTATGTAAGTAGCATTCTCACCAATGGAGATGCTTATTTGTTTTACATATAGAAGTGGGAATTGTTTTAATTTTATTGACAATGAGAATAATATTTTTATATGTTTACATGACATTGAGCTACATCTTTATGTCAGTTATATTATATATTTTTTTTTATTCTTTTAATTTAAATTCTCAATCATATAACTCCACGTATTTGAAAACTTTTTTCTTCTCAAATATAATTGTATTGTTTTACATTCATCTATTTTCACAATTTTTATTGTTTTGTTTTATTTTTCTTTATATTCTCTTATTTTATTTCATTTTATTCATTTTTTTTTTGTTTCCTGCAATAAAAGGGGAGAAGAAAATTGTCTTGTCGACACGAAAGCCATGAATGAACGGGGACAAGACAAATAAAAACTAAGCCAAAGAAAAAAAAAAAATTAAAAAAAAAAAACACCGAGAAAAATAAAAACAGGATGGGTTTGTTTTACCAATAGATGTAATACAGAAAGGGAGAAAAAAAAGCATTGAATACTGAGCGTGAAGAGTTCACAGGAACACAAATAAAATACAGTGAAACCAAAAAAAAAAAAAAAAAGAAAAAGGTAGCGGTGAATTGCTTGTTCTTTTCTCCTCTTTATTTTATTTATTTTTTTTTTTTCCAATAAGTCTTAAGACTTGAGAGGTAATTGATAATGAAATTTTCACAACAAAATAATATAAATATATCACGTATAAATTATTATGGCTATAACGTGATTATCACAGCGAAGCAATGGATTATTATCATAGCTATCACTTGGTAGCAGTGGCACTCTCTGACGAAGTGAGAGAAGCGGTCTTGGATATGTATACTTCGATCCTTAGTGACGTAAAGTGGCGTAAGAATAAGGTTTGCTCTTATTGTCGCAATATATATATATATGAATATAAGTTAGGAATAATAATAATAATGATGATGATGATGATGATGATGATGATGATGATGATGATGATGATGATGATGATGATGATATGCACGACTCGTTGTTGAAGGATCTTATACGGGAACTTCTTCTGGTGGTGGGTACAGAGGGTCTGTGAAGGAGGCGAAAGAAATCTGAAGGGAGCAAAAGAGGTGAATATGATGCGCTAGCGTCGTTTTCATATTAGTTTATATATATATATATATACATGAAAGTATTGTGGATATATATGAGATGTACTTGAGGTCTTCAACGTGCAAGAAAAGCATGATAAGTTTTATATTTTCTTGAAGTAGAAAGTACTTATTATATGATGAAAAATAATTTTTTAATTTTTTCAAACTTGATATTTTTCTATTATTATTATTATTATCAATAAAAAATTTTTTTCTTATAATATGTTGGATGTGTAGGGTGTTTTTTTTTTTTAAATACACGAATATTACAAATATTTATATGTGTATATGTAAGAATATGGTACAGTTGAGGGAGGAAAAAATAAGAAGTCTGAAAATTGTTAGGCGATGCTTTTAAAACATTTGTGAGTACTGAGAGAACGAAAAAAAAAAAAAAAGAAAAAAAAAAGGAATGAGCGGAACAAGTGAACTCAACGAGACGTCACGATGTAAGGGGCTTGTCTGGAAGGGAAGAACAAAAATATATATACGCGAGAGGTAGTTGGTGTATTGAGCGGCTGAGTTTTCGGAATCTTTTTTACGTTCTTTCTCATCGCCTATACATGTATATATACGTTGTCGTTGTCGTCAGAGCGGTTTCATGACTCCCTTTGCGTAGTCGTACACTATTGCTTGAGGAGACGGCTCGAGTACACGAGGCGTGCGAGGGTGCGTGCATTGTACGTCGCCCATCTTATATGCACCACCCATACCCCTATAAAAAAAAAACCTCGTCCATCACCCTTCCAATACGCCTTATACTTGCATTCTTTGTTCAACGTCCCCCTATTTTTATTATTTCTTCTTCTTCTTCTTCTTCTTTTAATTTTTTTTTTTTTTTTTTTTTTTTTCTTTCATTCAACCACGTTCTGTATAATATACATAGATATGACTATAGAAATATATATGTATGGTTTGTTCATGAAGTGTAGGAGTGAATGGTGTCGAAGAAATGAACCTATATCAATTTTTTTTTCTTGTGTTCATGATCATACAATTTTACTAGTTACATATTAACAATACATTCAAAATTTATATTGAATATTTTCTACGAGAGAATAAACAATTTCTATCAACTCGAAGAAGAAAAAAACAAACCCAAAAAAAAAAAAGTAGTAGAGAGTTGGATGAAAAAATTTCTATACTTGTAACTTTTCTTGATTTATATCGTTATTATTTTTTTTATTTCTTTCAATTTTAATTTTAATTTTTTTGTTTTTCATTAACGTCAATTGTAAATGAATTTTATGTAAATGAATTTTATGTAAAATAAAATCTCTACATTTTACATAATAAAACTCACAGTGAAAAACACAATTTCAGCATAGTGATAAAAACAAACAATGCAATGTAAAATTATCTCTCTCTTTTTCTCTTTCTAAAGTTTATATACATATGAGAGTGTGGTAATCGTTGCAAATACGACTTGCCTAGAGACAGACCAAGGAGAATGGGCCATTCATGCACAAGGAAAAAAATAAATGTAAAAAATAAAAACAACAAATGACTTTGCGGTTGGCCCTATACATAGACATTCGCCGTGTATATAACATCTATATCTCCACGAATATATATATATATATATAGAAAGAAACCAACGAGGATTATAATACGTCTCGTAGCTTCGTCGTGGAGATTACGTTGCCAGAGTGTCCCGCGGGGCTGCAATATCTTGCATTCACCCCCTCTACTAACTCACTATACCATCTCAACATCTATCGTTCTTCAACGACCACACGACCACCCCCTCAGGCGTAGCCCCGCGCCCTTTCTCTTTATTTACTTCTCTCCCACTCGCTCTTTATCACTCATCCTTTACCACAATCTTTTTATTTTTTATTTTTGTATTTTTACCTTTTTTTTTTTTTTCACTATTTCCGTACGAAATATACATTGAGATAGACTCGTTGAGGAGAACATGAAGTGAAATAGAGATAGATAAGTGTTGAAGCGAGGAAAATGTATATATGAGAATCAACTGAAAATGTGGAGTAAGTGAGGGAAGAAGTGAAAAATACTCAAGGAGGATTAGAATGAGAATAAAAAGTGAGAATGAGATATATAACAACGATTTTCATGTTGATATTATAAATATATATATATATAGATGAGGTGAGAGTGTAGTGGGAAGGAAAAAGAAGAAAAAAAAAAAAAACTGCATCGGGAGTAAAATCGGAAGCGAAGTCTACGAAGCCCCTTCGGGTCTTAAGAAATCAATTAAATCCGGAGAGCAGAATGAGGGATAACTTTTTATCTCTGTCTCATTTTTTACTCTTTGTGGTTTTTTCTTATTTAAACTCATCGTCGATTTTCCTCCCGTTGAAAATTCACGAGGTCGCATCAGGCTCGATGTGAAGAGGCGGCGCAAGCACGCGCAACATGCGGTGCGAGCGGATAGGGGGTAGTGGTGACGTCGACGAAGCGCAAGAGAACGACACTGTCAAGTGGTGACTCAGGGGAGAGATGCCCGCGGCCGCGCGCGCGCGCGCCCCAACCACGCTCGTATATAAAGACAGTGAGGACAGACGACGATGACGAAAGACGTAAACCACGCGCAGTGTAATCAGGCGATCTGCTTGACTATAGATATATATATTCTCCCTCTCGACTTCCAACTTATCCTGCTGCAATTTTACATCGATCTCTTATTATTATTATTTTTCCCTACTCATTTTTATCTCTTTTCTCTCACTACTTTATACTATTGTACACGGTCTTTTTCGCTTTTTCATGTGATGATTAATACTTTAAGCATATACACATATAAAAATTTATATTTTTCAAAAATATATTATAGAAATTACATAACTAATATAAATTTATTATTTATTATTACTCATCGTAAATTCACAATAGTTATATATATTATTCTAATATCCAAGAATAAACAAAAAAAAAAAATATTCATAGTGAATAAAGAATAAAGTAGAAGAAAAATTAAAAATATTGGGATTATAAGTGATATATATAAATACAAATCTCAATAGAGTGCACTTGTACAGGGAAAAAAAAAAAAATCGAACGGAGAGAAAATTAAAGTAAAAAGTACAGGCCGTTGTAAGACTGAGGAATTACCGAGTAAAATATCATGCGAGAATCGAAGGGTTGCATAAAAGAAAAATGTATACATATATATATATATATATTCTACTTGGTATATCAAAAAAACATAGTCGTGAGAGGCACGCGGTGTAGCTGCCGCTACTGGTGGTAGTTTCGAATTGTAGGGATGGAGGAAAAGAAATAAAAAAAAAAAAAGAAGAAGTAAGGGGTTGCCCACCCTAACCAACTGCGTCTAGTAAGAAGCATTGGAATCGATATCATTGCAACGCAGCCTCCTCGTCTCTCTTTCCATACATTTATATATATAAACCTTCTCAGAGTGTAGAGAGAAGCCAAGAGAGTTTGCCCGTCCACCCCCGTAACCCACCCAACCACCCTCTATACTTTCGCCTCTCATTCGTCTCACACTCCTCAACATCTACCCTCCGTCATCACCCAGTCCAACTCTTAACTCTTTCCTTCTCTACGTCCCACACCCCTCTGCCTCACTGACTCCTCCATCCTCATCCTCGTTCTGTGAGCAATGCAAAACTTGTCGGATGCGAGGTCGTCGAGCGAGTATACAGTCGGCCGGGGAATCCAACTCCTTCTTTTCCCCTTCTCCACAATATATACTTTTTATCCCTCTCTTATTTCCCTCACCCGCGTCATTTTTATTTCTTGTCATTATTTTCTTGCTTGCTCTCATGTATTTTCAATCGCAATTTCACGTTTTTCTCTTATTTTCCTCATCATCGTTTCACCCCCTTCTCACTCTTCTCCAGCTTTCTTCTTCTTCTTCTCCTTTTTTAAAAAAATTTTTTTTTCTATCATTCTTTATTTCTTTCGTGCTATTTTTTTTTTTTTACTCTCACCTCGCTTCGAATCGAGGCCTCGGTATTAAGAAATTCACCAGGGAAATTCTATCTCGCGACTTGATACTAGATTATTATTACGAGAGTGATGAGCGAATGAAAAACATCGCTGAGATTTTATATATATATATATATATATATATGTAAATTCATTACTTATATGTATTTATTGATGAAAATAATTTATAATGTATAAATGTGATTTTTGTCTTGTGTCTTGACTTATATTTACAAAAGTTACAGGATCAGACTTTCTCTCTTATTTTAATTCAGTGATCAAAAAATTTTTTTATATCACTCAATATTGATATAAATATTATCTATTTATATAATAGATTGGGATAATTTGAAAATGAGGGAGTAAAATTTAGTTATTGTAAAAATGTGACGGTGCTGCATACGATAATAAAATTCAAATGAAGAAATAAATAAGTGAAGAAAAACTAAGTCTCAAGGTTTTTTCTCGGTGATAGTAATTTACTATACAACTACGACGACAACGACGACGAGTATGACGACGCCAATGACGACGTCGACATTGAAGACGAGGACAACGAGTGTACTGATGATAGAACGAGAGAAAAGGAGAGAGGTACACGGATTCTAGCCAGAACCCTCGGTTTATACTTGCCCATTGCAACCCTTATACTTGATGCGATTTGAGGGGGAATTGTACTTACATGATATATATATATATATATATACGCCATAGATTTAACGAGGGGGAACGAGTGGTCGAGTTGAGAAAACCGCGCCGAAAAGAATGTGAAAAAATAAAGTAGAGGGAAAAGATAAAGATAAAGAAAAAATAAAAATATATAATATATATACTCATAATTAAGTAATAAATGCTATAAATATTTATTAATTCGATTTCATTTCTATTTGTATTTATCTGCAATTAAGGATTTTTTTTTTTTTTTTTTTTTTTTTTTTCATCATAATTATTATCATCAGTATTTTCATTTTTCTTTCCTTTCACGTGAAAGTTAGGGATTCTGTAATATTTTCATTTAGTTTAGTTTAAATATTGTGTAGAGATTGTAATGTAAATATATCATTGAACTGAGAGAAAAAAAAAAAAATAAATAAATAAATAATAAAAAAAGAAAAAAAGACTACATAAATTATATGAGATTCATTGTGAAACGTGTTGAGGGGATAGAAGATAAATTAGACTGAAATACGTAAGTAAAGTGAGAGAGACTTTTGAATGGTTCACTTGGCATATGTGTTACCAAAGCTTATCAAAAGCTTGCATGTGTTTAGTTCGTAGTTTTGCACGCATGCGATTCTTTCTCTTTTTCACTCGTGTACCTTACACTCGTTTTATCCCTCCTCTACAGTCTCAAAACTCATACGTGTATGGGCTCGTACACTTTATGCCCTAACTCAACTTCATTGCAATGATTTTTGCCGACACTCTCATATGAGCCAACGTGTTTTCTATATATATGTACATATGTTTGTTAAAACTCGTTGAATAGTGTAACCTTTAACTCTCTCATGCATATATCTTTGTTTTTTTTTGTTTTTTTGTTTTTTTATCTTCTTTATATATCTTACACATACTCTTCACCTCTATATACAACGTCTTCTCACTCGTTTACACGAATATATTCCATCTTTTTGTTTCACTCACATCACATTTGAGCTCCCTCATTGCTACGTTCAATTTAAACTTTCCCTTCCCATTCAAAAGCCACATTAAGATTTTTTAAAGTTATATACAAAAATCGATAAAACACACGTAATGTTTAACACGTGACTTTCAGTCGTTTACATTTTCAACTTATCGATATATATAAACTCGTTGATTTCAAAAGTCATTGAAACAAAAAAAAATGAAAAAAAAAAAAAAAAAAACCAAAATAACAAAATTACAAAGAAAAAAAAATAATATTATTATTCATTTTTTTTAATTTTTATTTTTAATATTTTTATTTTATTTTTATCATTAATTTTTGTTTAATTTTTTTCTATGTATTATAAATTTATTTTATCAATAATTGAAAGAGAAGATAAGAGAGGAAAAAATATTTATACATACATTACATGATTATTTATACTTTCCACGTATCATAAATATGTGAGAATAATTGAACTCAGTGTACTCAAAATTTATTTTATGTAAAAAAAAAAATATATAAATAAATATATTTACATTGTATTTTCATTTGATACGAAAAACGGAATATAAGTTCAAACACCAATTTGCCATTTCGTGACTGCAGTGAATCTTGCATTTTTCTTTTGCCAACAAACGTCTATCATTCTATCACGAAGGCCCGTGAAAAACTTTTTGGTATATCCAAAGCAACCGCGCGCGCATTTCGCATTTCACGCGTCCGCCTCATTCGCGCATTACTTACACACCCTTATACAGTTTACAATCTCAATATACATTTGATTGCTTTATGTATACACATACATCACAATCGTGATTGTGTCAATGACTTTTATAACTATATCTGTGAAAATTAATGGTCGACGTCTCTCTTCGCAATACCCCTCAAAATATTCTACTCACAAATACATCAACACAATATAAATTTCAATACTTTATATATATCATATATAAAGGGTATATTTGTTAGTTATATTCATAAACATACGTGTAATTAATCAATTGATAGACGTATCAATTAATTTACCAATTTTCATTATTATTCATTACAAAATGTCACAAAAGTTTTTATGAAAAAAAAAAAAAAATACTTATATATATATGTATTATTTTTTTCTTCTTTCTATATAGTTTTAAATTACACTTGAAATAATATAAAATCAAGTTGTAGAACAATTGTATTTTACGGTTGAAGAAAAGTCGCAGTGGTCGAGACTAAAAGGGGTTGCACGGACGATCGACTGGCTTCAAAGTCATACTTTCTTCAATATCTTATAGTGCTATAGACCCTTATTCATCAATAATAATAATTCTATGTATTTTATCGTGTATCTAACATGGCTGGATTGATGACATTTCATTCAAAATTATTCAATCCAAGATAGTACAGTAGAATTAAAAAAAAAATTGAAAATAAAATGTATTGTAAAATTTTTTTCAATTATGATTAATCAATAAGTTCATTCATGACAATTATACTTAATATTTTCTCATAAATATGCAATATTATAAATTTATAATATTGACATATATTTAGACCTATACCTGCTATTGAACGTGTGCCCACGATAAAATGTGGTATAATATAAAACTCGTGGACATAAAGTCTATTGAACTTGTACACGTTCACATATATATCAGTGAAAATGAGAAGCTGTCAACATTTCAATACATGAAATAATTTAAAATTCACAAATGCGAATAAAACAACCAATTACTTATTCAATTCATTCTCAAAATGAGAGAGAAAAAAAATTCGTGATAAAAGCACTCAGAAATATACCTGTGATATAAACAGTTGGCGAGGCTTTTTGGTAGAATGAGAAATGTTGACAGAAAAAAAAAATAAATAAAAAAACAAAACGAAAATATGGTCATTTAATGATTTTCTACTCTCGTATATCCATCTATATATAATATATAGGGATAGAACTGTTCGATTTCTCTTCCCTTGAAAATACCCTCGTGTTCATGTTGAGGGCGAAGAGAGTTTGCTAAAAAGGGTAAAATGAGAGGGCATAGTCATTGGCTTTTCAATCATTTCTCCAACTTTTCACGTGCATTCAATGACCCCAACAAGCATCCATACGCATTCTCCCTCTCTTTCTCTCTTTATCTACACATATATCTATATCATTACTGCTATCCTACAGTATATACCTTTAACATGCAGCCAAGGTTTTCATTTCTACTTTTTTTTTTTTTTTTTTTTTCTTTTTTTGACTTTTTGCTCTTCGAACACGAGTTATATATATATGTATATTTGTGATTGGGGTAGGTCAGGCCTCTGTCGCAATATATCATGCGGTCTATAGTCATTGAAATATATATATATATATATAGTGTATTGTAAGTAGGAGATGCACGTAAATAGTTTCGTCTATATACTCATTCTTCCCCATACCGCTCTCCTGCTCCCTCTTTTTTTTTCTATCCTATACATGTTTTCATGTAGAACGTTCAAACGAATAAACACGCGTCTAAATTCGTGAAAGAAAATTACTGTCACTGGTTATAATATTATATCTATTATTAATTATTCATCGATGAGATATTAAATTTTTATTGAAATGACTATTTATAAAAAATGAAAAATATAAATATAAATAATTGTAATAAAAATGAAATAATAATATTTATCTCTAAATATATATATATATTGATAAATGGAGAAAATATGAGAGAAATATATTTCATTTAAAATGTTTCTTGAATAGAATTATACGTATATGCACGTTAGCTATGTCAAGGTAGTCGAGACATTCAAAGAAACAGTAAAAGAGGATAATAATATATATATATGTGGATAGATGTATACAATGTATAATGATGAAAGAGAAAAAGTATGAGAAAAAGAGCGTCGCCCATGGTCGATTACTACATCCGAGTATACATCACGTGTCAATAGTTTCACTTCGTTCGTGCAAATGCTTAGAATTATATTCCCGCAATTGTATATAAACACATCACATACCCATACATTTAAAGAAATATTCACGCTGAAACCCATACAGTTTACAAAGCTTTCTTAATGACGGAAGAAATTCTATCATACACGTATCCGTTTAGGACGCGCCCCGACATTGTACAAGGGAGCATGAGATTGTGCGCACAGTGTGGAAAAAAAAATATATGTATATATATATATTTTTTTTTGTTTATATCCAATGTAAATTGAACGTAAAGATCGTATACGAGAGTTGAGTTAACGCGGGCGCCTCTTTCTATATATATACATATTATATATACAGAAACGTAGAAACTAAAAGAGCCGAGGGATGATCATTAACGTCACCGGTCGACAACGTGAGGAGCGCACATCATTGGCGAATGAAATCGTGTTTGTTGTCATACACCTCTTATATGTGTTACATCTACGTAGTTTATAATAGTTTTGCCGTGGGCATATTTTACCATCAGATTCTACTAAAAGACTCTCACGTCTTTTCGCTCTTTTTATTCTTTTTTTTTTTTTTCTTTTCATATACACTCGTATCATCTATTGATATCTTTCCTTTATTTGTTTTTTTTTTTGTTTTTCTCTCTTTATTACTGTAAGGTGACATGTTAAAAAAAAATAATAATAAACGTGTACATTGTACATACGAAAGAAAAAAAAAAATGCCAAAAATATATATATACATATGTTTGTAAATACTTTGGATGTGAATTTTTCTATTCATCTTTTAATTCACGTAAATCAAAAATTATAAAACACAATATTTTATATTACATAAATATATATAAGAATATATATGAATGAAAAAATCAAATTGATATTCATTATATTTTCAAAATATTTCATATTTATATGGTTGAACGAATCTTAACGAATTCAAAACACATCATCATCTACCCTTTGCTGGTCTAATAATAATATTACCAATATATATATATATACGCTTGTCAAAGACTCTTATCACAGTATGAATATTTCAAGCGATAAATTTGCATGCTTACACATAAATGTGTATATCGGTACCACCATGGCCATCATCATCAGAAAATGACGTAGACTGACCCCTCTTGAACCTACTGTCGCATCATGTGGAAATAAAACAAACAAAAAAAAAAACGCAAAGCAACACCCTCTCTCAAAAAAAAAAATAATAATAACAATAATAAATAATAAATAAATAAAAAAATTGACAAAAAAGAAAATAAAAATAAAAAATTGATACTGTCGAAAAAAAAAAAACAAAAAAAAAAAATATCAAATAACCAACGACACAAACTGCGTACAAAAAATAATTTCGCTCGAAACCCTAGCACGATATATACATATCTATATATATATATGTCTATGTATAAGCTTTAGGCAAAATCATTTCACCGTCATTGATCCTTGTACCTATATACGTGTATTTTTATATGTGTGTGTGTGCATCGTGTATACCCCCAACTCCTCCGGGATTTTTCCAATGCTTCCCTCTTTCTCTCTATTTCTATTGCTCGTGATCACTGCGCTGTGCATGCAGTATTGTAGACTCTCACCGTCACTAACCACCCTCCCAAACTCCCCTCTTCGCAGGACGGTCAGCCACGTACCATCTCCACTTCCACCTCTCGCAATTTCTGTCTCTTCCCCACTCTCTGTTGCTCCACGAGGTCATCAAAACATTCACGTCAACCAGGCAACACCGGACGCTACGGCCATTTTTTTGTCTGGCCAGTCAGTGAGTCCCAGGGATCAGTGAATCTACATATATAATATATATATGAGGCGATGGTGCGGGTGAAGCGCAGATAAAAAGCTGCCAGGGGGTCAGTGGAGAGTCCAGGGAGGTCACAACGAGAATCACACGTGAGGGGCAACTCACGTAGTGTGTGTATATGAAGAGTGAGACAGAGTGAGAAGGAGAGCAGGAGAACGAAAAGCGTTGGCTGATAGTGGGTGGGTGGACGACAGGGTGAGAGAGAAAGAGAGAGAGAGAGAGAGAGAGAGAGAGGACTCAAGAGGGTGAGTGTGGCAACCATCGATCAGCCTCGAGGCTGGACCGCGCAATGATTTTTACCCCTTTGTCCCAACCTACCGCGGCGCCCACTTGCCCCACGGGCCACATTCTCCAGTAATATGTAGGTGCATGGCCCCACTCTCTTCCTCCCTTTATCTCTTTCTCTATCACATTATTTCTTTCTCACTCATTTTTGTATATATTGCACACACGATGCACCAGACACATAACTCTGCTATCTCCTCTATCCACTTTTATGTGTATATCTACATAACTTTCTCTCTTTTTCCTCATTTTATATATACATATTCGCACACTCATACATTTATATTTCTATATATATGTGCGTGCTGCACCTCGAGATAGCATTCACATATCTCAGTCAATATATGTATATATACATGTATATAAATGTATTCATGTGTAATACACACACACACACACACACACACACACACATTGCATCCATAATTTTTTCTTTGTCGTTTTTTCTCTGTTTGCTCCTCCACCACCCACTTTCTCTCATTCTGTCTTTCGCTTCATTGTCTCTGTTTATCTCTCCCCCTTTTCTCTTTTTCTCTTTTTCTCTTTCTTTCGTTCCTTTGCATTTTTTTTTTTTTTTTTTTTTTTTTTCCTTCATCTGCTCTTCGCCCGTTCGTTTGTTCGCGTCTACGACTCTCCTTCCATCATCATTTCCTCTTCTCTTCCATTACTCTATTTCTTCATTTCACATATCGTCGCTCTTCATTTGACTCACATTGGCTCACTGATTAATATAATTGTTATTATTATATTTATTATTCAATTTTTTTTATTTTTTATTATTACTTCGATCTCTCTTTTCGTTAATGCCACGGTTGGAAAATCGCCCGCTCGGCCACGCCCTCAAACCTCCACATATACTCGCACTGACTCGCTCACGGCGCCATCCTCCCGTCCATCTCGTGTTCTCCTCACGGCCTACACACCCATCACACCCGCATACAACCCAACCACCCCCTTGTACACCTTTTCGCTTTATTTCATTTCCCGACATTTGTATATCCAAAAACGTAACGGCCAGTGAGCTCTTTGCATTATCTCGTTTTCACAAAAATATACCCGGGCTAATCCACGCACTAATTTCCCTATCTCTTTTCACCCCTTTTCTGTTTAACCGTAATGTCTCACTCAGTCTCGCTCATTCCTCACCCGAGCTTCTGTTTTTTTTTTTTTTTTTTTTTTTTTTTTTTCGGATTTTCTCTATTTCTCAATCATCTTTGCAATATGCATATGTAAACTTTCATTCTCATGCACACACATCTTGGGTATTTATGAATATCTATATATTATATCTTAATCCTTTATAACTGTGTCATTCCACTTCTCTATACGTCAGTCGTTCACATTATTAGTTCAATTAAAAGACACGATTTACCTTATCTTTCATGTATTCTATCGCATAAAATTTAAACCTCCATCAAAAGTGTCTTGTGCGTATGAAATAATTCCATGCTACGATTTACATATGTTATATTTGAGTTTTGATTAATTATTATTATCATTTGAACTATTTATTATCAATGAAATGATGAATAATAAAAAGTAAAAAAAAAAAAATATACAATAAATGAATAATAAAATAAGTAAACGGTGAAACGTAATTTTTTACATTTATGTTTTTTATCGTTTTTATTTTTTACCTCTACTTTTATTCATTTATTTATTTACTTTTTTTTTTTCGCCATAGGAGTGCACGATATATATATATGGATTTGAAATTCTCTTTGCCGGATCAGCGGTGCATCCACGCGACATCAACCAACCCCTTTTCGGACTTGGTCCCGGCACAATTTCCCTTCACGTCTCTTTACCCGCGTGTACTTTTACCTCGTCGCATTTTTTTCTCCCACCCATTTATATATGTATGCGTGTGCAACTGAAATCCTCTTCGCCGACAATTCACTCAGATTAACAGAGTTTTATGCTTCTCTCATCCTCACTTTATCTCGAACCCTTTCTCATATAACTGTACGATCATTTTCCTTTATCTCATTCGTTTTATATTAACAAAAAAATTATTATTAATTTCATCTGTAGTCTCACAAATATATTATTATAATGTATTCAATATTAATATGTATATGTTGATATATAAATATATTATAATTATCAATTGAATTGAAAAGTAAAAAGAAAATTGAAACACAAATAGAAAAAAATTGGATGTCAGATGAATGTATAAATAAGTGTATGATCTGAATTATTTAGTGTAGATAACCATACGTGTAGCAGATGGGGTGAAGCCAGATGTCAAAATGAAAAATTAAGTGATAGAAAATGAATGAAGAAAAAAACTAAAGGACACAATAAAGTGAGATATTCGACCATCAGAGTTTGCATAAGATAATTGTATATATACAATTGGGGAATGGGTGGCAGGAAGTAAACTGTCAGATGTGTCCAGACAGTGTAGTAAAAAATTTGTTGGAAAACGAGCCATGAGGTAAAAATATTTTTAAACGCCGGCCATCCACTTGAATTAATCCAAAATCATTTATTCGATATAAAATATAATTATTCACGAATATTTATGAGGAAAATTTTTTATTTTTATTTTTATTATTTCGATAATAAGTTTATTCATATAAATCACAATAATTTAATCTTATATATAAATCAATTATGTATTTCAATTGTTATATAACGATATTATTTATTCTAATTTCATAATTATATAAATGAACATTTTTATATATCTATGTGTATATATAAATGTATATTCCTTAAATTTTTTGTTTGAACAATAAAAAAATTTTTTTGGTATATTTTTTTTTATACTTTATAATTTTTTTTTTTTTATTCATAATAGTGGTCGATGGAATATTATTTATGCTTTGTACTCACGATAAATTTTAGAATGAAACTGTTTTTGTCCAATGAGCGTGAAGATATGTGCAAATCATGTATATGGGTATTATCATATCACAAAACACGAGTAAACCGAGTAGATCATCGCAAAGCTTTGCCAAAAACACGGACATTTTCATAAACAAATTATATTGAAATCAAGTAATAAAATCAAAAGATAAATTGATAAATAATAAACATAAATCCTTCCCTTATTCTTCAATTATAAATTTAATTAATCAATTTTTTATAATTTCACAAAAATTAAATACACGATTTTTTTTCTCTTTTTTTATTGTAATCTTTATACTGCGTAATTGTTAAGAGTTAAATATATATGATTTACTTATTAATGAGTTGTCACTTCTATATCCGTTATATTTGTCGTCTCTGAACGGTGAAGTCGCACATAACAATTCGAATAGCAATTCATTAATTATTAACGGCCTTATTGGCACGGGTGGGTCAAGCGCGATAGACGTAAAAAACAAGTGACGGGAAATAAAAAAAAAATAAATAAATAAATAAAAATACGGAGAATCCTCGAGCGTAAAAAATGAAAAAATAACAATGTGAATAAATAAATAAATGAATAAATAAAATAAAGTGAAATGAATAAATGAGATGCCATATATTTTTTCACACGCACTTACTAATACTCATGATTGTTTGTGATAAATAACAAAAATCGTCCATTAAAAAATTAACTGACAGTTTGTACGCGTGTGCAATGCAATTATATATTTTTTCAAGTGGCTCCATGAATGTCAAGTGGAAAATTCACAGTTCCATATTGTTAGCGCTTCATAGAGTGTGATTTGGGTCTAGGAACAAAAATTTTCCATTTCCTCAAGAGTTTTTCAAGTGTCGAACCAAAAAAAAAAACAAAAAAATTGAATGCATTTTTATACACATCAATACACTAAATTCACTGTGACGGTTATAAAAAAGGTTTATATACACTCTATATGGCACGTCTAAATATATATACATTTAACAAAATATATTTTCATTTTCTATATATATATATATACGCACATTTATATATAATGCAGCAGATGGATGAGAATATTTAATTGATGGCGCGTGACTGTGAAGAAAAAAAAAAACGTAAAATAAAAAATTCCAATTGATATTATTCTTTTTTTTTTTACGATAAAAAAAAATTAATTGAAAATATTTCGTTCATCAATTTCCCCACCATCAATGTCCAATATTTTGTCATTTATTTATTTTTTTTTTTCCACTTTCTTGAATAATAATATTAAAATATACATCCACATCTACATGTGAATTCCTCTACGCGAAACAAATAACCAATTGAATTCATGTTACATTGTATTACTGAAAATTCCAAATGTAATTTTTACACGGCTCGTAAAGACTCGTTGCAAATCTGTACATACAAGTAGTAGGTTCTTGTCTGTCCCTATCTCACAATTGAAATTACGTAAAATTGCATTTGCTGTGAATTACAACGAACATGGAATAGAAAGGGAAAAAAAAAAAAAATACGTGAATACATACTCATACACATCAAATACACATACCAATACATTCATTTATATGTAGAAAGAGAAAAAAGTGGATGGGCTTGCAGAGTTATAATCGAGTTACCAACTGGAAACCACCGCACAGGTCATATCCAATATATAGAGGAGTTTGCAGCCGTGACACTGAACTAATATAGTCTACCATTTCACATATCCATTTGTCTATGTATATAAACTGCACTTACACCGTGGATTATACATTGAAATAAAATTTAAATATTACACTTGAAATAATTGGTATTTCTCTTTAGCTATATGAATGAGTATATTCATATCTACATGTATTATGAAAATGTATGAAAATAATCTAGGTAGGTAAATAAATTTTTTTCTATTAAAAAAATTTATATATTCATATGTAAATATAAAAATTTATATATATAATTAATTCTTCAAAATAATTATAAATTCTTTTTGAAAAATTATATAGAATTACATTAATTGAAATTAGTTTTTAATGACAGTGATGAATTAATAATGAAATTATATAATTGTATGATTATCAAGTTAATAGTATAAGATATATTGAGTATATAAATATTACAATTGTAATTATATGAAATAAGATAGAGAGTGTAAACAATAAAAAAAAGAAAATGAAATAAATTTTGACAAGAGAAAAATGTACATGCACGCTCGTATTCAATATCCACAATTAAACTATAATACAGAACGAGTGAAAAAATATACAGAAAAGAAAGAAAAAAAAGTGAACGAGTAGTTTACGAGTGGCGATGTAGAGAGACCTAAAAATTGCAAGGGCAGCATATTCGTAAAAAAAGATAGACATAGATTGAGCTTTGATGTACAAGTTTATAAATGTACGGATATAAAATGAGAAAGAAGGAGAAAAAGCGAGTGAAGAAAATGGATGAGCAATAGAGAGATAAAATTTTGGCTTTGGCAAAGGGATAAAATACGATTTTATTTGCCGCGCTACCACCAAGAAGAGAGTTAGAGAAATGTAAAGAGAGAGAGGTAAAATAAGGTATACGAGAGTTAGAAGAGATAGACACAAATGCTATGAGGGTGATTGCCCCAACGTTGCGAACCCCACGCGCACTCTACGCTTTATATATTCAACTATATATGTATATATTTGTGTTTGTATACATATATATATATATATATATATATAACGCGAAAAGTTCGGGGTATAGAACAGGGTCCAGTTTGTTTTTTTTTTTTATTTTTTATTTTTTTGAGACCGAGGAGTGGTTACAATCGGAAATGTTGAATCGTCTTTCTTTCCAATGCTCAAATACACGTACACAAAAATATACACATGCAAAAATACTTATACAGAGATATATGAACAAATATATACAGAATATCCTGTGGTTCACGAGGGGTACTCTTGTATATATTCGTCGCTTCACTGTTAATTACCACCCGACTCATTGATTTATTAGTACAGAAGAATACGCAATAAAAAAAAAGAAAAAAATAAGATAAATAATGAGAAATAAAAAATAAAAAAGTCACCACGATATTATGAGTTTTATTTGAATGATTGACAATGTCTATTATTATCTTTCGCTCATATGAATTATATAAAATAATAATGGAGCAATAAAATTTTTAGCATGAATTCATAATTAGATAGCACTTTGAATAATTCTTAATATTAATAGAATAATATGATAATGAAGTGAAATATATTTCGAGAAAATTTTTTGTACAGAATGGCCAGTGAATCGAGTGTAAATCAATTCGCATGCGCGACGTCCTCTCTACCTCTTTCATTTATTTTTGTATGTATATATATGTACATATTCATCTCTTTCCCTTGCTTTTTATACATCCCTGAAGCACATAAAACCCCGTGGAGATTTATATCTGTCGATGCACATGTGAATTCAGAGTATGTGTGTATACGAATATATATGTAATCCAGGCGTGCATTTACTACATAACTGTATTATATATATATAAATATATACATATATGTATAGAAGTGTATGATGCACATGCAGATGTGTAGAGGGAGTAAATGCTGATAACGCTGACCAGGACGTGTCGAGAGAAATGGTGGGAGAGATGAGTGAAGGAGAGAAAAAAATGTATACAGATAAATAGATGGAAAGACAGAGTGAGACGGTGGTGGAAGGTGGGGGTTGTATTCGCGGAGCCGCTGTGGCAATGCAAAGGGTAAACGTCAGCCTAAAAATAAGAGAAAGGGAGATAGTACACTGTACACGTGTGTGTGTATGTGTGCGATCGCGAGGACCAGTGAGAGATGGCACGAATGAGAGGTGGAATGAGGACGCGGGAGGAATTGCATTTTAAGAGTGGGGAGGTCAGCGCAAGCGACGTGAATATAGAAAGGGGTTGGTATGTATATAAAAAAAGAGAGGTAGACAGATGCAGCGTTTGGATTCTCAACGAGGACACGAGAAGCGACTGACCAAAAAAAAAAGAGAGAGAGAATGAAAAGTAGGAAAAAATGAATAAAAGCGAATGCCTGAATTCATTGATCGCCCCTGGCGCGGTCTGAGAGTGGTAAAATAGAGAGAAATAAAAAGTACAAATATAAATTTTTTATAGATAAAAGTAGAGTTAAATTTATTCAATCATATTATATTTTAAATTTATTTATTTATTTATTATTATAATGAATATTGTTGAATATTTTATTGGAGAATTTGATGAAAATTATTCTTATGAATTTATGTTTTTATGAAGAATAAAAAAAAAAAAAAATATGTTTTTGCGGGTACATACGTGTATATATATTTATACAAAAGCAGGTGATGAATGTCTCAAAGATACACCTGGTACACACAGCTTTGCAGACTAGTTTATCTCTTTCTCTCAACTATCCCCTCCTTCTTCTTGCGCTTGCTTTTCTGTCTGTCGCTTCTTCATTCTCATTCTCATTTTCTCCACGCGGTATCGAACCAAATTTTAAGCATTTATATATATATATATATATATTGATTCTTTGCAATATTCCCATAAACCACACGCGTCTTGGGTCAAATTGAAAATCTTTAAAAATTATATGAGTGGCAATACAAATTCGTTATAAATGCAAGAGTTTGATTATATTCACGAGATATTCTACACTCGAACAGTCACGAGATGAGTTTTCCTCCAAAATAGAAAAAAAAAAAAAAAAAAAGTAGAAAAATAAGAAGATGAATAAATAGAAAAGAAAGGGGTTTTTCACAATTTTTGGAACATCTGTATTTTGTAATGCTCAAAGTTTTCTATACATTCATAGACCTAAGGGAAAAAAAAAAAAAAAAAAAAAAAATTGTTATATATATGAATATACACATATGCATACATATATTTATATTGGTAGATGATCATACGACAGATGCAAAAAAAAAAAAAAGATTTGATATATTAAATGTTAAGAATACGAAAAAAAGTTCAATGGACGTTGTTGTGTCCATTCGATCCACACTCTTTTCACTAACTGAAAATCCTTACGCTATATAGATATAGACAAGTTTTCAACACAGATATACATCTGTCGAGGACACAACCCTTCCAAACAATTCGCAAGAATCTCCCCCATTATTCCCACTAAAAAAATACACACACACAATTTACATATATGCATGTAGAAGAATATTAAAGTGTATGTGAATCAAAGATAGTCATTGTCACCCACCTATTGATACTCTATTTTTTCTTCAGATAATCTGCTCACCCCTAATTTCATCAACCCTCAAGAGTTCATACAAATAATACATTTCATTTATTATTATCACTATTATTATTATTATTATTATTATTATTATTCATCCATGCTAAAATTACATCTATCGCTAAGTAATAATAAAAATAATAGTGGAAAAAAAATGGGAGCAAAAAAAAAAATTTCTAAAGATAAACGAGATTGCAAGAGAACGTCATCCAAGTAGAAAATTAATAAAACCCCATATATATATATATATATATATATATATATATATATATATATATATATTTATTTATGTGCGACAAATAATGATAAAAGATTTTAGACGAGTTGTTTTCTTCCATGTCGATCTCAGACTAATATATATATATATTTTTATATTACATAGATATATGTGTGTATATGTGCAATAGAGCGGCGTCGTAGGAGAGGCGAAGGGGAGAAAGACGAGGCAGATTGTGTATATATTGAAGCGTGAGTCGCGCGTGCCCCTGGCAGATGCGTGGCCAAGGGGTACAGGGTAGTGAAGAGAACTTGAGGAGGGGAACGAGGTATTATATATATATATATATGGATATATAAGCAAGAAAAACTTGAGTGAAAGAGAAAGAGAAGAAAATGAATGGAGGGAGTCGAAAATGATGATGGGGTGTATTTCACCTATATAAATTTATATACGTGTATGTGCTAGGTCAGGTAATAATGAAGGAGATTCGAGGGGGCTTTGCGTCCTTTTTGCTTTATAATTCTTTTCGTACTTTTTTTTTTTTTTTTTTTTTTTTTTTGCACTTATGATCCATCATTATACTCAACTCTATTGCTTAGACATTTATAAATACATGTGTGTTAATTATTTATTAAAATTTTTATTTCCATCGTCGATGACAATTTATGAATGTATGAATGTATGAAAAAAATGCAAATTTACATTAAATATCTAATGAAATAAAATGAAAATATTCTATACAAGTATATTCATATAAATATAATATATTTAATAACTATTTATGTTGGATTGAAATAAAAATAGAATCTGAATGACACGTCTGCACGTAAAATTTAAATGATGACAGTTCAAACATACATTGAGTTGATGTACATTTATATATGTATTTTCGTAGTTAAAAGATTAGCACTTGTGCTACATCATTTTTTTTTTCCCTTCATTTCTTTACATCCCTTTATACATACATTTGCTCGGTGCAATTGAAGTTTCAAATATAGATTCTGAAGGAGAAAAAAGAAAAAAAAAGAAAAAAAACGATAAAGACCAGTCATTCGATAGAAATCGAGTTTACTGAGATAAACAATCTGAGAATAGAAATTAAATCTATACCCCCCCCCCCCTCCCCCTTCCGGGGGGTCCTCCACCAAAAAAAAACATTGAATTTTTTCGAATAAATCGAATTTTATATAACTTGAGTTTCAATTTATTTAATAAATAGTCATGGATAATGATGAAGGAAAGCGTGGAATTTGAAAAAATAAAAATAAAAATAAAAAAAAATAAGAAAAAAACCACCCGATCTACAAATTTGCGGATCAAGAACGATAAATCTTATATACCTATATATAAATACATGGGGGTCGTGATCGTCCGCGTGTCGCGATGCTATATCAGGGGGTATTTTTCTCCCTCTCAATGCATTATTATAACCAAAGTCTAGAAGGGCTGAAATACGTCGTGGCGTGTGTAATTCCCCCTTCTCATGTGGGCCCTAGATACGTATAGGTCATATACAAATACATGCGCAGCTGCTCTGTACGTCATACTCACTTTCTTTGTCTCAGTTCTCGGACCCTTCTCTCGCGTTGCTCTTTGGACCACTCACTCGCCTCATATTCATTCTGGAATTTTTTTTTCTTTTATTTATTTATTTTTTTTTTTTCCACGTGCTTTCTCTTTTCTCCCCCGTATTTAGACTCTTTGCAGGAGTTGAGCGGGAGCCACGCACGCGCTATACTCGCGGCAGATGTTCTGTGACGTGTGGCCACGGAGTCGCGAGGTTAGAAAAACCTGCGTCTGGATAGAAAACCCGCAATATGTATGTACTCTACTACTACTCTTTTCGATCTCCCATTCCAATTTATACACACGATATGTGTAGATGTATTTACATGTATTGTATACATATGTACGTGGGCATTTCTTTTCGTTTCACGGCTGTACATAGAAATGATTTTTCTCCCTTTGCGGGGGGCAGACAAGACCCCCTTGCAGTTGTAAAAATTCAAAGTTGCGTACAATTCAATAGAAGCACACGCGCCAATTTCTATACATCAATATATATATATATATATATTTTTTTTTTATGATCATATGTAGATTATATATATTATGTGAACATGAATATAGATATATATTTATATATATAATTGGATATTAAACAAACAAAAAAACTTGAGAAATATTTAATTTATTAATTTTCCATCTTTTCCTATTCAATTACGAATTGAAATTTTTTTTTCTATTTGTGTACTATATAAATTTGTGGTTGTTATTGTTTTTTTTTTTGTTTTCGTTTCTTTTCGTTTTTTTCTTTCACACTTTCTTTATTTTCATGTCGTGTAGTAACTTGAACATGCTCCAAACTACGGAGCATAACACGTAAAGTGATTGCCAAGTGTTTAACTGGATGAAACCCACAGGAAACTTGACAAATGATAATTATCACACTGCCACTAAACCTCATGGTATCACCAACCGCATCGTCTATAACTTTAGGATAATTTCATTCACTACGACAAAACATCGATATATATATACCTACTACACGTCTACCGAAAAAAAAAAAAAAAAAAAAAAAAAAAACATATGTGAATAAAAAATATATATGTAAAAACGTTTAAAGAAAATGAGAGAGAACAAAAGAAATTTCAAATAATAGTCCAAAGTATATTATTATATATTTATATATATATATATATATATATATTTATTTATTTTTTTTTGTTTAATAAAAGCCGATACATAGAAAAGTGGCAACACTGTTGATCAACATCGAGGGGGTTAATGGTAAGACATACGCTCCTTGACAGTGTACATCGTCACACCTGACGTCACACACTCGTTATGGGGAGAGGGAGGAGGCAGATGGCACCCCCTCTCGAGCGTGACGTTCAAGTTGTCTATACATATATGCGATTGAGCGTGCGTGCGTGTGCGTATATGTGGATGAGTTCAGGGGGTACCTGGCGACGTCGACGTCCAAGGGGCTCTTATAATATCCCTCGCTTACTTACTCTTATACAAATTCTCTCTTCATATATATATATATATATATATTTATTCGTCCCCCTTCTCTCTTTCTCCCTATCATCGCCTTTTCTTGTTTTATTCTCTCTCCCTTTCGCCCTTTACTAAATCGCGCGCGCGCGCGCGCTCGTGTGTTCGGGCCCATAAGGCGAGGTAAAATAAAAATAAAACTTATGGCTAAGGGGCCCCTCCTGTGTTTATGTGTATGTGTATGTGTGTGTGTGTGTATGTGTCGTCGTCGCAGCTGCTCAGGTAGCTGCGCACGAGCTACTTCGATTTTTGAGGGTAAAATATATATCGTAGAGGGGTGGATTTGTATACTGCGATACTATATATTCTTCCCCTCTTTGTCACCCCGCCCCTTAAAGGCGATTTCTTTTTTTTTTTTTTTTTTTTTTCTTCTGTTTTCTTTCCCTCTTGATCATATTGAAAAGTCCACACATGACATGAGAGAAGAATAATGATTGAGTAAAATGGCTTTTTACCGATGCCACAATTAATAAATTAATTTATTGATATTTGAAATATTAAAATTCATTATAAATATTTCACTATTATTTATTCATTTTATTTTTTATCAATGTAATTTTTTTAATGAAAAAAAAAAAGTTATTATTGCAATTATTATTATTGTTGTGAAAAAATCTTATGTAAAAATTATTGAAAGAATTTTTAAAGAAATATTTATATCTTGGACAAAATTTCAATTGACATTTCTTCTTTCATTGTTATTATTATTATTATTATTTTTTTTTTTTCTTGTTCGAGTGAATAGTCTAGTGAAGGAAGACCCCCAGTCGATTTCTTTTTACTTATATACAAGTGCACAAACGCAATAATAAAGACATCGTGCAGATTTACAAATGTAATACAGAGAACTTTTCGTAATGTTCCCGCATATTGTCACATTAGGAGTGGGATGAAGGCATAAAATGGCAAAAGTCTAATATATATTGGACCTTAAGGTTTCATTCATTCGTTTATTCATTCATTTCTTCCTTCATCCATTTAACAATCCATTCATAAATTTGTTTTTCTTCCTTAATACATACATATATATTTTATTTGTCGTCACTCACTTTAGCCTCCTTACATTTTGAACAAGATAACATGAAAACGAAAAAGAAGAAAAAGAGAAAAATAATAATAATAAAATAATACATACACATGTATATATTCACATTTATTCTTTTCACTCAATAATACGTATAATACGTATCTACTGTATACCCATAAACAGTTGTGGGCAATTTGTCGTTAGTATTGTCGAGCAATTCGGGTTAATGCACAGCACGATATTTCCTGCTTCCTTTTACAACTGTGAAGGCACACGCGTATTTTATACGCACATATTACAAAGGTAACTACACCTTGGGTAAAAGGAGGAGCGCGCGTGGGCGGTTTGTATGCCAACACACAATGTATCGTATCCCTCTTACATATATATACATATATTTATGTGAGTAAATATATAATATTATCTGTATAATGGTTCTAAATAACTTAATATCTGCGCTGACTGAACGAGAAAAAAGAAAAAAAAAAAAAAAAAACGTTTATTCTAACGTTGAGATGTGCATCAATGATTCTTGTATTTGCCTTATACTTTTTCATTTTTTTTTTTTTTTTTCTTCTCTTCAATTCTATTTGTAAAATTTACCACATGGTTAATTTTTTTTTTTCATCCACATATTTTATATTGAATGCAGCTGTTATTTATATATAATTTTATTTCTTGGAATAATCATAATATACGAATGAGTGATTTAATAGAAAATAAATCTACAAAATTATTATTTTCTCCTTTTAAGATTATTAATTGTGTTCTGTGGAAGATTAATTAATAAAAACTGCTTTTGAAATAATTGAATAAATAGATGATGAAAAAGTAGAAAAAGTAATGGAGAAAAAAGAAAATTAGAAAGAAAAAAAATATATAAATTCCATATAAAATAGAATAAACATTTTTTTTTTTTTTTTAATAAATATATTGAGGTCATATTATAACTTTTTTTTTTTTTTCTTTTTTTCGTGGTTATAAGATAAAATGAGAATAAAATAAAAAATAAAGTATGACATGACCGAGATTTGGATGCATATAACATAAGGCGCACGTATACATATACGAATATAATAGAAAGAAATGTACATAGTAATTCTCTTCTGCGATGCGTGGGTGCTCGAGATATAGACATCAAAAGAGAGTATGCAAGTATTGCACAAGATGAATAAGAGAAAGAGAGTAAAAGCACAAGTACACACTCGCCTCTGTAAAATCCGTCGACCCGAATAGCCACGAGCCACCCGATTTCCCCGCGTGTGTACCCTAAGAGTTATCTCAAGAGACGGACTGTATCAAAAATAAAAAGGAAAAAAAAACATGGGCGGTGTAAAGAATGAGAGAGAGAGATAAAAAGAGAGAGATCAATTGAAAGAAAAATAGGAAAAGAATCAAACGAGAAGAAAAAAAAAAAATGTTTAAGTGTTTCAGTTATAATATAATTTTTTCATTCATTTCTCTATCGCGTGCCTCTCTTTTTTTTTTTCTTTCTTTTTTTCTATATATATATGTATGTACATAATGAATTTATATTTATTCCCCACACGTCTCGTAACATATTGCCATATAGATCGACTGCATCTCTCGATATCCGGCCCAATTCTTCATGGGTTTTATTATTATTATTATCATTTTTTAATTCATTTTTTTCTTCTCAATACAAAAAAAAAAAAAAATTTTCTTCATCCCTCATTCTTCATATTCTGTTCTCTTTTTTTTTTTTTTTTTTTTTTTTTTTTTCACTCCCCCGATTCACTAACGGAAGATTAGTGAAATAATGATCAGTTCGTATTGGTTATATCCAGTATACTTGAGAGTATAAATTTGAGAGCACACGAATCAAGCGTACGACCACAATGACTTGGTAACATATGTTGAGCGTAGAGAGATGTGAATACGTCTGTTTATTTCTACTTCTTCTTCTTCTTCGTTTTGTCTCTCTTGTTCTCATACCCGCGTATATATTTATTGATATATAGTGTTACTCTTTCTCTTATTTTCCAATTCTATTATTTATTATTATTATTTTTTTTTTTTATGCTGGCATGCATTAGATTGTGTTATTATAAATATCGAACGAGACAAGAGGATTTTAGTGGGACCCTTTTTTTTTTCATCTGAAGAAGAAAGAAGAAAAAGCGAAATAATGAAATATCAATATGAAATAGTTTGAAGTATTGGGAGGAAAGAAAAAAAAAGAAGAAAATTTGCCGCCCACGTGTCGATTTTTCATTGCCGCGTGTCTTTGATATATTCGTGATGTGTTATAAGCGCCTGACGCACGCTCATAATTTCAAAATAGCTTTAGGGTAGGTCCTACCATCTGGCATTGTGTCTTTTCTTATATATATATATATATATTTCTGATATACTTTGGCCCTTTAAATTTCGCCTCAGACATGCACCTTGAGACCTGTTTAGGCCAAAGACCCTTCCTCAATGTGAATGTATGTATATTGTATATACTTTTACTTCGTCTCTTCCTTCGTCTCCCTGGCCTACGAATTTTCTTTTGGCTCTTTAAAAAGATCGACCTCGATGGGAACAAACCGAGACACCCCTCCAGAAAAGAAAATAATATGTGAGAGTGTATAGTGCATTTATATTGTAGTGTTTATATCTCCCACTGTTCATATAAAATCACATTTATCATTGTACTACATAATCATTTATAATTTGTTGATTTTTATTAATACTCGTTTATAAATACTCTTAATATTTAAATTTCATCTCATATATATTCCTTCAAATTTAAATATACAGATCAAATATATTCCTATACCACAATTCATTTTTTGAAATTTGTTATTTTTGTTTTTTTTATTTATTCAATTGAATTGTTGAATATCTTGATTTTTTTTGTTATTTCCCATATTTTCTCTTTCTGTAACTATCATTATTATTAGCAATATTTATTTATTTATTTATTCATTTTTTTATTTTTGTATGAGAGGGAGATCACGACAAATCGATCAGACTAAGGTATTATATGCCAAAAAGAATACGTGTGTGCATAATGCCACGGGGATAATACGATTCTTCTTTTTTTTTTGTCGAATACACACAGTGAAATATATTGGACCGAAAACTGCAATGAGTCAGTAAGAATAAATGACGACAGGATGTGCAATAGTATGGTACACACACACACACACACACACAATTCGTAACGAAAAGGAAAAAAAAAAAAATAATAAAAAGGAAAAGCAAGCAGACGACGCACATGTACATATATGATGAACATACATACGCGGTCATGTGACTCCGCGGGGGGTTGGCAGAGTGACAGTGCGACTTTTATTAGGGAGAAGAAATCACCAAGCATGATTATATACCTTCAGAGAAGGGAGTATGTATCTCTCTACGTGTGGTGTAACGCACGTACGACATCCCTTTCTCCGCGTGTCCACCCCCACCCGTGTGCACACATCCAACTTACCCTTCATCACAATTGTGAATATGTATGTATGTACTTCTTTACCCGCACGTTGGTTTAGTTGCCTGCGGCTTCATATTGCTCTCATTCCACCCATTTTCTCGCCCATTGCGTTCTCTTATACTACCCCGCTCTCTCCTTTTTTTTTTGTTTTGTTTTTTTTTTCTCTCCCGCCCACTCTTTTGACTATCCGACCACCCAACAACCACCCAATCATCCTCCACTCTACGCTATATTTTTCCTTCTTCTTCTTCTGCTTCTGTAAGCGTTGCATTGTCAACAATATATATATATATATATATACAGATGTGTGCAAGCATCGGCGTAGAAATTAATTGTAATATAAAATAATTTTGCAGTAAATTTTTATCAATTGATAATTAATGTCATGATACATTGAATATTATATAAAAAATATGAAATTAATTATATTCTTTATTTGAAAAATATATATTTATGTATTTAATTACTCACGATTAACTTTGTTGTGGCAATAGGGCAAGATGCTGTCTCCTGAAAAAAAAAAAAAATAATAAATAAATAATAATTAAATATTTAAAATTGTCATTTTAAAAATAATTAATGAACGACCTTCATTATAAATACTTATATATTTTATTAATGATTGAGTTTGAAAAAATATTTTGTTATATTTCCAACTTGTCACTTCGTTTTACTCTAACCTTTTTATTTATTTATTTATTTATTTATTTATTTATTTATTTATTTATTTATTTATTTAGTCATTTTTTTTTTTCTCCGTTTTTTTTTTTTTTAAATTGAACGTGGTACAAACGTATGCGTGTGTGTTTGTAATGTGTCGTCAATGCTATCGCCTAAAGCGATATTGCCATGACAATGAGACTCTTTCCCATTTTCACCTCCTCATCTACCCCCTTACATCACGCGCCCGCCAAAAGAGACGTTACAGTGTATATCTATAGGTAGATATACATTTATATATATATATATATATACACAATGAAGAGTGATGAGATAGACCCCCAACACGCGGACGCGTGTCACTCGCGTTTTATCTTCGAGGACCGTATACTCATCTCTTCATACACTTTTGATCCACCTCTCTCATCTCATCGTTCATATACTCTCAATGATAAAACTTTTCACTACAATATTTCCTTGCATAAGCAATCGATTTGCAACATAGTCATTATATATATGTATATTTTATTGAATTATATTCTGTCGTTGAGTCACATCACAAACTCATTTTATTTCATTGCCGGAAGTTTTTGTCTGAATTTACTTTGGCCTCGTCATTCAGAAATATAACCATTCTCTATAGATATTATCGGCTACTATTTATATATATTGCGACGCAAGGTCGTACGTTGTATGGAAATAAAGTGAAATATATGAAATGTTAGAAGACAAGTGGGGAAAAAGCTAAACAAGTTACTGTATAGATATATATACACAAATTCTGAGACAGTTTCGAACACCAAGAGACTTAACAAATAGGTAAAGTTTCATTCCGACCACGACATCCTCCTCTTTGTCTTCAAGTTTGTGATGTATTAACTATTTTCCTCTTTCTCCAACTATATCACTACCTAAAACACACTTTTGTATATATCTAGCGTGTTCTTTCTATCTTTATTCCATTTGCTTTAGTATTGTTTTTCACTCTATCTCAGTCTTTTCCTCTTGTTAACTGTATGTGTTCACTTACTGCGGAAATATTTGGTGTCCTACACGGAAATGTTTTAATTTTCTCACGTCTAATAAATTCAAAACTACAAAGTTTAAACTGTCAACACATATAAACACACGCAAGAGAAAGAAAAAAAAAATTTTTAAAAAAGAAGTATGAAAAATTTCCAGTGGATAATAGAAAGTTCGAATTGTATTTTTATCAAGTTTTATGTCATAGACAGAAAAAAAAAAAAAATTAAAAAAAATTTTTTTTCTCGTATTTCTATTAATTATCTAATATTCTATTGATATGTGAATATTTATAATTTTTTTTTTATATAATTCAAGAATTATTAAATCACTATTTTCAATAATGTGATATATATATTTACTTATCGCTATCTACTTCTTTGATATCGATAGAATAGTATAATATATAAATTATCTATATGAATCTATAGAGATATTTTTAGATAGATATAGTTCAACGTAAAAATCAATACTCAATATATAAACAAATGCCAAAGGCTCATATATTCATACGTCTATTACGGTTTTCCTTGTGCGTATACAATCTCACTTTTATCACGATTATATTTTACGTATCGCTGCTATATCACGTGCTTACGGTTCTCTCACGTGTCTAAATACTTTACATCTACACATATGTATACACGCATATATACACGTCGATCAAAGAAAGAAACTGTGACAAAGAAGAAATAGGAAAAAAAAAAAAAAAAAAAAACGAATGAGAATTGTTTCTTTTTTTCTCTTCAGTTTTTTTTTTGTTTTTTTTTTTCTATCTTTTAGCGTATAGTCACACCCTCACACTTATCAATAGATTCGCAATGTTGGTGAGGGGGATAAGAGAAAAAAAAAAGTGAGATAGAGTGTAGTGTATATAGTGGGGTTATTGCGACAGATGGCCTTCTATATAGTAGACAAAGAACCAACCGACGACACACGTTGCGTAACCCAATAAAATAAAACGAGCTCCGATCTTCGGATGGACATCGTGAGAGAAAGGGGGTGTTTTCTTCATTCTAAAATATATATATATATATATATAGTCATACATGTACATTTACGAATATTCTCCCCTTTTATATATTGTAAATATATATATAGCCTGATAGATTAAAGATGGGGTTGAAAATCAAATATACATTTCGTCATATATGTATATACATTCGTATACGTTGAAAGTCTTTTTATTTGTTTGATGTAATAATCAATAATTGATATTTCGATTATCAATAAAAATTTTATTTCAAAAATTTATTGATAAATATATAACAATAATTAATGTTATGTTAAATCGTGGGATTTTTTTTTTTTTTTTTTTTATATTGAAATTATTGATCGGGCATTGTTATTTTACTTTAAAAAAAAAATTTTTTTTTTCTTTTTTTTCTTTTGCATTCTTCGATTTTTTTGTGTGCATCCACGGGGAATATATTGAATTACAATTTTACTCAAGCATGAATAAGACACACATGATAATCGGACGCGCCAGGGTGCGTGAATGAATGGACGTGCAGGGGTGACTCGTCTCTCATTTCTAAAGCAATACACAATGGTCACGTGCCATGCTCTAATCATCAAACGTCTCAGTACATACATATATATATATTGTACGGGGCGAAATGAACCACAAAATAATATGTGATATAAATATTCGAAAAAAATTATTTATCTGATAATCGAGATACAAAATAAAATTATCACATTGATATATTAACTGAAAATATTATTGGATATTTCGTTTATTTCCCACTTGAATGATAAAACTAGAAAGAAAAAAAAAAATAATGATAACAAATAAATATTTCAATATTATTGAGTCTGTTATTTAGTATGTGAATACGAATAGTGTATTAAATGTTTGATGATATTCAGTTTTAACATTATCCAATTCATGGGTGTCATTTAATTCTTAATCGTTCAACACATCACCACGTGGCTCTTATTCCTCTTTCCTCTCTCAATAACGCCCACTCATTCCAGAAATCTATATACTTCATTTATATATTTATCATTTGTTATTTTTTGAGATAAAGAAAAAGGAGATTTTCTTATCGCATTGACTTGAACTTTTTCACCTCTCTATTATTTATTTATTTATTTATTTATTCATTTATTTATTTATTTATTTATTATTATTATTCTTTTCTGATATTTAAATTGTAAGAATTGCGATGATAATTATGATAAACAAGAAAAGAAATGACTTTTGAAATTCAAGAAATATATAGCAACAAGTGGCTTCTTAGTTCGGACCATCTTACATCGTATATAGTCGACAACTCAACAAGTTGTTGCTTTTACAGACGATTAAAGGCTCATATAAAAATAATATTTGAATATATTATTCTATATAATGTTAGAATATTACAAATCAGTTTAATTGCTTGTTTTCTTTCCATTTAAAATATAATTAGACGTGAAACAAATCAAAGAAATCCATTGAATAATTAATTTTCATCCCACATTTTTTATTTACATCAATTTTTAATGTGTATCATCTACACCGAATTCAAATTATCCAATGAAAATTTGAAGATTGATTTGTACAAAAAGATAAATGAATAAATGGATGAATTAAAAAAATGAAACCTTGGATGTATTGATAAAAAAAATAGGAAAAAAAAACGAAAAAATTCGTAAAGTTGTATACAGTTTAAGGGTAATATATAAGGATAAAAGGGTTTGCGTGTCTCGTCTCATTTTCGTAACAACAAGAATAAAAAAATCAAAAAAAAAAAGTGTTCAATGAAAGGAATAAGATAGAAAAAGAGAGAAGAAATATCGTCGAAGAGAAAAAAAAAAGAAAGAATGAAAGAGAAGAAAAATAAAATGAAAAAAAAAAAAAAAAAAAAAAAAACGGTAGTAAAGCGAGCAGTTAAATCCTTGGCTGAGACTCAATCCCCATGAGCAACAAGTAGATTCTTAAAATACTTCGACCCATTCCAAGACAACGAGGAAAAAAGAAGTTGGAGAGAATGAGGTCAAATCCGTTTCTCGTAAGAAAATACTTACGAAATATATATGTATATATATCTACGGGATATATAGGGATCAAATATATATATATATATACATGAAGTGATGAGAGGGTCGTACAAATGCCCGCACGTCTCAGTTTGTATTTTCTTAGCTCAACAGGTTTCTCTCACTTCTACATATATATAATCGTGTGGTTACATGGCCTGCGGCCTGGAAAATCTTCAGTAAGGGAAATCTCTCATGAATCTTGAAGGGAGTATAGAAACAAAAAAAAAAAAAAATAATAATAATAGTAATAATAATAATAAGTGAGGAAAAGAGGATGAGAAATGTTGCTGAGAAAATTTTCAAGGAATATTTACACTTCACAAACTGTCTTTTCTTTTCTTTTCAGCCACCCCGTCTCCCTATCTTCCCCTTTGAGATTTATTTTGCGCGCAGTCACGCAATGAAACGGGGCAAAATAACGGCGGGGCGAGGAGAATGAAAACTTGAATGGGGTTCGAACCTTAAGTGGTTGGTCTTGTGATCTGTTGAAATCGAGGAGAAAGCAAGCAAAAAAGGACTCACTCCCTGTGTGCCTTTTCAACCTCAGTGTTTTCTTTCTCGCACAAGTTTGGGGGTAGCAAGTCAAAGATGGCGAGGGTGAGGCAGGCTTTTCTTAGCCGCAAGGATCCGCGATCTTTTAAGAGGGCAACACGGTGACAACAACGATAACAGAGTAAATGTTTGTGAAGGGTGGAAATCCGGTGAAATTTCGAGATGTTTGAGAGAAGTGGAAGGATGGGAGGAAACGGGGGGGAGGGGGAATAGAGGAAAAGAGTGTGATGAAGGAAGATGACGAGAGGGCGGAAACGATTATGAGGGATAAGTAAAGAGCTCGTTTCAATAATCATCACTTTTTTTGTTTGTTTTGCCTATTTTTCTTTTATTTATGTATTTTTTTTTGTTTCTCTTCTTTTCTCTTCTTTTCTTTTCTGTTCTTTTTTTTTTTTTTTTGCAAGTGGATATCTAGATAAAAAAACGTGGATTATTAGTTATATCAAGAGTGGATAATCGTTTTGAATATATATTTTATTCCAATATTATTGACATTTATATTTATTTTACTCAATATTTTTTTCCGTATTTTCTTCTCTCACCTCTCATCTCTTGATCTTTTGTTATATTTATTGTTTTTATTTTTGTTTTTGCACAGTATCCAATGTAAATATTGAAATAAAAAAATCAACAGTAAAAATTGTATTTACGTACATGAAAAATATGATTTATTATATGGATTTATTTTGTATTTTTCATTGATAAAATACAAATGTATATAATTGTATCAATATTAATAGACTTCCGGGTATTAGAAAATATAGAAATATAATCCACGTGATATTTCATTTTAATATTGTCATTTACATGACATGGGTATTGCTATTTATCCAAAAAAAAAAAAAAATATTTCCATAGTATACATAACCACACGTGCCGACTTTCTCCAAATATATAATACAAATCAATATTTAAATGACTATTATGACAATATATATATACGTTCCTATGAAAAGTGAATCTGCACGTATCCTCTTCCGGTATATAGATCACGGTCAGTCATGTCATATATATATATAAGCTATGTATTATGTATTAGCATATACATAGAAATTTTGCTCAAAGATCCAAATAGACATTTACAATAGGCGTATACATCTTTATTTCACACACTGAAAAAAAAAAATAATGATAATAATAACAATAATAAAAGTTAAAAAAAAATCCGGTATGCAGAATAGTAGAAATGCGCGTGTGTCTATTGCAGTATCCTCTTCGCTCGAGTGCCTCATGACAATGTGCACATTATTGTTATTCAAAAGGAAAAGGAAGAAAATGAAAAAAAAAAAAAAAAAAAATGAACGAAATACTTGAAAATGACTGCATATATATATATATATATATATTTGTATGATCAACAAGGCGATCTTAGTTTGACCGTAAACAATCGTGGGTGGAATCGATATATGCAGATGTGTAAGAGAAGACAACTGGATTTTTTCCTTTATAATTTTTTCTTTTTTTTTTTTTTTTTTTTCTTTCCAACTATTTTTTTATTATAGTTTTTTCTCTTTCCGGTTTGTCAGGAGGCAGAGTACGAAAAAGAAAAAAAAAAAAGCAAAAAGAAAAGAAAAAAAAAAAAAAAAAGGATCAACGTCAACTAACAACAGGCAGATGATCTGATGTGTGTGTTCTTCTTTTGGAACTGATCACCGATATCTCGAACGGCGGGCGTGTACTTGTGTATACATGTTTATAAATACATATTTGATATTGTATAAGTGAGATAGAGAGAAGGCGAGTCACCGCAGGAGGTGGTGCCGTGAGTATAAACGAGTGCGTTTAAACGTCTCGTGGGAGTAACTCGAGATCTCGCTCGCGATGTTCCTTTAACTCAATATATTTGTGTGGTAGATAGATAGACAGCTGGCCCCCTTGGTTATAGTTTTTCTCGTTCACGTTTGTCTGTCTGTTTTTAAAACAGATGTCCATCCCCGAGACATTCGAGACAATGACGACAAGATAATGGATTTAATTTTGACGAACTAAACACAAACGAGTTGTAAGAGCTGTATATGTACTACTCTCTATAGTATCATGTATATATATATATACATTGGTTTTCGATAAATTTGAAATATAATCGTGTGTTTCAACAAGAGAAGACAAAATCAAAAGAGAAAAAAATAATAATAATAATGATAATAATAAAAGACATCATCAGATATCTTTCATGGCACGCGTTTATCGCTGTGTATTTATTTTATTTTAGTTTTCTCTTTCTCGACACGCTTTGGTTATTTTCCTTCATTCCATTGCTTAAATAAGAAAAGAAAGAAAAAAAAAAAACGTGAGGGACACGTATACACACGTTTTATTCTAAATGAATAGGGCTAAATGTCAAACATAATAAATACCCAACAAATAATACTTTTGAATTCGATTTATGAACATACAAAAGAAACGACAAAGGATAAACACCCTCTATTACTCCCCCCACACATACTACACACACACACACACACACACTACACACGACATATAAATATATGTAAAATTGAATAAATTAAAAAAAGAGAAAAAATAATCTATAAGATAATTCGCTATGTATAACACATTTATATATATATTTATTATTTAATCAGAATTCTGAAGAAAATTTTCTCTATGCAATATTCTTTGACTTTATATAGATATATATCGTATATTTGTACTTATATATTCTTCCACTTTGTTTTACTTTTCTCACTTATTATATATGCCTATAAGTAGTGGTGTCGTGAAATATTTATATACAGTTCACATAACCCAAGCCACTGGCTGTTTTCTCATGGGCAACTTCTTCGTTTATTTTTTTATCTTTTCATTCTTTTTTTTTTTTTTTCTTTTTCTTTTTCTTTTCTTCATCACTGTTCCGCACTTTTCTTTACACTCATCGTACTCTTTCTTCTGTACAGTTTTTATCACCGTTGGGTAAAGCACACGGGAATTAAGAGACTCCTTCGTGTCGACAAAGTCATCTACAGTGTCACTCTTTTCATGGCTCTTGCAACTTGGCTTGTGTACACATATATACAGTAATATTGAGGTGTAGTAGTTTTGTCTACGTGACATTATTACAGGGTATGTGTATAGAAACATTCGTTTACCTTCAAGGCACGAGACGAAATAGAGTGTGAGTGATGGCAAAAGTGAAGATAAAAAGGAAAAAAGAAAGAAAAAAAAATTTTCTTGCGCTTTTCTCGTTCGGACTCATTGCAAGCATCTCGGTATATATATCTTTATGTCACACCCTCTTGTAGTTTTAATCTCAGTTTTTCTTATCATATTTTCTTATTTTATCTAATGTCTCTTGTGGCTTTGTGTATAAATTATATTTATATATAATAAAATCTTGATACTTCAATATAATATAATAAAATATAATTATTTACTAGAAAATGTTTCAAAATATAATTAAATATTGATTATATTCCATAAATCACGTTGAATTCTATAAAAAAAAAAAAGAAAAAAAAAATAAATATGAATTATTCAATAAAATATTTATATTTCAGAAAAAAAATAAATTTTTTACACAATTTTTTATTTTCCCTTATTTTTTTTTTTCCTCATTTTTTTACCGAGATAAATTATTGGTATTTCATCTTGTTGTTGTTTTTTTTTTAATTATTATTATTATCATGGATGTATCGGAAGGCGCATTAGAAAAGAGGGAGATTCGGTATTCAATTCTATATATATAGCACGTACATTAAATATCTTATGTGTGTATCAGTGTACATATATATCTATGGGCATGTGTGTTTAAATGTGTATGTGAAGTACTCATCATTCCCGACCAAACGAAATATGGTTTTGCCACCCTAATATAAAACCGCGTGCACGATAGTTTTATTATTATCCATGGGGTGTATAGTTGGTCTATACCATCTGCCCCTTCTCGTCTCTACCTGCATAAAATGGCGCATACACCTGGACGCATCTATACCACCTCGTTATTTTGCACGCGACACCCAAACCCAAGTTAACTTAAGAATATATATACATGTGTGAGTGACTGAGTGAGTGTATGTGTGTGTGTCCACGAAAAAAAGTTAATAAATACAAAGGCGAATTGAATCTATAAAATTGATGTTTCTGTTTGGATTAGAATAAATAAAGTAATAATGTGGAGAAAAAAAAAAAAGAAAAAATATATGAATTTCAATTGAAGATCAAAGTTTATATATTGATTGATTGATTGATTGATTTATAAAAATAAATTGATCTGAATTAAGATATTGTGAATTAATAAAATTAAAAAGATAGATAAAAAATATTAAAAAGTAAGAGATTAATGAGAGAAATAGTGAGTATTTGGTAATAAGTAAAAAATAATATTAGATAAAGTGCGGATGTAAAGAGGGAGATGGAATGAAAACAGATAGAAAAAAATCAATCGAGCCCACGTCGTGCGGACATGCGGTTTTTTGCAAAATGTCCGATTCTGCACCTCGCAACTTTGTGCCTCTCGTAAATCAATCGTTATTTCGTTGTACGTAGGTTCCGTTAATTATTTTTCATTCACGGACCCGCGCGTATAGAATTGAACGTGAGCTTTGGCACATCAATATACAACATACACATGTATATATATATATATATATATATACGGAGTATGTGAACACATGTATACATAAATATATATAAATTGTTATATATTTTTTTTTCTCTTACTTTGTGTTAGTTGTATAGAGGTAAAATCTACCATATATACACACGTATGTACATAGAAATGGTGAATTTTCGAATGGCGAGTCGCGACGGCGCGTCAAATTTGCACATTTATTCGTTTACTACCGACAATCGCAGCTAAAACTCACGTTCTTCGGTATTTGCAATTGGATTTGATCAAATATGTGAATGTTTCGAGTATAAACCTAAACACATATATATATATATGCATACAGGCATTCAATATATTCATCCCTTATTCATGACTCTACTCTCCTGTCCCTTCGACCCCCGCGTTTCCTCCCGTACCACTTGACGTATGTGATGGGTTGGACAGACAAATTTATTAGGAAATACGTATAAAAGAATATTTTTTAAAACAATATTGAGATAAAATTAAAAAATTATTAATCTTGTAGAAAAAAAATATATTTTTTTAAATAAATAAAATAATAATCACAATAATGAAATAAAATAAAATATAAAACAGATAATTATTATTTAATATAAAAATTTTATTTCAAATTAATTATCATTATATTCTTTGATATAATTATATAAAGTTGGGTAATTAATTAATTATCTTGATTATTTATATCAAAAGTTATTTACGTGCGCGATTGAATTTAATTGATTTGAAATTAGTTCATAGCGAAATTTCACAAACTTCCATTTAGTCACATTGCATTCTCATCTTTTATTATATGAACACACATACCCATTAGGAACATATATATATATACTCACACGTTGTTCATCAATGTTTGAGACCCCACAATTGTGGTTGTGGCGACTGTTGTGTATTTTCAATAAGAAATAAATTATCTACAGTTGCTATCATGAGAATAACAGATGAGAAAATGGGAGATAAATAGAGTTCATGTATATATGTATATATATATATACACACACGAGTGGAATACATGAAGAGTGAAAGAGAGAAGAGGAGAGAACTAGAGTGATACAAGAATGTTTAGACCCTTCTTCCTGTTATCCCTTCGCTCTATACTCATATACATAATTACATTGTATATACATAATATCTCTTGACTTAGAAACTATTTCAGAGTATATGGGATGTGTTTCCGATAAAAATAAAAAATCTAGTCAAGTTTAATTGACTTTTCAATTGATATTTTGGAAGATAATACGACAAAATATATATATATATATATTTATTGTAGTTTATCAATCCTAGTTTTTATTGTATGTATGTATGTATATATATGTGTATGTAAGAGTGTATATATACGCTTACGATTATTGTGTTGGATAAGAGAAGCAAAACCACTCGAGTCATGGATATTACCACAGAAGAAAGTGCAAAATTCGCGTAGCGTGAGTGCAATTTCAATTGGTCTTTTTCAGTGGTTTGCTTGGCTCTACATATGCAGAAAATGGATACGAACATGATATGTACATATATACATATGTTGGATTAATACAGACTGTATATATATATATATATATATATATATATATATATATATGTGAGTGTATGTGTTCTTCTAGAGAAACGAGCGGTGAGCAAAGGGCGTGTGGAAAAAAAAAATGCGGGGAAAAAAAAAAAGAATTAACAAAAAGAACGGAAAGAGTTTGATGCAGGGGGTATATGTGAACCACTCGAAAAATTTTGCGGATACGTGCACCTTTTCGCGTTACAACGTCAAAGTATGTATATACATGCACATATGTCTATGTAATATATATATATATAAATATATACATAAGTATATCTAAAGACGTATGGCTTTTACAAGTACTTGGACGATGTCCGAGCATCGTGTAGTGAAACTCTGTCACTGAAAGTGAATTCTTTTGATTGGAATTTTTCAATATAAATCTCAATTTCATCTCCCTTTCCCAAATCATTATTACATCCAGATATATTTAACATTACAAATTGTTCTTACTTTATTATTATTATTATTATTATTATTATTATTATCATAATGTTATTTCAGTGAAAATTTCTATATCAATTTTTTACAATTCACTCTTATATTCCATTTATTTCTTACTGATAATCTGTCAATTATTTCATAAAAATATAAATATACTGAGTAATATTATTATTTTATATTTTTTTTTTATTCAAGTGTAATTCAACGTCTGTATCACAAGTATATAATATTGAATATACTTGTAAGGCAAGTGTATTTGCCTTTTATATTACACATACGATTATATCAAATACACAAATACATATCAATGTGCTTTTCAAAGTAACTCAAACTCTGTCTATCCCTGTTTTTATCTGTCTTTCTCTTTGCCTCTCCTTCTTTCTCATTCTCGCACATAACTATATACATAATTCTCTTCTTTAGACCGTCGTCCACTTCCCGTGCACATATTGCGGACGCCAATAATGAAATCTCCCACTCACCCACTCTTCCCTTTTTCCTTTCTCTTTCTCTCTTTTACTCTCTTTCACTGTTGCTGGGTTGTACGAGGTGCGCCAACTTCGATCGGGGCCACATGTAATGCACTCCTCTCGTGTTTCCCTCCGTTTCCCTTTGTATCTCCTCATTCCTCTCATCATAATATGATGTTGCCACCTTCTCACACATTTTCGATTGCAATTCTGTTATAGTTATATAATAACAAACTTATATGCAATCAATGTATTGAGTTAGTTTATTCTTTATACATACACATATAAATATTCATATGTATATAATTGTTCTCTTTTGTTTTCCATTCGTGATGTACAATATTAAAATTCATATATATATGTTTACATGAATCTATATATCATCTCTTTTTCTACTTATCATTCTTTCCCCTATACACTGTAATATTTTCTTTCTCTATCACTGTGTGTTGTTCTGGCTTTCGTTCGGAAAGTCAAGGGACTATTTGAAAAGCTTGACGTGAAAAAGAAAGACAAAATGGTAACGAGACGGTGGGAGGATGAGAGTGCAATAATTATCGACTGAGAATGCACCAAGAGTATGGAGATTTATATATATCTGTCTCTGTGTATATTGTGTATGTGTGTATATATATATATATATATATTGGAGAATTGAAATGTTGGTAAAGGGAAGAAGAAAAAAAATGTATGTATGTGTATGGATATATACGATGATGATGATGATGAAGAGGGAGAGTGAGATACGGAGCAGGCGCAAGATGAAGAGCTTCGTGAACGGCCAGGAGAGGCCGCGATGCTTTATTATACATATAAATTCATGTGTGGGTATATATGAGTGTGTTTATGCACGCATTCGTGTGTGTGTGTGTGTGTGTGTGCGTGTGTGTAGAGTATGCGAGGGATGATGAAAAGTTTGATCGGACGCAACGGGTACAATGCAACGCAGCGCCCACTCTATACTCTATGTGTTCCCGGCTGACCACTCCATAATCCACCCACATTGTACCACCAATCAATATTTTTTTATATACATATATATTTTTTTATTTTATATATATATGCTGTAAATTCGTAAAGAGATTATGAGATTGTAGTCGTTATAATTTCAATACTCTTATTTACTCTAGTATTTTCTTTTACAACACTACATCTTCATTGATTCAATTTTTTGAAACATTATCTTTTTATTTTTTAAAAAATTTTTTTGTTTATTTATTACCACATATTTTTCATATATTTCTTTTATTAATTATTATTTTTATCATTAATTATGATTAATCATTTAGTCTGTAATGATAATGATTATCATTTTTTTTTTTATATATTTCTTAGCGACATTCACTGTCATCTTTGCGTTTGTTTATTTTTATTTTTTTATTTTTTATTTATTATTATTATATATTTTTTTGTTTTTTTTCATATAAAAGATGTGATCTGTCTTTTCCGGGGTAGACGACAAGAACATTGTTCAATGTATATATATATATACATGGAGGGAGTTAGAGTGATAAAAAAATTTATCATTGCGAGCCACACGTTTCTTGGACAGGAACCGGAAATCGTTCAATGTTGATATGCCATATCTGTAGCAAGTGGACTTTTTCACTTTACTCTTATTTATTTATTTATTTATTTATTTATTTATTTTTTCTTCCTTTTCATGTCTCGCAATATATTATTTTTCATTTAATTATTCATATAATTATTTACATCTTAATGTGATTTAATTTATATACATCATGAATATTATATATATATTTTTGTTCGGGTTTGATTTATATAAAATATTTTCTCACATTGCAACAAGATTGTATAATGAATTACGTATTTGTGCATTTAAACGTATGATGACGTCTCGCAAGAGACAGTGGCTAATTATATATATACATACACACACAATGATACCCGCCCAGGAGATTATAATGTACAATAAATAGAGAGTAGAATCCTCACGTGTCTAATGCCGATGTCTCGCAAGCCTACACCCAGATGACACACACGCTCATCACATAATATATACACAAATGTCCTCTATATCCATTTATCCAATTTATACATAATGCAAAATAGAAACCCTCTGGTTTTATTGTAATTTCAGAGTGACATAAGATAGTAGAATACTTGAAAAAAAATATATATATATATTAATAATCATAAAAAAATTAATAATAAAAAAAATAATATATATATATATATAGATTTTTTTTCTTTATGTAAATGGATATGATTTCTCTTCATTTTATTAAATAAACCATCAAACTCACTCAATCACTATTTCATCCTTTATTACATCAAACATATTATCATGTCTGGGTGAAAAAAAAAAGAAAAAAAAATGAAAAAAAAAATGAAAAAAACCAGTAGATAAAGATGAATATGAAAAGAAAAAGAAAATTTAAAATTTTCATTTATACTCATTGTCACATCAACTCCAAGTACCATCAATCATTTATTCTCTCTATCACCATTATCGGTTGCATTAGCATACGTGTTTACAAATATAAAAAAAAAAAAAAAAGTAAATAAATAAATAAATAATTGATAAAATAATTATGATTTATTTACCAGTAATACCAATCTCTAAATTTTGCGTGTGCCTTCATAATATAACATTACAACACATGTCCATACCTGTTTTTCATACAAATTTGTATGCATAGGCGGAGACATCCCGTGATTAAACAAATCTCTGGGGGAACGGCAATTCTTTATATATTTGTCGCGAATCATTCAGTGTATATACATGTATGTATATATTTATATAGAGTGAGTGTGAATCCAATCATATATCCACTCGATAGCTACTCGCAGTACCGGAGATCCGGTATGCGCGTACATTCAATACGAAATATATATATTCACGTGTGTATATATACATATACCCAATCATTCCGGAAGAACATCACGACGATCACGGTGCTATATATAATAGTATATATTGTCAAAGTGCCGCGCCATCGTTGCTGCCATTCGTGTTTCCAATTTGTACTACAACTACAGACCATATTGCGTTACGGATTCGTGGCCTCGTGATTGTTCAACAACTTTTATATACATGTAAATAAATATTATACTACATATGTTAACAATGATTGTTATTTAATTATTACTCATTGTCATTAGTCCATCGTGACGGCAAGTGAATTGCACTCTACTCTCTATATTTATTTATTATATTATTTTTTCATATATTTATATACAAGACATATATATATTAATTAACTGTGTACATATACGTTATTAAATTATAGATGAAATTATAAATACAATACAATTATTATATAAAAATTATATAGTTAAATTTCATATGAATACAATTGGTAATTATTGAATACCAAACAATCAACTCACGTGTAACACCGCAAAGGAATAGAAAACATAAATAAATAAAAAATATAAATAATAATAATTATTATTATTATTATCAATATAATTAATTTTACTAAGATTTTTTTTTTTTTTTATAAGGTGTACAGTGCGTATATTTTACAATAAAAATGAGAATTGAAAGACAAGGAGAAGAGGGGAAAAAAAAAAAAAAAGAAATTGCATATATGGGATAATAAAGTGCATCGTACGAGGGTGAGTATAATATTATGTATGATATCATTGTCAAGATATAATGAATAAGAGACAAACGTCAATGACGTAACACCGACGACGGACACATCCACGTGTTCTTCTTATTTTGCATTCCTTTGTTGAATACTTTTCTATACCGCAACAATTCCATAACGCGATATAAATTTATGCACAAATATATGACTATATTATTTCCTCTCACATTTCCATGTGCCTGCCACTTCTCGCTTCTAATGCTTGAACTAACGCCCAAGGTTTTTAAATGCACTTGTCTCGTCTAGATGCATTTATAAAGATATATATATATATATATATGACAAAGTATTTCTATTCTGTTATTGCGCAAGAAGAGACAGGATATGTATATAAGTGTACCACGATGATGTGATGATGGCTTGTGTGTGTGTGTGTGTGTGTGTGTGTGTGTGTGTGTGTGTGTGTGTGTGTGTGTATAATATTGGGAGACGACGATAAAAAAAGAAGAAAAAAAAAAAAAAATGTGGATAGGAATGAATGAAATGAAAGAAGAAAAAGAGAATATGATCAAGCAAGAAGTGTGAAGAGGGTGGAAGAATTGAGATGAAGAGGAGAAAACGTTTCTCTTGTCGGGTAAAAACACAACGAGAAACGGAATGCGTTTTAAAATTCCAAAGTGTCCTATAGCTCACTCACTCTCCCTTTCATTTTTGGTATCTGTCTCTATTTTATATCAACCAAACACTTCTTCTTCTCTTTGGTTTCATACTGTATATATATATATATATATATGTGTGTGTATGTGTGGGTGTGGATGTCTCTTCCAAACGGAAAAGAATGAAATGAATATCTCCGGTGTTGATAGTCTTGTTAGATAATCCTTCAAAATCTCTCTCTCTTTCTCTCTCTCTTCTTTCATATATATATATGATAGTGAAATATTTTCTCCAGAAATTATATTTTATATCTCAATCTCTTTTAGTTCTTTATTTTTTATTCTAAAAATTCCTTTCAGTATATAATTGTCAGTGTATATTTGATAAAACAATTCTTTGATTTTTTGTCAAGAGACATTTTTATATCGTCATTGTTACTATTTCTCATCAATATCATTCACTATTTTTCTTTATTTTCCTTATATTGTATACATATATATAATACTCCTAGAGCTTTGACTCTTGATTAAAATCACCATAACAGTATAATGGGTAGATAAAATTTTTATCCAAAAATATGGGAAAATATTTAACGATATAATATGATTGATTTGCAAACAAAGAAAGGAGTTTATGATTGTATATCATCCTATTATATATCGTATATTTATATATAATTATTGTCGTTATTCACGAGCTTTCGTTAGTTGGACACGACACACACACACACACACACACACACACTCGTGCGCAAATACACATGCGACAAATCGCGTTTAGTTGTCAACAACTCAACGGGGTGGACAGAAATGCACAGGGAAGAACGAGGGTGGGGATGGGGGGGTTGCACACATATCATCGCCGCTTTGCTCTCTTTCGCCCTCAGTTTCGAGTGATTGCTCGAGCGCGGCGCTATCTGGCGTCAAGTGGCTCAAGCGCGCATCAGGACGTAACGGGAGATTCACAGGATATCTACACATGTGTACATATATGTATGTATGCGGTGGTAAACTAATCGCAATGCAGGTAAAATAAATATAACACTCGCTCTCTTGGTTTAACAATGAATATTTCTTACTTTATTATTATAATTTATCTATTTATTTATTATTTATTATTACTGTTATTATTATTTGTTTTTTTTCGTACGTTTATGCAAATTTTTTGAAATTATTATTAGACAAATTTAATTTATTCAATGAAAATTAATATTTATTTCAATGTTGAATTCCTTATCAAAGAAAAATAATTTTTTGATATTATTATTATTAAATAAATTTGATTTATTTAACGATAATTAATATTTATTTCAATGTTGAATGTCCAATCAAATGGAGAATTTTAATCATATTTTTTATTATTGAATTATGCAAATAGTATTAATAGTCAATTTGAGTTATAAAAATATTACCGATATGGATTTTTCATTTGGGATATAATATTGATATTAAAATTTATGAATATTTCATAACTTACCCCTGTTTGTCCCGGCACCCGCACACCAGCCGGCCACTCTCTATTAGGGCGTCATGTGTCAATCTGAAAGAGTACAAAAATGCACAGACACATTGTACTGTATATACACATATCAATAATTATAGTTTGTCAGATAAATGGTAATCAAGATGATAAAATATGAAATTTAGAAATATAAACTAAAGATAAATTTTTAGTATTTATCAATATTGAATTAAACATTATCGTATGGATAGATATAAAAGTAAAGTAATAAAGATAGAATTTTAAATTTGTATGAATTTATACGAGTGATATTTTCTGACTCGTATCATTGAATTAACGTTAGAGCAAATAACAATAGAAATAGAAAAGAGAAGCGCATGACTTTTATATAAATAATATATATATAAGAAGAAAAAGAATGCAAAGTTGACTTGGGAAAAAAAAAAAAAAAAAAAATAGAAATTAACCCCATGGGAGAAAAAAAATGAGTGACTAAAAGGGAAGAGAAACGCTTGGGCGTTTCAATTTACTCTGAAAGCGCGAGGCCGCGGGTCTAAATGTTTTTTCTCGAGATGTAATTAGCACGTCTTTACACAACGTACGAAACAATACCCAGAGTAATTAGTATGCATCTGTGCACCATCGTCAACATTCATCTTTTTCTCTTTTCCCAATTTTTTTTCTTTCATCATTTTCAAAATTTTATTTCCTATTTTTTTTCTTCAATTTTACTTTCTTCACTATTTATTCATCTTTCTCCATTGTCTTATTTCTATTCATACACTTTACCCCTCTTATTTTCACTAATTCACTTCTCTCACACGGCCAATAATACATTCACGCGTTTGAATAGAATTCAGTCACAATATTCATCTGTAAATACTCACTATTCGCAATATTATATTGTTATTAGTTTTCCTTGAAAAATAATACATGTCTTCTTAATACTACCACTCTCATATTTATCATCCCTATTATTTTATCTTGAATATATAAATATATTCATATATATTTTCTTTATATCTTTGTATTTATTATTGTAAGAGATGAGATGATATCTCATAATTATATTGTACTACGTGTTTAATTGGTTTTTTTTTCTTCTTTATTTTCCATATATTATATAAAATGAACCCTAAGATCCTGCACATATCTCTGTTGCTCATCCTTCAAATTTTGTATTTTTATCGCACTTTTTTTCCTTTTTTCTCTCCCTTTCTTGCATCATTTTTTTCATCATCATCATCATCGTGTATATTTACATGACGCGGTAATTTTTATCGTATTCACGCATTACTTTTATACGATATACAATATGAAAAAAAAATATATATATATTATATATATATATAGATATATATACAGTGAGAGTATATATCGTGTGTACTCAAAAGCCCGCAACATCGCGTTCATCTCGTTACGTCGGTATTGCAATTGCCGTGCGAGCACGTTTATTCGCGTAGTTGAGACGGTTAAGGGTTAAGGGGTCACAGGAACGCGTTGTACAAGCTATTCCCACATACGTTTATACAACCTTTAATTTTCACACTTGTCTTTCTCACTTTATTCACGTTTTATTTTTCCTTCTCTGTCCCCCCCATCTGCTTCTCTATCTTTCCATTACACATTTTTTTTTTTTTTTTCTTCCTCTTAATCTTCACCCAATTACTTTCAACCCTCGTGTAGATATCTACAGCAAAAAAAAATAATTATCATAAAAAGTAAAATAAGAGAGAATATATATATATATGTATACATGAAGAATGAAATAATTCAATAACAAGGTCGAATTATCACCAATAAAAATTTCCAAAGCTTCTTATGATTCTTATTTATGATAAAAAATAATTTATATATAAGAAAAAAAAAAACAAAATAAAAGAAAAAAATATATATATCTATACATATTTATAAATCCTCACAAATACAGAGCATTATACGAGATGATATAATTTTGTATAGCATTATCTAGGCCAATGTCACAATATGCTACTAATATTTGGAGAAGATGTGTGTATGTGTTTATGTGTGAGAGAGATAGAATGAGTAAGAGCGAGAGTGTATATTGAACAAATAATGAAATTGTGACGAAAAATGGGGAAAGGTGTAGAAGGGAGTTTGTGTGAGAGAAATATGTAATTGGTGTGGGTGAAATGAACTCGTGTATAATGAGTTAAACTCTGCATTTAGTTCCAAATAGCAAGGAAAGCGGTGGGAGAGAGAGAGAGAGGGAGAGAGAGAAGTGTGAGTGTGTGAATGGTCATGATGAGTGTTGGGATGAGCAAAACAGTAATAGCGATTACAAGCATACACTATATATATATGTGAGTTAATGTTTTTGCGTTTGTATCACGATTAAATATTTTTGTTTACAATCGTGTTAATTAATGTTGGGTTATGTATACATTGACCTTTATATTTCGCCCGTGTTGTCATGTTCATTCATAATAGTATTAAATAGTATTAAATTAATGACGATGTGAAATTGATGTGGAAAAAAAAAAAGATAATTGAAAGGAAAAAGAAAAAAAAAAGGAAAAAAATTATTTTAACAAACTCGAAATAATGAATAATAATAAAAAATATTGTGTTTTGTACTTTGGATAAATGTTTATTTTACAATGTTAATTAGATTTCGGATAAATTATGAATTAAAAATGGAATTATTTATATATAATTGATAGAAATGAATAGTAAGAAATTTAACGTGATTCATTTGAGAAAAATTTTGATGGCGAATTTTACAAATAAAATTTTTTTTCGTAACGCGCGTTTGTTATCCCGACGGTTTTTCAACATTTTTGTCATTACACACTACCGACAAGAAATATGAAAATTTTCCATGATAAATATGAATATTAGTGTCATTTATGAAAAAGTACAGATGACTTTTATATACTGTACAATTGCCAAAGATATAATATCCACAATAATATTAAAAGAGAAAATTCTGTAGAATTAGTGATTAGTAGAATAAATTCGAGTACGAGTCATTTGGATATACGCCCAAAGACGTGGATGAACTCGTTACCATTAGAATTATATTACATGGAAATAATTGAATGATAAAAAATTTTTTAAACCATTACAAATAATTTGTTTCATATATGGATAATAAACTTATATGAATAAATAATGAAATAATAAAAATTTTTGTATCTCATATAAATTATTTTAACGATCATAATTTATTATATTTGGCTTTTTGATAAAGTAAAATAATAAAATATCACATTATGTGACATGACACAAACACAAAATGTCCCTTAAAATATATATATTTCTCAATAGTAGAATTACAAAGTTATCTACATATACCGATGCTCAACAAATTCAAGACTCAAGCGATATTTCTCTCTCGTCACGTCGGTTGAATGTCGGATTGAGTGTATAAAAGATGAAAACTTTGAAATCCTCGTCGTCGTCGTCGTCGTCGTCTTCGGTATCGTCCCATGGGACTCGTCGTCCCATGGTGGAATTTGTAATCACGCGCAAGAGATATATATTCTATTACGAATCCTTGAATACCCTGAACTCTCACTAAATATAACTAATATCCCAAGACTTTTTAATCCTATCCAAGAATTTCATGTCATCTATCTAACATTATAAATTGACTTTCTACTGAATTAATTGTAAAATTAATAGAAACTTTTTGAGAAATTAATATTGTAAGAAAATTATTTTTGCTTTTATATCTTTATCCCGTAGAAAAGTTAATATTTTCATTCTTTTATTTTTTATCGAAAAGAGTTAAATATTGTCATCACTTTTTTTTTTTTCACATCGACACTTTCACTGTATACAACATAAATATATGATATCGTGAAGAAAATTCGTGATAAGTTCTCTCACGTACACACTGTGTTCAATAAAAATTCAAATTGCATATATTTGTCGTAGTCAAAACCATTGACCGGTTCTTGTCTACATGAAAAAGCAGATGTTGATAACTTGTACACAATATAGAAGACAACACGACGACACACGCAACATAAAAGAGGGTGAGAATATATGAAAAAGTATAACAGCTGCTGTAGATACCGGTTCTCAAATAGTTTTTTTTTTTCCCCTCAAGTCTATCACAAGTTTTCGATATTACTCAATGACAAAGTAAAAAAAATTATGAATAAAATATTCCACAAACTTAAATTGTGTCTGAACATTACTGGCTATTTTCACTTGAAATTTTCGATATTATTATTTAGTTTAAATAATAATTTAGATTAAGAAAATTGGAAATTTTTTTTTCGTCTCCATATTTTGTATTAATAATAAAGAATCAAATAAATGAATATAAAATAATAAATATCATTTGAGGAAAATAATAATGAATTGGGTATATAACATGAAATAATGGAAAATAAAATGGAACACACAAAAAATAAATAAAATTATATTTCATAATAAACAAACATATATATGAATGGATTGAAAGTGAAATAATAATTTTCACATATATCTATATAATACATAAAACAATGTATCAGAGAGTGTATTTGTTACCGCGCCCGTTGACATTGGTGATAAATAATGAGGTGAACAAATTGAATTACTACCAAACCACCATTCGGAAAACGCGAGTATAACGACCTTCCCTATACATATGCCATTATCATTTATTCATTCATTAATTCACTTTTTTTTCTATTTTCTATTTTATTTTTTCGTTTGTATGCCTATTATTTTATCACTTTATCTCAACAATTACATATGAATAAATATAGTGATAAAAAACATACAAACGTAAAAAAAAAAAATAAATAATTTATTAATTAACTTTTAACAAAAAAATATTTAATTCAATAAAATATCTCAAAATAATCATTGATAATAATAAATAGCTGACACCAGTATTTTATCATGATTTATATTCATTCACAAATTGAATGAACAAATTATCATCAATATTCATCAAGTCTAATAATAATATTATAATGAAAAATCTATTCTAAATTTTCATTGAGCTTTATATTCTCAATAAAATTCAATGCATGTTCATTATTTATTTGAATGATAATATTACATTTGTCATCACACACATTTATCATTAATATATTCCAATGTGAATATTATTCATCACCCTCAACAATGTGTACATAAGTACACACATATTCTTTATTATTGGAATAGTATAGATACTTGATTGTTACGGATCATTTTGTTTTACTCTTTGAAGTTTGATTGTACTACTTAACGACAACTATCATCATACACTTTCGAGCACGCGCGCACGATATTCAGGGACGTTGGTGTTACAATCCCTTATATAATTACACTAAACAGTTACCCTCATTCGTATCCTCATTCACGTTTGATTTCACAATTCCATCTCTCCCTCACAACTCTCGTTTGATCATTAAATTGAAATAAAAATAAATAATACAAATAAAAAATACAATACAAATTTAAATTAATGAAAATTTTTCAATAAATATACTTGTATATATCACTATACTCATTAATATTGCACAAAAATTGAAGATATAAAATAATTATAATGGTTAAAATATAATAAAAATTATACACAATAATTAACACTGATGCTTTTGAATTGCAGTCTCACCTTCTTCTCAAACATAAGATGAATAAAATTTATCCTTCAAATAACACTCGATAATGTCTCCCGATATATATGTATATATTTATAAATTTATGTAAATAGCTGGCACAATTTTTTTTTTATAATAAACTTTTTTTCTTCAATCAAGTCCAATTTTAATGATATTAATTATAAAATACACTTAATTGTTTTATTATTACTTCAATTGAATCCAATTTGATTATAATTTTCCATTTTCTTTTTTTTCTTTTGTTATTGTTTGTAGTTTCACCCTTGAAGTTCATTCAATTATAAATAAATCATCAATTTCCAATTCAAATTCATATTCAATCCTGCATTATATTCCATCAATTTTTTTATATTATTATTCAAATATCATTCAATTCCACGGCACATACACGCACGTGCACTCGCAAGTCTAGGAGTTGCACTGATCCGCTGTTGAATTTATGCCCGCGTGTTGACTTCCTTTTCTCACTACATACAACGTGATAACATATGAATTCGTAAAATCCCCACGACGCTTCCTTCCAATTCATATATATACACATGCATATATTATATATAAATGTGTATACATATACATATAATATATATATACATATATATATATATATAAACAAAAATATTGAAGAGTGAATTGTTTATATCATTGCATATTTGCATGTGTGTGTATATATGTGCACATGTCTATATGTGTGATTGTTTATATATATATATATATATATATGTATGAATATTGATGAGGATTGGTTGGGGTTGGGGGTGGGAGTGGGGGTGAGAGGGTAAGACAAGTGTTACGGCTTGATTATGATTATATTACAAGGAACGCGTCTTAAGTGATTTCGGCCTAGCTGGTCAGCCAGCAGCTCCGTATGATGAGGCCGCCGCTTTGCTACTGACAGACGTGAAGACCACCCTAACCCTCCACTCGGGGACGCCCCCACCTCCGTAGCACCCCGTCGGCCGCGGAGCAACCCTTAGTACAATGCCACCTCCACGGCGACGGCGCAAACGCACTCTCACTCTGAGGGTAGTTCTTATCCCCTCCAGCATCCAAGAGGAGCAACGCCGGTAGCTTTAACCCCTTCCTAAACATCATTATCCACCACCACTACTGCCACCATCAACACTACCTCCGCCGCCGCCACCAACCCTTCGTCGTATTTTATTCTACCGCTCCTGCTACTACTATTACTACTAATACTACTACTACTACTACTACTACTACTACTACTACTACTACTACTACTACTACTTCTACTACTACTACAACTATTACTACTGTGGATACTACTACTGACAGAATCCAGACACGGAGCAATACCTAACGCATATGGGATCTCACCCCGCCAATGGTTCATCGTAGTGTTGACGTGACTTCTCCGTCGACATCTCCCACTATTTTTTTGCTCACCCAATATCCCCTTCTACGAAATTTTCTCTCCCGCTTTCACGTACATGTGATAATTTTTTTCGCGCCATTCCCCCCCGATTTAGATCCAATCCAACCCTTTATATGTAAATATAAACTCCTTCTATGTCAGTTCTTCTTTCTTGTCTCAAGATAAAAACACGGACAGTGAGTTTTTACAGTTAACCTAGTCGTTCGATGAATTTGTTTTTCATCCCCACCATATCAATCTAAACGAGGAGATGAAGAAGAAGACGACGAATATGAAAAGGAAGAAAATGAGGGAGTGGGTGAGTGAGGGAACAATGTCCCTTATTCCTTTCAATCGACTGGACCCTTGGTTGTCCAACTTCTCTTCACTAAATTCTCCTTTGCTCATGCCCCTTACGCTATCGATCTCTCCCTCCATTTCATCACTATCTCGATATTCTTTTGCTCGTAATTCGTTAACCCTCCTCTGTTCTCTTCTCTCATCCTCTGATTCTCCCATTTATTTTCTATCTTATTTTATGTGCTAATTTGCCAACATCAACCTCGATTTACAAGTATTTTATTTTATTTTATTTCATTTTATTTATTCATTCATTCATTTTTTCAATACTTCCTTTAAAAATAATTTTTTTTTTGCGTTTCCATGTTTAGGTTTTTCGTGGATTTTTTTACTCAAATACTGCCCTCACTTCTTCATGTTCGTAATGTCAAAGTTGTTATTTTTTCAAATTTTTATTTTCTTCAAAATACAAAATCACAAATTTTTAATTCATTTTGCGTGATATCGTTTCATTTCTCAAATACTTATAATTCACGTACATTTTTCAATATTCTTCATGTCGAAGAATAAATGCAAAAACCATACGAAGTTAAAATTTCGGAAAATTTCATCATGTTCTTACACAAAATTATATTTTCTAGTAAATTTTCTCTGAGATAATTATTATAAATTTTTGAAGATATTGAACAATGAATTGAAAGAAACTTCTATACAAAAAAGTTCACTACTTTTTTAAATATTCCAGATATAAATGAAACGTTGTAATTGACAATTCATAAACATGAAATGATTTAAATAAAATAAAAATATAATATCAACATAATAATGTGATATTCCAATGTGATTTATCCCTCATTATTCAAATGACTGAACTCAACTACTACCAATCATCAACTCTCATACACTCTATCATATCACTCACAAAGTATGATCGACACCGATTTTCCAATCCAACTAAATAAACTATAATGATTCTCTATTTCTCAGTATGCCATCAGAAAAAGAATATAATGAATGAAAGAAGAAAAAAAAAGAAACAGAAAAAATAAATTAAAATATAAGAATGAAAGAAATCATCAACCACTCAATTAAAAAAAAAAAAAATTCATGTTAATCTTTTTCATAAAATACAAAATAAAATTGAATAATGAAATAATTTATTTTACATATTTCCAAACAATATCTTCACATACCCGATTCAATATCCCAATATATTTTTCACCTAGTGAAACAAATAATTAAATTCAATGAAATTACATGAGTACATAAACACTGGAATGTTTTATGAATCGTTAACCCTACCACCCACCGATTACTACCACTGTTTATCTCTCTCACTCACTCTTTATGCCCATCCCCTCCTGTTACCACAATATCAATCGACATTCATTTATACTTTTGCCATCAGCCAGGCACAATTCCCTCTCTCTCTCTCTCTCTCTCACCCCAGTATATGTGCGAATGTTTATGACGCAATTCAATTCATTATTAGTTGTTTATGCTGAACCCATTGATCGGTCACTAGTAACCACACTGTTGTGTGCCAACAGCCAAGCACGTACGTTGACTGCTCGTGAATACCAGCATTGCCACTGTCATACCGGTTGTAGAAATACATAGTAAAATCACAACTATATATATATATATATATTTTTTTTTCTCATCCTTTATTTTCGTTCAACTAGTTTGACCACCGTTCAACCGACGGTCAGAACTATTTATTTTCTAATTTTTATTTAGTTTGTGACTATGTGTCTTCACGAAAACGTCGAAGTGATTATATAGATATTCAAAATATTTTATCATTATTTATAAAAATGTGATAGAGAAAAATGAATTTTATTATCGTGAATATTAAATTTTTTTTATTTATTTTAGTGTTTGTGAATTATATTGATGAATTATGATTTATTATTATGATTTTTTTTTGTTTATTTATTGAATTGTTAAATAATTAAAAGCGTACGAGGTAGTAATAATTAAATATTTTATTTTAAATTTGATTAAGTGAGATGCGATAGACGCGTGAAGTGTTGATTACGATTGCTTACCGTCGGAACAACACACGCGAATTTATTTGAAGTCTGACCAGTGCGTACCCGTGCTCCTTTTGAATTACATGACATATTTTTGTTTTAACGCGTGTAGTCACACTAATTTTCCATTTTATCACGTCATTACAAAAGCATTATGAAAATATTGATTTTTTCAATTAATTTTGATGGACTTAAATATTTGAAGTATTCGCATTTAAATTGACGAAGAAATTCACGTTTGAAAATTCACATTATTCATACTCAATTCGCGTTAATTATTAAACTTATGTATATAAATTTAGAAAATTTTCATTATCAATTTATTACAAGCATTAAGATAATTTAAATTAGTGTTGATTATGTATTTAGTAATTAATATGTTATATACAGTCGAAAATTTAACTGTAATCAGAACTATACGAATATTAATTTAATTCCATTGATTAAATTAATTTTATCACATTAATTATTATTATCTACTACCACAAGTTATTTCAATTGAAATATCTGTTAATAAATTTGTAATGTTTGATGTCAAATGGCGAAACTATTGGCAAATTAATAATCACAATCGATTAAGATATTAACAAATTTTCATTGAATCGCATTTTATTTATAATTTTAAGATATTTTATTTATATTTTTAACATAATTCTTTGCTGTATAATATTTGTTTAATTTTCGTTATTTTCACGTTTAGATGAACACATGTTTGCAATTTCTCTTGTATTTTATTATTGTAAACTGTTTTTTAATAATTTTTTTTTTTTTTTAGCTCATTAATGTCACCTTATGTGTTGATTTGGATTATTTCACGTAATAATTTATCACACCATTGTAAAGTATTTTGTCACAACACACATTGTATATTATGCGAGATGAGAAAAAAAAAAGTAACTTGTGTTGAAGCGAAAACAATTTATCCATGAATGTCATCACAATCACCGCACACTCAACACCACAATGTAATATCGTCACCACCGACGATGATACAATTTTTCTTATATTTCCGTCACCCATGAAGAATAAAAAAATATATATATATTAAAAAATTAATTCAATGTTCATTCAATAATTACAAAAAACTAAAAAAACACAATAATTCATGAAAATTTGAGAACAATACAAAATTGAAATGAATGAATTTTTATATATCACGGCTTACCTTCAGGTCGCGAGATATTCGTCGACACGAAGAGGATGATAATGAGAGAGGACACTTGTCCTGTCCTCGGACTCCTCGCAGAGATGACCGTGGTATGCAATATAAATTTCGTTTTAAATTTACCAAATGTATATATAATTATATTATCATTAAATTTATGATTCTTTTTTTTTTTTTTTTTTTCTTTCAAACAAACACACAATACACTCCCTAAAAAATAACGTCGTTGCCTCGTCGTAACGTAATGTCCAGAATAATGTCCATAAAAGATATGATTGGCTTGACTATCCAATAATATTCACGTTGTTATATGACGGATAGTTTGAAACGTTCATGAGACTCGTTTGAGCCCCGTGCGCCGTTTCACGGGAGCGTGTTATGTGTCGCGCGAACTTGCGGGCTTGCGGGCGCACTGGCGACCGTTTGGCGTAAGCAGAAGAGATCACGGATGCTGTAGTCAGACCACGCGCCAGTCAGCAGCCGGTGGCTCTCTCATCCGTACAGTGGCGCCGCTTTAGTTAGCCGTCGCAAGCTCGAAAGTCGTAGGAGATGCAACGATAGATGAGGGAACGTTGCGGGGTGGGAGGAAAAGCCGGGGCAAAAGAGAAATACGTGTGTCCGTGAGGAGCGCGCGCGAACAAGAACGAACTCGAAAGAGCACCCGGACTATGGCGATGGACCAGGCGGTGAGTGTGTGCAAGAGAGCGCGCGCTTGAAGCTTGCGACGGACTATCATTCAAAGAGTGGGGATGAGGCAACCGTCGGCGCGGCTCGAGGCTATCCAGGTGGGGAGACACAGCCACTGCTGAGTAACGGAGATGTGACGATATGTGCTTGCGACGAAATAGAAAGAGATCAAGTACACAGCTCCCTCATATTTCTCGACTGTTCTGCGTTTCTCGGCATATGCGTGCGAGTGGGCACGTGCATTTGTAGCTTTGATAAACATGACGAAGATGGTGAATGCCTTGGAAGGAGCACGAGATGGTCAGTGTGCCTTGCGACAACGCAGTCTTGACACAATCACCTTTCATGAGAGCAACGGGGATGCAGCGATTGTAAACCTCTATGACACTTTCTCTCTCCCCTTCTACAAATATATATATATATAAATATACCCTTCGCCTGACGTGGAATCCCCCTCTGACATGTACATACACGTCTTGTACGTGTGTATCAACCGACGAGGATGCAAGCGTTGCTTGACCGCGTGGTGGTTTATGTCCGGGTATATCCGTGAGCTTTTCTAAGCACCACTGGTGAGTGAGATGAAATGAAAGAGTGAAGAAGGATAAATATATACACGTCTCATGGCACTGGAGTGGGGAGAGGAGTCCTATATGTAAAGGCCTGCGGTCGTGGGATCAAGTACGGAGATCATGTGATTTTTTTCTTTTTCATTTTTTCGTTTTTTTTTTTTTTATTCGGTTACGAAGAAAAAATAGTGATAGTTATTTTTTTTTCACTGTTTTTAACACTTGTTTACCTGAAATTTTTATCTCTCCTACATGTTATACTGAATTTTTTATTCCTCCACAACTTCAATCTTGTCACTATTACGGTTATTATGATAAATTATTTTTTCAATTGTCTGATCATTTAATAATCATGAATATGAAATTTCCTTTTTATTTCCATTTTTGAAAATAATCGAATTTTGAATTTCAATTTTTTTTTTTTCTTTTTTTTTTTTGTTGAATTCCTCCATTCAAACTATAAGGGATGAAAAAATTCATTTCGATTGGCATTATAATTTGATTCGAATATAAGAATTGATAAATATTTTATATATGAATTTGTGGATGACCCAAATTTAGTCGAGCATTCGGCACCTTCGATCATGCGCGAAAGTCGAGGTAAAAGAGGATGGTTCGAAATTTCCCCTCTACATTTTCCGTTTGCAAAACAAGGACCAACGATACTCAACTTGTGCGAGTGTGTGCTGGTACGGTTGAGTGCGAGAGACGATCAAACTATGCGAGTGTATTGGTAAGGGTTGCATCAAAGTTGTGTTGGTGCGCTCTAAAGAAAAATTACCTCCCACCATCTCCAAGTGGTATGGTCATGTATCTGTGTGTGCTAAGGGGTTGAATGCTTAGATGTAGTAGTGAAAGGGTTGCCGGACAGTGGCGAGCTCTTGCTTAGGCGGTCAATATTGGTACTAAATTTGAGATAGGGGTAAATATCAGAAGAAACTAATTTGCTTCGTTTAAATACTCTTTGATTTTTTATTTCAAATCCTCCTCTATATATATATATATTTTTTTTTTTTTTCATGCAATGTCTGTTACAACTCATTTAATCTGAAGAAAAATATATATTCTCAAAATGACGAATATAAAAAATCATCAAGAAAAATAAAAGCAAAAATAATACAAAAAAATATAATCAGTCTTTTATTCTATATATTTCAACTTTTGAAAATGAATGTAAATTAATAAAAGCCAATAAATAAAATGAATCAACATGTTATTAGAGAAAGGATCAGATAAAACGTCAATATGTAGATCGAAATATATACATATATATATGATTTAGGAAATTATAGCTCCTCTTGATTTTACCCCATTGCCTTATCCATCAGTTACTCTCGTTCAATCACCTTCATCTCCTCTCACTCTGCCTCGTCCTTTACCTTTTGCTTCACAATCTACCCCAATCCCCAGTATCTATCCAACACGCTGGCTTCAAACCCCCGATGCGCACCGCGCTTACCCAATCACCCCAACCACCTCTACCACGTCGTTTGGTGGTGGCACCGGCGCGAAACTCTCGATCACCCGTCGGTATTTTTATCCCCGCATTTTTTAAGGTCACTTGTTGCTTTTTAATCCGTCCACAGCGGCGGTTAAAGAGGGATGAGTGAAGCCAAATTTTATATATCATATATGTATTTTAATACATATACATATATGAAGAGTGAATTCCGTGATGTTTGTATTATGTGAATGCGAATTATTATTTCATTTTCCATTTACTAAATTTCCATTTTTATTATATACAACTTTTTATTATTATTTATTTTTGTTTTCCTTTTCTTGTTTTATTCTTAACGTTCATTATAAAATTACATACAATATCATTATTTTCGCTGGGCGTTTATTTATTTATTTATTTATTCACATATTTTTTTTTTTTTTTTTCTACTTTATTCAGTTTCTACAATAGTATTTTTTTCCATATATTTATGAAGGCAACGAGATGATTTTATTATACAGGATACAATAATGAAATGATATTGAATGTAGTATATTGTTAATCTATTATAGTAAAATTTAATATATGGATTATTATTTTTTGTTTAATGGGAATTATTCTTGTGCATTATACATTATATTCCATATTAAATATATTTTTATGTCTATCAAATTCTCATTAACATTAATAAATAAAGTTATCAAAATCAAGCATAAATTTTTTATTTCCTATTTCATTATTTTTTATTCACTCTCTTTTCTGTATATCAATAAATATTTTTCCTATATTTATATATGACAGATACAAATGTATAGAAATATATATTGGTATCTCACTGTTGCCCTCTGATATTCGATCAGAATGGGAAATTTTATTCGCAGAATTTAAGGTCACTTGTTGCTTGTTTAGTTATGTCGACGGTCCATGCTCTCGCGTCCCACTAACACGCGTGGCTCGTGATTTGTTGTGTATGGAATTTTATACTCATACACACACTATCACTGCACACAAATACAAACACACACTCATTCGCATTCACACAATCTCATTTATATACGTATAGTTACATTGACATGCTCACGAAATGAAATTGCGCGTGTGAGCGAGAAAGATCAGAATAGCGTGTGGAATCGAGACCGATAGGAGGACGGCCTGTCGATTTCATTCTATACTTCCTCTCTCTACTTTTTTTTTTTTTTTTTTTTTTTTTCTTTCGTCACACATTTTGTCTCGCTCGTTCTTTCAATGCACCCATTCGACCTCACGCGACCCAACGGGTACGCTCTGATCCATTAATTTGTGTTTCTCGTCTTTTTTTCCTTTTTTTTTTTTTTTTTTTTTTTTTTCTATTGTTTCATATAACCAACACTTTTTTTACAATTTTTTTTTTTTCTTCATAGCATTGTGGTTTTTTTTTTATTATTACCATTTTATTATTTTTTGCTGCTTTTTTTTTTCATCCAGCTTTCACCAACCACGTTGCTTTTTTTTTGTCCATCTCTTTTATATCCTCACTCTCTCACTCGAGCACACCCTCCTCCCTCCCTTTTTTCTTCCCCAATACTCTTCTCACACAGCTATTTCCATGCTTGCTCTGTCTTTTACATGTTGGTGGTCTTTCACACAATTGCGTCCATTCAATGTTTACATAACCGCACAAAAATCATCGTTATCTGATACTTTGATCTTTTATTTCCTTCATTATATATTTTTTTCATTTTCCGACGTTCTTTTTTTTTGATATATATATATATATATATATATTACATTGATAATATATTGCATTAATTTTTTTTTTTTTTTCATCAATATTTAAACATTTATAATGTATACATGAATAAAAAATGAAATGATATCGACACAAATCATGGATCAAATTGAATTATGCTCGTGCGATTGAGTATGATAATCTTTTTTTTTTATAATATTGCAATACATAAGTCTCGGATAAAATTCATGATATTTATATATATATATTTTTTTTTTTTCCAAAATTGTGATTTTTCTATTTTATTTTTATTATTTAATAATGATATAGAAATAATTGAATCAATTTTCAGTATAAATTGCATATTCAAGAATGATCCAGTTGTCTATGTATACATTTCTCATTTTAAAATGAGTATAAACATGAAATAAATTGTCTATCTCACATCGACTATAAATACAGCATACAACGCACACACGCACACACACGTTTGTTGCCTCAAGTATATATATATATATATTTACCAGTGTGAAACAGTAGTATGTACAGTTATGTATGTGAGTAAGGTTGATTTGCGAGCTATTGCAATCCATAGATCCGCCTGCTCTCAATGGTATTAGTTCCCTAGAGCTCAGTGTATTCTCGCTCGCTGAATCACTCCCTTCTTCTTTCCTACATCATTCACAAATGTATACCTATATATACAGATAGATGATGCCATGTGAATAGATAAAGATAAACAATTGAAATGAGATATTTATTGAATATTCAATTCTACTACACATGTAAAATTTTGTTAAAATGTACATTTTACACAAACTTTATTCTCTATTTTTTTATTTTTTCATTTTTTTATTTTTTTACTCTCTCCTTATTCCTTTCACTTGTTCTATCATTGCTTTGTACACTGCAGAATAGATTTTATTTAAAAATATTATTTTCTGTATAATTGCGTGAATGGACGTGCATGCTCGAGCAGAAAAAATTCTCTTTTATTGCATATAGGAAAGAGAAGGAAATAAGTTATAATCGATAATTGTACTTATTTATTTTTGTGTATAAGTGAGTATGAAACTATAAATGTGTTATACTTTATATGTATGAAAAAGTGAAAATAAATATATTTAAATAGATAGATTACAAAGGGGAGGAGTGGAAAGGAAGGAAGGAAGGAAGGAAGGGAAAAGGAGTGGAAGGAAGTCAGGGGAGGTGTACCCCACGCTTTAGCACAATAAATTTTCTTGTTGATATAAATTACAAAATAAATTATAAATAAAATGGATTATTAAAGAGGAAAAAAAAAAAAAAAGTAGGATTGTATTCGTATTAATAACTCATTATGCTTTCCATCATATTTAACCAGTCAATTAGCTAATTAATTCATTCATTTATTAATTGAACAATTGATTGTGATGGAAATAATGAGTAAAAGTGTAATATTTGAAATGATGTTGTTTATATTATTGATAAGATATAGTTTCATAATGATGAAATTATGATGAATTGAACTATGATTGATATTTTAATTAAACTTGTTCATTTTAATGTATATAAATGGTCAAGCAACGTAATTTTGAAGAGAGAGACTAAAAGAGAGAGTGCCACCAACACAACATGATGAGAAAATAGTTGAGTATACGTGTGGTCTGTTACTGACAGCCATAGTATTAGCAATTTCATTTCACTTCTACCTGTACACAATAACTTTATATGTACAGGAAACTGTATTTCCTCCTTTTCAATGGAACCAATATTTTTTAGTTGAGAGTAATTATTATAACTAATTACTGTATACAAAGAATTTCGAGGGAAAAACAAAATAATGAATTGTAAAAATGGATAAAAATATATTTATTAATTCAAATTTGCACATCAAACTAGTTTTTATGATAAATTTTTTTAATTCTTCGTTTTTTTTTTTGGTGAATATATGGTATGTACAAAACAATTTCATCATCATCGCTTTTGCTATCGCGTTTTTCTTTTTCTTTCATACCCGTGACTATGTAATTGTATACTATATATATATATATGTGTGTGTGTGTGTGTGTGTATGTACGCCATGTAAAATAAAATGACAAACGTTCAACTGTCTGACTATTTGAATTAAACCTTTTTAAAATGTCATATTGTTTTTGATGGCTCATCTTCCACAATGAAATTGTTATTTAAATATCCATCCATCGTTCGTGCATTAGCTTCATACATATAATGTAATTTTTCTTATTTTTGTTCATTTTACTTGTAACAATTTTTATACACGTATGAAATTCATTCGAATCCTTGAAAAAAAAAAACAAATAAACAAAAAGAAATGTTCATTCTAAATTTTTTTTTTTTTTTAAACAATTACATAAACTAATTGTTCTCAGCTTTCCTTCTTCCTCTCTTAATGTATGTATATATATATATATATATTTCGTGAATGTGGCAACAAATTTTCACATATAAAGTTCAGCAATTATGCAGGAAGGTTCATTTAACACAAGTTATATTTGTTCGTATATCAAAATGGAAATTGTGTCGTTGACACGAAAGCCCTCAAAACAGTTTGACCAATATCAGAATATATTATAAATATATAGATCATTCATGAATATACATTTATATTTCTCTTTTACATAAAACATGTACTTTTAAAAATATTTCACATCAAAATAAAAAAGTTTAATAATTTTTTATTTTTCTTTATTTTTTTGGTTACATAAAAAATTAATTTTATAGAATGAAAATTAATTTCAACTACGACGGTTATTTTATTTCATCACTTTACTTTTTATTTCTTCCTTGAAGATGGTCAAATATCTATTTATGTACATAAAAAATGGTACCAGTGCATGACCGTAAAATATTTTTAGCCGTTAAAAAATTTCTTTCGAACACTCAACCAGTCACTTATTGTTATGTTAGTATTATTATTATTTTTTTTTCCATCTTCTTTTTCTTTTCTCATTCACCCTATTTATTCTTCTCTCCCTCTCTTATTCTCTCTTCTTTTTTTTTTTATAATATCTTACATATATATATATACTTGTACACATATCCAAGTGGCCCTTTAAATTTCTCCTTATACACTCATAACGTCTTGGACACGGTGGTCGACTGCAATCAACCACAAATACACACTACTGTATACATATACACGTACAGAATCCGTCACGGAATGTGATTACGCACCAATGGGGGCAACTCCGTTGTGGCATTTGTCCCATTCCTCCTTTGACCCACGCAGGTGCATCCCACACACGCGCGTTATCATATATATATAATCATGTTTTTATATGACCACGTGCCATATAATTTCCGTTTTGAAACACCAGTCGTCTTATTATCTATATATACCCAAGACATTTTTCTCCTTAAACATACATACATAACCGTCACTGAATACGTTGAACTTTAACGGTTTTTTTTAATTCCTTCATTTTTTTTTTTTTTTTTCATACAGCAACATTACATTTTATTCTTAATTTTTCAAGACAACTGATACAAATTGTGTGCACACTCAAGATGCAGGAGTAAATTTTGGACTGAAAGATTTTAATCAAGATATTCTACTTCTATATAATAATAATTATTACTATTATATTGCGAGAGTTGTTATCATACTTGAACGATCTTCATCTCCCTAATATAATGTTTCAAATTAAGTTGGATATAGATATTGAAAAGCTGAGGTAAGCTTATAAATAGAGTAGATATTGAGAATTTGTATTGAGAATATCGTAAAGACAAATGGTTTTGTATGCAATATATGTAAATATATATATATATATGTGTGTATGTGTATATGAATATAAAGTAATGATGAATGTTGTATGTATGTGAGAATAGTATGCAACATGTAAATGCGTAGTATGAAAAAATGACTTGTGCAATGAGCCAAACTATTTATGACCAATGAGATATTAATATACCTAAACCATTTGATTTTCTCTTCCTGTTTGAGAAGTGGGTATATATATATATATATATTTATGATATATTGTGTTAGATAGAATTATTAAAGTTTGACAAGCATGACAATATCGCAATAAATCCATTGTCTGAACAGTTTTGTATCTATAGAAATTACAATGTAAACTAAATGTTCAACTACTTCATATATATATATACATTCAACTGAGTCATTCCAATTGTTTACTGCATTAAATTTAATTATTTATTTATATTTTTTTTAGATCCCATTTGTGAATATCAAATATGTATCAATTAATCAACATTTATAATTTATAATATATTATTATTAATTTGTGTTTAATATATATATTTTTTTAATTTTCACATTATCGCAAATCATTTATGGACAATTAAATTTTAATATGAGTTTATTGACCACGCACATTCTTGTATATATATATATATATATATATATATATATGTGTGTGTGTGTGTGTGGGGGGGGGGGTATTGAACGAGGTCACGGTTGCACTATGTCAGGGTCACACACGGGGTACAAGGGGGATTGGTAAATGACGCACACGTTTTCCACACCTCCGCGCCCCCGCAAATATCACTATATGGTCCTACCCTCTGATAATAGTGTTATGACTCTCCGTCGCTTGATTGTGGAAATAAACACACGCAATTGGTGGTTTAGTATTGTTGATGAGAGGGAACGTGTGGGAGAATGAGAGTGAGAGTGAGAGTGAGAGTGTGAGAGGGTGAAATAGAATGTTATATATATTGACATGTATATGCAAGTATATGTGATATGTTTACACACTGGTGCGAATGATGTAGTCGGTTCATTAAACCAGTTAAACGCATCGATGAGATAATTGCTCGACAATCAGTTGACCGATACGTATATATGTGCGTATAATTTTACTCTCAATGAAAATTGTTAGCAATTTTCAGTTATTTATATTTAAATATTTAATCGTAATGATAATAATATTGATGATTAATTTTCTTTTTATTCTATTGTTCATTTATGAGTGGAGATGAAATATTTTTGATAAACTCGGACAAATTAAGATTTGATGATTTTTATATGATAAATTTTGTCGTATGAGAAAAAAAAAATTAAGAAAAATAATTATTTGAAAAGTTTTTATAGTAATTATACATTAATTATATTTGAATGGAAAATATATCTGAAGAATTTGAGTGAAAGTATTACTCAATTATTGTTCGATAATTGTACCACGTAAATAAATTATTCGAGTTCAGATTTAAGATAATTTCGTACAAATGAGCATTTAATATTGTGTGAAATAATATTATCATGTGATGAGCTGATAAGTGAAATTTGTGAGGGTAATTTATTATAAGATTATACATGCTATATACATTTTTATATTTTTTTCATATCCTCTTCTAAGTATTGGGAATTTATCGTAATAAAAACCAAAAAAATTCAATTTTATTCTTTATTCATTCTAATTTCCATATTTTTCAATGAAATTGAACACATTTTCTTGTGAGTAGTATCGCAGAAATGTTATATGTATAATTATATAACAGAGTTATTATTCATCATTAGTTCAAAAATGTTTATAATTAGTTTTATCATATTTTTTATGAATTTTCCAAAAAATTTCTTGATCATTTTGATAGATTTCATGGAGTAGGTTGTAATACCTCTCGAATTCGCAGTCGATTCGACACTTAGCTTTATTGACTCTACATTGAATAAGTAGTGGCAGCAGCTCTTCAAAAAAAGAAAGAAACAAGAGTGAATATACAAAGAAAATATTTTAATAAATTTCAATATACTTTACTTTGGCACACAATTAATTTAGTAAGTATGAATTTACCATTAAATCTTGACAACATTCCCGGGCAGTTTTGTGAGCCCACAGTACATAATTTTACATCTTGTATTATCGTATGATAATTAATCATTGCATGAGATTCCTTAGCCTGTACATCTGACATCAACCCCACAATGCTTAAGCATACCAAAAAAATTGTCAACTGACTTTTCATATTCATGAGATTCTCTGTTATCACAGATGTGAGACAATAAAATATAATTCGATATCAACGTAATCCTAACTATATCATGTAATGTTTCCACAAAATTCACAGTGTTTTATAATACGTGGTAATTAAGAATAAATAAGACCTGTTGGGATTATCAAGTGGTACTTTTTTTGTTTAATTAAAAAAAGATATTGAAAAATATGTAATAAAATTATCACTCAATGTATTTCGTTGGGACTGAGACCGTAGTAGAAATTCTATTGGACTCTCGAGTATTTCGCGTAATTTGAGGAAAGGAACTGACTTGAAATTAGAATTCTATCTTCGATTACACCTCGGTAAGAATGTAGATCCAAATTACTTGACCAATCATGTCCTATTGGGGCGTATCCAAACTAGACATTTTAAACGCATGATTAAGTGACGAAATATAGTTGAACAGTAAATTGTGATTTGACTACACTAATAACAACGAAAATTTCGTCCATCAATCTGTATTTAATTTTTATCGTAAAATGAAATTTTTCAACTATCATAAACGATAAAATGATGTAAACTTATTACGAAAAACAAGCAAGATTTCTAATCAAAATACAATTTTTGGCGGGTAATTCATAATTAATTAATTCAACCTCAAGATAATACAATGAGTTATCAATTGTCTATCTCCCTTGGATATTATGATAATAATATATTTATCAATTCGTTCTTCTGGCCACTCCAGATTTAAATGTTTTGTTTTCCTGTGTCTTCATATTCGTCTGTTCAACGTTATTCGTTATCTTCATTTTTCTTTTTTTCTTCATATATTATCAATAAATTGATGAGCGATAATAATTTTCGATATATATTATAAAATATTGAATGCTAGACATTAATTACATCATATTTATTTTCAATCACTAACGGAATCCATTTTATCAATATTATATTGCGTAACAATAATTACTGTGAATCCATGTACAGTCATCAAGCTATTAAATCTACAGTTCAGTACACGTTTATCGTCCGCCACTTTTTTCATTTATTTGCTACTCCTGTATTCACTGAAAATTTCTACTAAAATGAGAAATCAATCAATAATTTTTTTCGCATTTTTAGACGTTACGGCACTAGTATTGAATACATAAGTTTAGTCATCTGATGATTTTTTTAATTATTAGGCTTTTTTAACTTGAGTTGAACACTGTATTGTAGGAATCAATTTTTTTTTTGGGAAAATTCGAGGAATTTCAAGGTAAATAGACTCACATATATATATATATATATATATATATGTACTAGATTCACAATGAATGAATGAGTCACCAAAAAAATTACAATTTTAAATTATGAATCAAGTCTCGAAATCGGTTAAAATATCAACTTTATGTGACAATTTCCGTTGTTTTTCCAAAGAACTTTTGCCAAAACTTCTTGAGTGTCGATCAATATTTTGTGCATGTCAAGCTACAAACGACTTCATTATATATTTTGGATTGAGCTATGTAACGAAAATTTGATCATAGAAAATCATCTGATTTCAGTGCAGTTGAGTTACAATCCAAATAAAATGTTCTATTTTATTTCTAAACAATAGTAATTATTTCAAAATTAATATTACAACTAAAGAAAAATAACTTTTTATAATTCAGTTAAAATTATTTAACGAAAATTTTACATTATAAAAAATTATCAGCCTTATATAAGTTTTATTTCACTCAATTATATCTCGTTATTATTATCATTACTATTATCCCTCCTCTTCTATTAATCACATTCTGTACAATTTGAAAATTTTAATATAATACAACATTGATATGAGCAACAGACAAGAGTAATATATATATATATATCAACTAATTAAATATATTCGAGATATTGTGTGCCATTGAGAATAACAGAGTACCACAGAAATCTTGACTATTTAATTGTCATCGATGCATCTCCGTGTTTATACATGTGGATAAACAAAGTGATATACCTGTATAATAAATACACCTCCAATCTGTATCTACAATTCTCTCTTTTGCACTTTGATATAACTCAGTGTTCAATCACAAATATGCGCATCTACTAATAAATAGATTCGACATTGATGCAATAGGGCAAACAGTATCTCCCTGCTCTTCTATCCTTTCATATAACACCAAACCTATCATATACGTATACGTTCATATGTGAAGAGAGTGAGAGGATTCATGAATGCGTACGATATACACACGCGACACAACATGATCGTACACTACAATAGTAGATATTGGTGTAGGTTACTATAACAGGGTCAGTGTGTCAATGGTACGGCAAACCAGACTGGTACACAATGTTTATCCTCACCCCTCTTTTTCTCACACGCTCCCCTCATCTCATTCATATCCAATCACTTCCGATAATGCTATTATCACTCTTGACTAATCTCCACGCTGCTATATTTAAATCGAAACAAAATACATATTTATTTCGATCACGATTATTTATTTATTATTATTTTTTTTTCTGTTTAATTTTTTTTTATTTGTGAAAATAATTAGTCAATGAATTTTATATTCGAGTTAATTTTAATTATCAAATCATTTATCCGGTCCAATTATTTCATATTATATTATATTTTATTTTTTAGTTGATTTCATTTTTCTGTACATGAGTGAACGATGAATTAAATGACAATGTCGTGTATGCTGTGATGACATATAGGAGATTATTAATAAATATACACATGCAAATGTGTTAGTATGAAAGAGAGAGAGAGGGAGAGAGAAAGAGAGAAAGAGAATGTGTAAGTGTATAAAGAGAGTTTGAGTTTGGGCGACATGAGGAAAACAATTGACCGAGCTTGACCGCGTAATAAGAGACGAGAATGTTTTTGGTCCTGCTGAGCACAGAAGAGCGTTGTCCGGTTCGCTGGATCAACGGTTGGATGGTGCAGTAGGTGGATAGATGGGTGGGTTGAAAAAGTGGGTGGTGGATGGGTGGATTGAGGGAGAGACGGTTGAAATGAGTTCAAACGATGGAATGGGAAAAGGTTGTCCAGTGACGGTGAGTCACCATGGTAACCGACTGCACCATCCACCCTATCGTTCCACCTCCTAGCTTGAGTTTTCGTGCATCAACATGAGTGCAGGCAATACGCAGGCAAATCTATTTCATAACGTAAATTCTGTTCTTTTTCATTATAAATATCTCGTTTTATTTACATTTATTATATATGAAAATATATGCATGTTCAAAATTTAATGTGTTATTATATTATTTCAAATTATTTATTCAATATCTTATCAATGTACTTATTGATTATATTTGTATTTTTAATCTCATAAATTAACATGTTGTAGAATTTATATATAAATAGTTATAATTATAGTATGTATTGGAATAAAGTTTTATTTAAATTGTGAAACAAATTTTTACTCAACCACCACAACATATATTTGATAAATCTTTGATATTATCTTTAATAATATTATATAAATATATTCACATAAAATGAATGAAAATGACACGTAATATTTGAATTTTAGTGTAGGAAGGTCGATGACTGTACAATTTTTATCATCACACTCAATAATATAGATATATATTAAAAAATAATAATATACACATATGTATTGACCAAAGTACAAGGTGGCGTGTTAAAGAATTATTATATATTCTTACTTTGCATTTCAGTTGGTCGAGTAAATATTTTAATAATTTCATATATAAAATGCTCACTAGATATCTGTCAGAAAATATATGTATATATGAATCAAAGCTATTCTATTCAATATGAAACATTTTATGGACAAGTAATTGCTCAGATGGAACAAGTCTATGTCACGTAACTTGTACATCGGTCATATTGTTCATTTTTTATTTTTTTTTCCCTTTTCTTATTCACGCAAATTTATACTTCCTCTCATGTTCACCAATTTTTTTCATCAATATTTCATCTATTTTTCTTCCACCATCTATATATTTTAATTCCTTTTTTTACTTTTTATTTTATTATTTTTCAATTGATCACAAATCCAACATGAATTAGATATAATTGAATATATTTAAATTTACATACATCAATTAATATTAGATAGAAACTCTTGAGTCAAATAGCCAACAAGGAAAGACACGCCGCGCCTCAGTGATGCCCTTAGGGTCAACCTTAAGCTACAAACTATGAATTTATACTAATCGTGATAAGAACATATATATACATTAAGTCGTGGCACAATTCCAAATGTTGTGTATACAGTAAGGAAGGTATAAGTATATGAGAGATCGTGACCAACGATTTGTACTGAGAAACTCTACCTACTTGGCAATTTTCCTATACCCACTAGAAATTTCTAAGTGAACACGAGAGAATGAAACAAAGATCTTGAGAAAGACAGAGACAGAGAAAGAGAGAGAGAGAGAAGGAGAGAGAAATGACAAAACTATTCCCCTTGGCCTCTGTTGTATCTAATCGTCCGTTAAGTCGCATACGAAACTTTAGACAAACCATCTCAATATCTCTACATACATCTTCAATAATAATAATTGTTAACGATATTAATAATAATAATAACAATACTAATAATAATAATAATAATAATAGTAGTAGTAGTAGTAATAGTTGTAGTAGTAGTAGTAATAGTAATGATAATAGTGATGATACTGGTAATAAAACCAGTAAAAAAGTAGAGTGAATGGAATTTCATTCATTATAAAATTGATTATTTCCACAATCAATGATATTTTTTATTTTTTTATTTTTATAATTATTTTTTATTTCTATTCTTAAAATTTCTTTTTTTTTTACTTTTATTTATTGGGATTTACAATGAGATATGAAACTGTGATAGGTGTTGATAATTCATATGAAAATATGAAAGAAAAAAAGAAAATGAATTATATATATTAATTTTTATATAAAGATATGTTTATATATATACGAGTCTATTGTTTATGTATATATAAATATACGAATGTATATATGTGAGGTATTTCAACGGCAAAGATAAAATCAGTCGCGTGAGTGCTACCTAAGGGTAGTTTGCCCCAAATGGCTTCTCCCGTTTTTCAACTCTCCCAAGTAGCTCATCACGTATCTGTATATATATATGTGAATAATATACTAGAATATATATAGATACATATAAACCACGATATCGTGACCCGATCGTTGTCACCATTACCAGTCATATACCTGCGATTTCACTCACAATTTCTGTTTTGTTTTTTTTTTTTTTGTTTTGTTAACCACCCTCATACACGTATTCACGTACATACCTATATTTTTCTCTTGCGATGTCCCGCCGTGATAATGAGAAATCACCAATGTCCTTTATCGTAAACTCGGCATCACATATTGTAAATAATTAAACGACATTCATTTCTTAATTGTTAACAATACATCACATATAATATAATTTATTTTTTTGTTTTTATGTGTTATATTTTTATTGTATATTTATATTTTTTATATCGTAAATATTATAATTAATTTATGAAATTGATGCATCTATATAATAGTATATGATGGATATTTTTTTCTCTTTTTTTTTTTTTTTTTCTAATATTGTTCTTGATGTCACAATAATGACAGAGAGATTATTACATATCAGAATTTTACTTCCATACGAAACTCAGCACATTGCTCTGTGTATGCTTAACGGATTAGGTTGTATTCACTATGTGTTCATATGTGATTGCACACGATGTTCTGTGTCCATTATGTAAGTTCACGTTATTGTTTTCGGGGCAATGTCGTGCAAGAAGTCGAGAGGGGAAATAAAAAAAGAAGCCACAAAAGATATAACAACAAAAAATTTCATAATTATTACCAGTTGTGGAAATAATAATAATAATAATAATGGAAAACAATACTAATTTATATTTTTGTCATTAACATATTGTTTTTATTTTTTTAAATTTATTTTATATACAAACAATATTCTGCTATCAAATTTAGCGGATAAAGGAGAGTGGAATGACGAGAGAGGAAGAAAAAAAAAATAGTATATGAAGTGTTAACAAAGAATTATTAATTTTATTACAATCGATAGTATGCAAAAATAATAAATTATTTACTATGCGTGAAACGAATATGAATAAAATACAACTCAAGGGAGATATTATAATAAAAATTTAAAAAAAAAAACAGATAGATAAATGAATGAATAAATAATAAAGGGAAAAAGTAAAAATAATAATAGCAAAAAAAGAAAAAACGTTAGGTGTGTACTGATACATTGTACATATACGATGTAAATTCTTGTGTGTACATGCACGAGTGAGTGAGAAATATAGGACGAGAAAAAGGACATATGGAACGTTAAGCTTTAACCATATAAGATAAGAGACGACGACCAGACAAATATTTGCGGGATATGACACTCTCGACTTTTTGAATCCAAACTCCAGAGAAAAAGAAATGAAATATATATATATTTATATTTTATTTTTCATGTCTTTTAAACAAACAAAAAAACTGTCCCGCTTTTATTTTCCTCATAAATTATATCGTCGTTTTATTATGGTTAATTCAATGATTCATCAATGACCATATTTGATACATGAGATATTATTTCAATTTTTTCATCATTATCAAGAGTAAAAATAACGAATTTAGAGAGTAATTATAAATTTTTTTGTTAATTTTCCTTCTTTGCATACTTCGTATTGCTTCTTTTTTTCTCTTTTTTCTACTGAAAAAGACATAAAAGGAATTGAAATTGACAAAAGGGTAGATAAATAATAGAAAAGAGTTGTCCAGACGCTTATTATAAACTTAAGCCGATTGGTGAATGAGAAGAATTAAAATGAATGCGGACATTTCTACAATAACGAGCACAAGTAGCTTTTATACACTGAGTCTTTGACTTAAAGTTTCACGGTTAAATTTTTTACATTCAACTTTATTTCACCTTTTTAATGAATTACAATCAGAATGACGGGGAAATACTATATTTATTTATAATATCAATCAGTTATTCAAATTTTTTTCTTTAAACATTTTATTTAAATTCATACACATTCATAATTATATAAAAATATCTCACTGTACTATTCCACATTTGACAATTTAATTCGCACGATGAATCACAATTGTTTTATTTCACACGAATAAAAAATAATTTTTTTCTTGTTTATATACCCTAGAAATAATGTTGATTTATTCATTATCAAAGGTTTAGATCTAGACGTCGTAAGTGTTATCATTAATCGAAAGTGATTTCGTCGCCATATGTTTGAAACTAAACACGATGGGTTTATCAACGATAAGTCGCAATAAAAATTAATTATATCTTTGCTGGACACCTGGCGTATGTCATTTTATCTCAATAATCATTTTGCATTTCAATATTTTTTTTTTTTCTCCCCTTTTTTTCTCGTGGTCAATAATATTTATAAAAATATTAAAATATAAATAAATGTGTTATTCTATCAAACTTTCTATTTTTATTTATTTCTCAGTTCTATCAATTTTTCTATTTTTCATATATATATATATTTCTTTTTTTTTTCCCAATAAAGTTTTACAAACGATAAGCGAATTTATATACGTGTATATACTATATATGAAGTGTAATCCGCTTATAAGTGGGTGAATGGTGTTACACTCTGGTTATATTTAAATAGAGAGAGAGAGAGAGACAAGTTCCATTATTGTTTTTCTATCGCAGGTGTTGCATTAATACATTTCTATGACGATCTGTCTCACGGTAATTCTAAGATTTATTACCGATGAGAATACATTTACTCGTGAAATAATTTATTTTCATTCACAAACATATTTCACAACTCAAATACGTATAGTAATCATAAATATAAGATGTAAACGATTGATATTTGAAAATAAAAAAATTAAAAAAAAAATTTATTTAAAAAAAAAAAAAAATTATTTTGTATTTATCGTTTTGGTTACATATGAAAATTTTCTTTTAAAAAGAAAATTAGTTAAAACTATTTATTATATTGTTTCTTTTTGTCATCATTTTATTTATATCTTTTTTTTTTCCATTATGACATTAAGTGAGGATATATCATATACGTTATTAGATAATGATCAAATGTTTTATGCACCGATCGCTGGATTATTTACAGATACATGGGAGCCATATCCTTTTCTTTGTGCATCACGTTGTTTTTCTCTTTCAATTCTTTCTCCAACAGGTCTCAATTTTTTACGTTGTTCATTTAACATATCTGCAGTGATAGTAACTCTACATTTCCGTGCGTAAATATCACATGAAAGTCCATCGCAACAACCTTGATCACACTGAAATAAAATAAAATATACAATTGTAATAGTCATTTTTATATAACAAAGAGAAAAAAAAAAAATAACTTCATGTTTTATATTGAATGTTAAACAACACATGTCAATTTTTTTTCCTTATATAAACTCACAGGGTCACCATGTTTTCCACAAGTGTTTCCACTACTCATACGTCTCTCATTGAACGTTCCTTTGCTGATAGACGAACATCTTCCAGCAGAGTTACATGACAATCCATTGCAACAGCCACTATCGCACTGAAATGAAATAGAACGTAGTATATCATTACTTGGGTATACGTATATAAAATGATATAAGAATGGAATATTTTATTCAAATAAAGACTCACAGTATCACCACTTCGTCCACATTGACGATTCTTATCAGAGGAACGTGCCAAGATTTGTGTTATAACGAGAAATCCAATGACAACAAACAACGAAACCTTCGACATATTCGTATTGTTTGATTTTCCTTAATGATAAAAAATGTGAAACAAAAATAAATACATATTATCTGTTACTAACTGCCACATATTTTATGAAAATTGTTCGTGTGCGTCAATGCGCATATATACTCAGGCCTTGATTTCAACTGAGACACTAAGTTTAAGTTACAAGGTCAAGAGAACACTGAGTAAAGAAAAAAAATGAGAATAATAATAATGATAGAACGTCATTCGACGTATGTTGGCCGAGAACGATTAAATTTTATTGCAAAAATTTTTTCACATGCATATGTTTACTGAATAATTCTTGTTTTTCATGTGTGTACCAAGTGATGTGTAATCGTAAAATACTTTATCCATTTTTTATAACAGTGAAAATAAATGAAAAATAAAAAATAATGGAGTGAACACTGAATTATATAGCCACAATAAATATTTATATATTGTCATTGTGACATTATTCAAATAATGAAAAAGTACAACGATGATATATATATATATTTATTTTGATTATTAATGAATTTAATTTTACATTGAAAACAATTGAAATTATTAAAGAAGTACTGACTCACTTGTATACAATTTTGTAATGTAACACTTTTGCGTTGCTAACGTGAACTGATCAACGTTTACGCATGAGAATGACTTTATATGCGTGCTACACTGTATATATATGTATGTATGAGTAACTGACACGAATTTAATATCTCAATAGAGTGATAAATTCCTGTCTCAATATCAAACTGTTGACCTTTTATACAGCAAGAAATACAGACACATTTATTCATCTCAATGTTTAGTTCAATGGAATAATGAAATGATAAAATACCCAGAATGTTGTAATTTGTTTATATTTTTTATTTTATGTTTTTTTCTTTATTTGGATGGAATGATTCGTTTCTACATTTCCTCATTTCTTCTCAGAATATTATACTGTTCTTATTCACTTTACGGAAATAATGAAATAGACAACTGTTGTTTATTGAATATTCATTTTATTTATATTTATTTTTATATTGCGTAATTATGAAATATAAACAATATTCAAAAATAGGTTGGGCTCATAAAAATGAGCATTTTGATATGTCAGGAAGACATTGACGAGATGTGCAGCAATCTGCAGTTGATGAACACTGTAAATAATGATAGAATGAATAAAATTTATAAATATTAAAAAAAAAAATTATAAATAATGATATCGTCTCATATATGATGGAATATGAACTTACCTTTTGTCCAGGTGTCGCACACTTTTTAGCATCAGTGAAAATTTGTGTGACCGCGAATAATATAAATATACACAATAATAGAAATCTGGGCGTCATCGTCGTTATCATCATCATGTGATATTTTTCGATTCGTCAAACTAAATAATCTGAAGAGTATGATGTTATTTCAATTTGAAATCTTTGAATAAATTTCAATCTGTAATATATTCCAAGAAATAAATGTTATTTTCACTTCGAATTGTACTTATCAATTATTTCCAGATCACTGATACATGAATACCAAAATATCTCCTATTTATACTATCGATAAGGAATATCAATAACATAATAAAATTGCCGATTCGCTGTTGAAACATTCTGACTTGTAACTATTCATGAAGAATCACAGTTTCAAAATCGTTTACGAAGAACATTTAATAATATCTTAAACACTAGTTGAGCATTAAAAAAACATTTATATTTTGTTTTGTTGAGTATTCGGATGAGATAATTCTATAATGTATTTTTTATTTTTTTGTTTTTTTCCGTACATTGCAATACGTCACTCTTTAATGTTATCTCACAAATAAAAGACTGATATAAAAAATATCATCACGTAATTTCTTCAATATGATGAAACGCAGATCCAAGATTATTAAGTAAAAATGAGTATTTGATATTGTATGAAATAATATTATGATGTGATGGGCTGATGAGTGAAATTTGTGAATGTAATTGATCATCAGAATGAACATGCTATAGTAGTCTATTTTTTTCTCTTCTTTTTTTTTTCAGTATTGAAAGGTCGTCGTAATAAAAACAAAAAAATAAATAATTTTTGATTTTTATTTATTTTAATTTCCATATTTTCGAATGAAATTAAACACATTTTGTTGTAAGCACCATCACACACAATGACACATGTATGATTGTAGAACAGAGCTTTTTGTTATTAGTTTCAAGTAATATATTATCAATGTTTTTGATATTCTCTACCGATTTCAAGGTAAATTTCTGGATTAGTCAGATAGATTGAACCGAGTAGATCAGAATAATACCTGAACTCATCTGAACTTTGACACGCACGTGCTTTTTCTCTACACTCAAGAAGGTCTGGCAACAGTACTATGAAAAAAAAAGAAAAATACGAAGATCAACATTAAAGATATATGTCAATGAACTTCAATACTCGGAATATATTCATGAACAAAAAGCTTCCAATACATTTTCGATATATCATCAATGGTAATGCAATAATTATACAAATTCAGATGAATATTAATGAATTTACCTTTGAATCTTGGAAATATCCCCCAGCACGGACCTGGGCCCAAAAAACAATTATCTACCTCATCGATAAGGGTATTATATTCCATGTTTTTGTCAGATTGATGAGCCTGTATATTCAATATTAACACTATTATGCCCAACAATACCAAAAGAATTGTCAATTTTTTCATTTTTGTGAGAATTTTCGGTTATTCTAGAAATAGTACGATGGAAAGTAACTTAGTATCGACGTGATCCTAGGTGAGTTCTGTGATGTTTCTACGATTCTGCCGGTGTTTTATCGTACGAAATAATTGAAAATAAATGAGACCAATTAATTCATAATTGAATGATTAGAAAAAATGATCGGGATTTCTAATCGAAATGTGATTTCCGAGGTGAACTCTGCGTGAATAAAAATAGATAATTCAACAATAGATTCGAATTTATCACCAATTATATGTCTTCTTTTAAATAATGTGTTGATACTATAATATATCTATAATTATAATTCGTGGTGTTTATTCTCATTTTCACTAAACATCTTATAATATTCAATATTGAATGGTTTTTGTTTCTAGATATGTCTTCATAGAGATGAAAATCACCATCTGGCCTCTCAGCATTCATTAATATCAGAAGGCTTATGCGCTGAGCATTCTAGGAGGGAGAAATCGGTGAAGATCCTGTAAAAGTGATGATCAATTTCATTATGATGCAAGCTTTTAACTGATATGATAATATTCTAGATATTTGACTCACATATAATACCACAAAATTTCACTTCTTAAATCATTGGAATTTATTCTTTTCATTGTTTTAGATTTATATATTTCGTTTTTCACCATTTTCATATTCTTCTGTGCAACGTCTTTTGTCATCTTTGTTCCCGTCATTTTTCAACTTTATTTTTTTATTTTTTTGGTGTATTAGGATATTGAAACAACTCCATCAGGAAATCGTAGAATAATAATAATTGTGGATATATATTATATTCTATGAAATGCTAGAAGTAGATAAAAAAGTAAGAATTGATTTATAATTGCTTTTTTCTATGAACAATCAATTGTGAAAAATATTGGTATTTACTGGTGAAATCTTTGTGGCCAACATCGTTTATTGTGACAATCAACATTTGAAAAACCTTCGATTAACCTTGTGTAACCTTCAAAATTAGATAAAAGTATAAGAATACTTTTATCAAATTTCGAAAGTTATACAATAATTCTCAGAAAAGTATATATATCTAGATAAATGCAAGTTATTGAAACTAAAGTTTAGGTCACGTCAATTGTCCGTCACTTTCAATAGTGCTTCTTTTTTTGTTTAAAATGAGACATGAAGTTTAAGTTACAAGGTCAAGAGAATGCTGAGTGAGGAAAAAAAATGAGAATAATAATAATAATAAAACGTCATGCGACGTATGTTGGCCGAGAACGATTAAATTTTATTGCAAAAATTTTGTTACATGCATATGTTTACTAAATAATTCTTGTTTTTCATGTGTGTACCAAGTGATGTGTAATCGTAAAATACTCTACTCATTTTTCATAACAGTAAAAATAAATGAAATATAATAAATAATAAAGTGAACACTGAATTATATAGCCACAATAAATATTTATAAATTGTCATAGTGACATTATTCAAATAATGAAAAAGTGCAACGATGATATATATATTTATTTTAATTATTAATTAATTGAATTTAATTTTACATTGAAAACAATTGAATCCAGCAAAGAAGTACTGACTCACTTGTATACAATTTTGTGATGTAACACTTTTGCGTTGCCAACGTGAACTGATCAACGTTTACGCATGAGAATGACTTTATATGCGTGCTGCACTGTATATTATGACGATAGTCACAAGAAAATAATATATGAATCATGTTGACGAAATGAAGGGTATATTTCAGTGCGAAATATGACGGCTAAATAGCGAGAGGTTCTCGCTAGCGCGGCATGACTGAGAATAGCATAGAAACGGGTCGGTAATCCGGAATGGGCACTTCATAGTCCGCTTAGCGTCCGAAAGGTCCCTCACCCAGACGAACTTCAACCGACACCAGCTACGAATAAGGTAAGGGACCTTTCCTATTAAGCACTGGTGCTCTTTTGTCGACGAAAGTGATGAACCACTAACGGCCAGGGAACTAGTGTCTGAGTATCCACTCAGCAACAGACTGTATTTCGAGAGAGGTATCACTCCGGATTACGATCAGTGGAGAACCACTGAAATACGAGTAGAAAACTACGCACCTGAGTAAGGAATTACCGGGTCACAACGGGTAGAGAGGGGCCCCTGGAAGTGCAACAGGGACTGGAGCACTTGGTAAGGAATTACCCCGTTTGACCACAAACTGGGGAACCACTGGAGCGCGATAGGGTACTATCGCTCGTATTGGTGAGGTATCAACTCATGCTTCCTCAGATTAGGATACGATTGGAGTATTGGCGGGTTTCCACTAGACAAGACATCACGAAACGGGTAGGATACTACCTAGCGAATCGTGGGGTACCACCAGACGACGACCCTGACGAAGAGACACGGTTTAGGAAAAATCCTTATATCGGGCCTCGCTAGTCGATATAGTAGGTAACCTAGAGTGTCAGGAGTCAACAATTCGGGGGACGGGTATTATTGTGAATAAGAAATGATTATGAATAACGATGCGATACAGACTGTAGCGCGATTGAATGAACAAATGTATTTTACGAAGAGTTCGGTAAACGACAATAAAAAATAATTTCATTGATTGAAATATCTTGAACACTAGTCGAGCATTAAGAAAACATTCATATTTTGTTTCGTTAAGTATTCGGATGAGATAATTCTATAATGTATTTTTTATTTTTTTGTTTTTTCCCGTACATTGCAATACGTCACACTTCAATGTTATTTACAAACAAAAGACTCATTTAAAAAATATTATCACATAATTTCTTCAATATGATAAAACACAGATCTAAGATTATTGAGTGAAAATGAGTATTTGATATTGTATGAAATAATATAAGGACGTGATGGGCTGATAAGTGGAATTTGTGAATGTAATTGATCATCAGAATGAACATGCTATAGTAGTCTATTTTTTTTTCTTCTTTTTTTTTTCAGTATTGAAAGGTCGTCGTAATAAAAACAAAGAAATAAATAATTTTTGATTTTTATTTATTTTAATTTCCATATTTTCGAATGAAATTAAACACATTTTCTTGTAAGCACCATCACACACAATGACACATGTATGATTGTAGAACAGAGCTTTTTGTTATTAGTTTCAAGTAATATATTATCAATGTTTTCGATATCTATCACGAATTTTGATGTAGGCTTCCGGTTCATCTAGATAGATTGTATTGAGTATACTAGAATATAGCCCGAACTCGTATGAACTCTGACACGCACTCGCATTGCCTCTACACTCGAGAAGTTCTGGCAACAGTACTAAGAAAAAAAAAAGAAAAAAACGAAAATCACCATTAAAGATATATTCTAATGAACTCCAATACTCGGAATATATTCATAAACAAAAAAAGCTTTCAATGCATTTCCGATGTATCATCAATGGTAATGCAATGATTATACAAATTCGAATTAATATTAATAAATTTACCTTTGAATCTTGTAAATACCCCCTTGCACGGAGCTGAGCCCAAAATACAACTCTCTACACCATCGATAAATAAATTACGATCCGGTTTTCTTTCAGATTCATGAGCCTGTATATTCAATACTAACACTATTATTCCCAACAATACCAAAAAAATTGTCAATTTTTTCATCTTTGTAAGGATTTTCTGTTATTTTAGAAATAGTACGATGGAAAGTAACTTAGTCTCAACGTGATCCCAGGTGAGTTCTGTGATGTTTCCACGATTTCCCCGGTGTTTTATAGTACGAAATAATTGGAAATAAATCGGACCAATCAATTCATAATTAAATGATTAGAAAAAATGATCGGGATTTCTAATCGAAATACGATTTCCGAGGTGAATTCTGAGTAAATAAAAATAAAAAATTCAACAATAGATCCGAATTTATCACCAAATATTTGTTTTCCTCAAATAATGTGTTGATACTATAATATATCTATAACTATAATTCTTGGTGTTTATTCTCGTTTTCACTAAACATCTTATGATATTCAATATTGAATGGTTTTTGTTTCTAGATATGTCTTCATAGAGATGAAAATCATCATCTGGCCTCTCAGCATTCATTAATATCAGAAGGCTTATGCGCTGAACATTCTAGGAGGGAGAAATCGGTGAAGATCCTGTAAAAGTGAAGATCAATTTCATTATGTAGAAGACTTTCAACTGATATAATGGTATTTCAGATATTTGTCTCACATATAATACCACAAAATTTCACTTCTTAAATCATTGGAATTTATTCTTTTCATTGTTTTAGATTTATATATTTCGTTTTTCACCATTTTCATATTCTTCTGTGCAACGTCTTTTGTCATCTTTGTTTCCGTCATTTTTCAACTTTATTTCCTTATTTTTTTGGTGTATGAGGATATTGAAACAACTTTATCAGGAAATCGTAGAATGATAATAATTGTGGTCATATATCATATTCTATGAAATTCTAGAAGTATATGAAAAAGTAAAAATTGATTTATAATTGCTTTTTCCTATAAACAATCGATTGTGAAAAATATTGGTATTTACTGGTGAAATCTTTGTGGCCAACATCGTTTATTGTGACAATCAACATTTGAAAAACCTTCGATTAACCTTGTGTAACCTTCAAAATTAGATAAAAGTATAAGAATACTTATATCAAATGTCGAAAGTTATACAATAATTCTCAGAAAACTATATATATCTAGACAAATGCAAGTTATTGAAACTAAAGTTTAGTTCACGTTAATTATCCGTCACTTTCAATAGTGCTTCTTTTTTTGTTTAAAATGAGATACTAAGTTTAAGTTACAAGGTCAAGAGAATGCTGAGTGAGGAAAAAAAATGAGAATAATAATAATAATAAAACGTCATCCGACGTATGTTGGCCGAGAACGATTAAATTTTATTGCAAAAATTTTGTTACATGCATATGTTTACTAAATGATTCTTGTTTTTCATGTGTGTACCAAGTGATGTGTAATCGTAAAATACTCTATTCATTTTTCATAACAGTAAAAATGAATGAAATATAATAAATAATAAAGTGAACACTGAATTATATAGCCACAATAAATATTCATAAATTGTCATGGTGACATTATCCAAATAATGAAAAAGTGCAACGATGATATATACATTGATTTCAATCATTAATTAATTCAATTTAATTTCACATTGAGAACAATTGAATCCAGCAAATAAGTACTGACACACTCGTACAGAATTTTGTGATGTAACAGTTTTGCGTTGCTAACGTGAACTGATTAATTTTTACGCATGAGAATGACTTTATATGCGTGTTACACGGTATATTGTGACGATAGTCACAAGAAAATAATATATGAACAATGTTGACGAAATGAAGGGTATATTATAGTGCGAAATATGACGGCTAAATGGCGAGAGGTTCTCGCTAGCGCGGCATGACTGAGAATAGCATAAGAACAGGTTGGCAATCCGAAATGGGCACTCTATAGTGCGCTTAGCGTCCAAAAGGTCCCGCACCCAGACAAACTTCAACCGACACCAGCTACGAATAAGGTAAGGGACCTTTCCTATCAAGCACTGGTGCACTTTTGTCGACGAAAGTGATGAACCACTAACGACCAGGGAACTAGTGTCTGGGTAAGGTACTACCGCGTCACCAGCAAAGTGAGGATCCACTCAGCAACAGACTGTATTCCGAGAGAGGTATCAATCCGGATCACGATCAGTGGAGAACCACTGAAATACGAGTAGAAAACTACGCACCTGAGTTAGGAATTACCGGGTCACAACGGGTGGAGGGGGGCCTCTGGAAGTGCAACAGGGTTTGGAGCACTTGGTAAGGAATTACCCCGTTTGACCACTAAGTGGGGAACCACTGGAGCGCGATAGGGTACTATCGCTCGTACTGGTGAGGTATCAACTCATGCGTCCTCAGATTAGGATACGATTGGAGTATTGGCGGGTTTCCACCAGACAAGACATCACGAAACGGGAAGGATACTACCACCAGATGACGACCCTGACGAAGAGACACGGTTTAGAAAAAATCCTTATATCGGGCCTCGCTAGTCGATATAGTAGGTAACCTAGAGTGTCGGGAGTCAACAATTAGGGGGACGGGCATCATTTTGAAAAAGAAATGATCATAAATAACGATGCGATACAGACTGTAGCGCGATTGAATGAACAAATGTATTTTACGAAGAGTTTGGTAAACGACAATAATAAATAAATTAATTGATTGAAATATCTTGAACACTAGTCGAGCATTAAAAAAACATTCATATTTTGTTTTGTTAATTATTCGGATGAGATAATTCTATAATGTATTTTTTATTTTTTCGTTTTTTTCCGTACATTGCAATACGTAACACTTTAATGTTATCGCATAATCAAGGGACTGATTTACAAAATATTATCACGCAATTTCTTCAATATGATAAAACGCAGATCTAAGATCATTGAGTAAAAATGAGTATTTGCTATTGTATGAAATAATATTATGATGTGATGAACTGATGAATAAAATTTGTGAATGTAATTGATCATCAAAATAAACATGCTCTAGTAGTTTATTTTTTTATTTTTTTTTTTTTTCATTATTGAAAATTCGTTGTAATAAAAACAAAAAAAAATATAATTTTTATTTTTTATTCATATTAATTTCCATATTTTCGAATGAAATTGAACACATTTCCTTGTAGGCACCATCACACACAATGACACATGTATGATTGTAGAACAGAACTTTTTGTTATTAGTTTCAAGTTATATATTATCAATGTTTTCGATATTTACTACGAATTTCGAAGTAAGCTTCCGGTTCATCTAGATAGATTGTATTGAGCATGTTAGAATATTGCGTGAACTCGTATGAACTCTGACACGCACTCGCATTGCCTCTACACTCAAGGAGTTCTGGCAACAGTTCTATGAAAGAAAAAAGAAAAATACGAAGATCACCATTAAAGATATCTTTAAATGAACTTCAATACTGGGAATATATTCATGAACAAAAAAAGCTTTCAATGCATTTCCGATGTATCATCAATGGTAATGCAATGATTATATAAATTCAAATTAATATTAAAGAATTTACCTTTGAATCTTGGAAATATCCCCTTGCACGGACGTGAGCCCAAAATACAACTCTCTACACCATCGATAAATAAATTCCGATCCGGTTTCTTTTCAGATTCATTAGCCTGTATATCCAATACTAACACTATTAGGCCCAACAATACCAAAAAAATTGTCAACTTTTTCATTCTTGTAAGAATTTTCTGTTATCTTAGAAATAGTACGATGGAAAGTAACTTAGTATCAACGTGATCCTAGGTGAGTTCTGTGATGTTCTCACGATATCTCCGGTGTTTTATTGTACGAAATAATTGGAAATGAATCGGACCAATCAATCAATAATTGAATGATTAGAAAAAATGATCGAGATTCCGAATCGAAATGTGATTTCCGAGGTGAATTCTGCGTAAATAAAAATAGATAATTCAACAATAGATTCGAATTTATCACCAATTATATGTCTTCTTTCAAATAATGTGTTGATACTATAATATATCTATAATTATAATTCGTGGTGTTTATTCTCATTTTCACTAAACATCTTATAATATTCAATATTGAATGGTTTTTGTTTCTAGATATGTCTTCATAGAGATAAAAGTCATCATCTGGCCTCTCAGCATTCATTTATATCAGAAGGCTTATGCGCTGAGCATCTTAGAAGGGAGAAATTGGTGAAGACTCTGTAAAAGTGATGATCAATTCCATCATAAAGGAAGCTTTTTATTGATATGATAATATTTCAGATATTTGTCTCACATATAATACCACAAAATTTCACTACTTGAATCATTGGAATTAATTTTTTTCACCGTTTTAGATTTGAATATTTCGTTTTTCAGCATTTTCATATTCTTTTGTGCAACGTTATTCGTCATCTTTGTTTCCATGATTTTTTAACTTTATTTTTTTGGTGTATGAGGATATTGATACAACTTTATCAGAAAATCGTAGAATGATAATAATTGTGGACATATATCATATTCTATGAAATTCTAGAAGTAAATGAAAAAGTAAAAATTGATTTGTAATTACTTTTTCCTATAAACAATCAATTGTGAAAAATATTGGCATTTACTAGTGAAATCTTCGTGGCCAACATCGTTTATTGTGACAATCAACATTTGAAAACTTTCGATTAACCTCGTGTCACCTTCAAAATCAGATAAAAGTATAGAAATACTTTTATCAAATTTCGAAAGTTATACAATAATTCTCAGAAAAATATATATCCAGACAAACGCAAGTTATTGAAACTAAAGTTTAGTTCACGTTCATCGTCTGTCACTTTCAACAGTGCTACTTTTTCCGTTCACCGAATGCTTCAATGAAAATTGATAATCAATTAGTAATTTTTTTGGCTTTATTGGAAGTTGTAGCATCAGTTCATTTGAATGATAACTTGTACCGTTATTTTTTGAAGGAGTTCAACGGATGTACGTTTGGATTTTCAGCATGTTCGGGAATATTTGAAGATAGTAAAGATATGTTGACTCACATTTTCATATATATACTAGAATTCCCATGAATAAATGATCACCATAAAAATTACAATATGAAAATATGAATTATGTCTTGGAAATATAAAAATTAATATATAATGTACAAGATATTGAATTATATCTCATATAAATTCAAACACAGATTATCACATGTAGAAAAATAAAATCAATTACTCTTAAACATTCTCAAATAGACCAATTTTTCGACATTAATTCCGGGATAATAAATTGTTATGTAAATATTTTCATACTTGGTTTTCATTCTTTTGATAAAAAGTTTCATCATCATATTGTATATGCACAATATATTTTGGATTGAGTTTGATTGCTAGATGAATTCTATCATTATTATCATTATTTTTTTTTTTTTTTCATATTATTACTCACATCTAAAATTTTCATGTCATAAATAATATTATATTTGATTGAAAATAATTGACAAACCATGATAATACGGAAATAAATTAGTCACTCCTATTTTCATTATTTTTGTATTCAGAATATGATTCATTCCAGCAAGAATCATTGTCAATGTAAACAAGATGATCTCCGATTATGGTAAAAGATTTCTATATAAAGCGTATTATGTACAATTATTACCATTTCAATTTGGATTAATATTGTCCATAATATTAGTGACAATATAATCACCTTGTAATTATTAACATGAAATGATTTTACTCTATATATTGATGTATACAAATATTTCATTAACTGATATTTCTATTTTCTAAATAGAGTGGAATAAAACTGATTTGTCCACACGCTTTAAATTTGATATCGAGGCAAGACGAAAATAAGAGATAAAAAAAAATATAGAGCAATAAAATTATTGTGTAGTAATTACATTGTATGTTTGAAATATGACAAATGAATCATAACTCAAAATAGAAGTAGAAATAGAAAAAGAAGTGGTTATTCATTATGATACTAAACGTTATAGACGAGATTATTGTGATTGACATACACGTAGTACAATTTACTCCACTGTACATTAGTTTTTATACTTGTATATTGTTATATAATATTTAAAATCGCCTAATGAATTGGTTCGATTGATAGTATCACGAATATGTATGTGGTAAAATTCTCCTATCACTTTATTCCTATCATTTCACTTTGTTTGCATAACAATATTTTGCAAATATTTTTTTGTTTTTTTTCGTATTGACCAAAAACATTCAATACAATCAAACAATGATTTGGTAAATGAATGAATGAATTGAAAATTGATGGAATAAAAAATGGAATAAAAAATAAAAATATAATGTATAAAATATTTATTTCATCAAGAATTATAATATTAATATTCATATTGAATTTGAATTAATATTGAATTTGAATAAAATAATCATTATTAATATTTGAAAATAGTATAATTAAATATGAATCGAATAAAAATGAAAAATAGAACAAAACAAAAACATATATATTTTTTCTTCGTCAATCCACTTATATACAAATATACTAACATACATACCAAAATCTTTGTTATAACTTATCATTACAATGTCTTAATCACTAAGTAAATTATTTGCGTGTGGAATTGTATATTGAGGGTATAAAGAAGGGGCTGATCCATGACCGACAACAACTTCCGCACGCACTTCCGTCCTGAATTTACCACACTAACAGGCCCTTTCCGGCACACGCAAATTTTTCCCTTTATTTTTCTCATTATCCACCATCATTACAAATATAATCATTATATAAAAATAATCATAAATATAAATACATTAATATACAAATATTATTTAAAACACAAAACATCACATTTTTTTTTTCAACAAACAATGAATAAATAAATAAATGAAAATAATTGATTCTCATCTCTTTATTTCAATACTGTACTTCATCTTCGAAACCCTTCTCATGGTCAGCCCCAAGTTCACCCCAACGATAACCCATTGAAACCAGATTAGACTATTCTCCCGCACTACTAAAACTAAACTTCTCTCTATACTTTAACATCCGTACATACTCAAACACACACACACATTTCAGTATATAATATCAAGTCGTAAATCTTTGTTCTCATTGTTGTGTACTGTCTTGCGTGGTTTTGCCTAACCCTGTAAAATCTATTACCTTTCTCAGTCTATGTACAACGAAATTTTCCTTCGTTGTACACTTATATAAATACATGTGTGTGTGTGTGTGTGTGTGTGTATATATATATATATCTGCATGTGTGGTGGACAGCGTATCTTCAACGATTCACTTGGTGCCATGTCTCTGAGGCGCACGCGAGACTGGACAATTTGATAATTGGATCTGTGTGGCGACATGGTGATTTACAATCCTGTTCAACCACGATTTTGTCGTATCCAAATACAGCTTATATATATATATATATATATTTGTTTACATATATACAAGTACATTAAGAATTCAATGTGAATTAAATGTAACAGAGCACAAAGTGCAATGTGTTTTACGATCTTGCCTGAACCGGCATCCAATGAAATTCATCTCTTACTATTAACATAAACTTTATTAAACATCTTCATAGTTAATGTATGTATACATGATTTTTTTATTTATACATAGATATATAAATTCAGTATATACGTGTAAGATTTTTCATGATACCTGAGATGTAGTGTCATACAATTGTCTATATGTCTTTTACACTTTTGCGTACAACTATTTTTTTATTATTATTAGAATCACCCTCCAAGTGTATTATTGTTACGATCTTTTGTGAGAGTTGTGTCTACATACTAAAGTGGAGGAAGAAAAACTACATAACAACCAGATGGTTATGTCTTGGAGGGATGTAAAAATAAAAGAAGCGATATATAAGATCGGTAACGTTCGCAAACGTATAGATATATACGTATGGAAAATTGCCAACTGTTTCGAGAATCTTCTTTGCTGATGTGATGCAAAAAAAAGAAAAAAGAGAGATGAAGAAAACAAGAAAGTTATACGATGGCCTATCTCAAGTTGAATCAAATCTACATCGAATGGTGTGATGATGTCAACGACTCACTGTATCGTAAAATAAAATGTGGCCAAGTGACGAATACCCTCGTAAAATCCACACGTTAGTGCACACGGCTCTACAGATGTATATATATATGAGAAAGAAATGATGAGGGGAAGATATTGCTGAGAATAATAAAGTTTTGTTCGTTACAGCGATATAAAAAAGAAGGAGAAAAGAAAAATAAGAATAAAATGAAGATAATGTTGAATGTAAAACAGTAACATTATATAAAAAAGTATATAAAAGAAATCATTGATTGTCAATTAATTCAAAAATATTTCTTCGTTTTTCGACTTTTATATTGTAAGTTATTTTTTTTATATTTCATTTTTATCGTTACAATTGAAGAATAGTTTGATACCCACGTCAATTTCATATGTAAATATGTAACGATGTTTATGTTTATATATTTATATATATTTTGTTTTTGTATATTTTAATTTTTCAAGTCGCATTCATTGTCGATTTTTTAACTTTCACGCGTATATAAATTTTTTATGACTCAAAGCGGATGGTGAGAACGTGCGGAAAAGACTGAGCGCCATCGTTGGCCATTTCCTCGTAATTTCCTCGGGCTATTTTTCACGTAAACTTTTCCGCACCTCATACACGTTCTCACACGTTTCACTTCTCTTTTTATTATTATTATTATATATATATTTTTTAATTTCATTCATTCCTGTATCATCTATTCCATTTCATACTTAACTACATTTCTTCAACGTCTTTTCCATCTTTTCTTCATATATATTTATTTGAAAATATTTACGTTATTTTGTTGACGTATGAATGTGATGAAATATTCTTTGTTGAATGTTCTCGAGCGGTTTTAAGACAAAGTAATGAAACACGACTGTAAGTAGATAGTGCCTTATCTAAGTGGTTGAGGAACAAAAAATTATATCCGTCGAGTCGAAAATCAGTTATAATTAGACACGTTATCAGAACAACTGATTTACGATTAATATTTTTTAATGAAACATTAAAAATAATTATTGTTATCGAATGACTTTATCGTCTTAAGTTACACGTGGAAAAAAAAAAAGATAGAAAATGAGAAGAAAGGCAGGATTGTTATGTGAATTTAATGATGATAATTTTTATTGATAAATAAGAACTACGATTCAAAAATTAGAACTCATGAATTTCCCAATTTTTCATATTAATTAAATATGATTGACTGATTATTCATTTCAATTGAATAAACATCAGCAGTCATCACCCAATTGGAATTTTTTTCTAGTTTTACTTCAACACATGACTTGTGGTGCTAATACCTGTCAATGACTCCAGAAATTACACCCGATTTACCTTTTTTGCCGTTCCAGATTTGAATATTTTGTTTTTCAGCGTTTTTATATTCTTTTGTACAACGCTATTCATTATCTTTATTTTCGTTATTTTTCAACTTTATTTTTTTATTTTTTTGATGTATTGGGATATTGAAACATTATTAATAAATGTAATTAATGATAATTGTACTTCTACAACTAATTGTCGAATATTCCAATTATATTTTTATATTTTGATAAAAATTGATGTATCATTACTTCTTCTACGAAACAATTGATTGTGACTACAAAGTGTATACCTATTTTTGTTTGTCGACAAATCAACGCAACTGATAGATCAATTATCATTCATTTATGACATATTCGATATATTTTTATTTTATTCTTTATTGTTGACGTCTGTGTCCAGATGTGACCTTAATGCCACGTGCTAGACCTCTTTGACACTGTTCATTGTCATCGCAAAATACTGTTCTCTCACGAGAGTTCATTTCCATCAATGAAATCGTCGAACATTATTCACTCGTGCAAATGTATAAAAATATGAATTGTGAGAAAAAAAATATTATTTATATTTTCATCCATATTCATCGATCTTTCCATCTTTATATTAAATCAGAAATAAATGAATTTTATCAAGATTTACATTTAATAATTAAGCATAATTATTTATTATTTGTTTTGACTATAACTATTGGGTATATTTTTTACATTTTTCCAAAACGTGCGGAATAAAATTTATTATATTTTCGAATGAATAAAACAAGTATAGATATATTTTTTTATTGATTAATATAATGTAAATAAAATATTCTCTCCGTCTTTTCTCTCTTCTTTTATTTTTTTTATTTTGATAAAAATTGTTTGCATATGATATATTACATGTGTGGATGAGGAGTGAAACGGAAGAAGCATTAAATAAAAAAAAGAAAAATTCCATGATATCATCACGGCGTTAGAAATTTATCGGGGCAGTGCATATACTGTGTGTCACGCTGTTAGACAGAGTTTAACCAATATTTGAAGACGTAAAAAAATATTGCACGTGTTGTGTGTGCTCGTAGCGACATCTCTAAAATAATGAATAAACCAGTATAGGATTTGATGTTGGCATGCATTGACCTCAAAGCCAAACGCCACGTACGTGTATGTCTACGGCTCGGTAAAACAGTTTTCTAGTTAAAGAATTAAATGACAAATGAAATTATTCGAATGAAGAATAAATGAGAAAATGCGGAAAAAAAAAAAAATTAATAATGTAACGACTAGTAAAATGAATAAATGCGATAAATAAATGAATAGACAAACAAAAATAAACACATATAAATAAAATTTACGGCGATTCATTGTATTTATTTATACAATATGTAAACAAAAATATTGGATTTCATTTGTGACATTCATTCAATATTTATTTATTTCAATTTTTTTTTTTTTTTTTTTTTTTTTTTTTTATACCCGCATTCTTTCCAAAGTGATAAACGAAAAATACACATATATAGCAATCATCTGGAATTTTAAGTTACTACAATCTCGACATAAACAAAAAAAAACTATCGAGTTTTAGATTTCAATATAAAAAAATTGTGCAATTATTATCATTAATTGACAATCATCAACATAATATTTATTCTTCAATGAAATTATAGTTGATTCATGTGATGACTGTGCAATTTTTTATAACCACCCATTCTCACCCTTTTTCACGATCAACTCATCATCATATCACCATGTACATATTCATATGAGTAAAATCAGTTATACACCACCTCTCACACATAAACAATATATAATCGCTCAATAATATACACTGCACGATGACCATAGGCACATGGTATAATTGGGGTGCAAACGCATTCTATGTACAGTTTAATTTATGTTGCATCACCGGCCAGTCATTTCGTCCCAGTCGCGATCAATCGAACGTTTAAAATTGTCATACACCAGTTTTTTCCCAAATATTCATCGGCAAAATAAAAAATCAATGGATTAAAAAGTTGGAAAAACATAATAGGACTTTTTTTTTCTTACACTATATAACAGCAATTGTTGTGATACACATGATGATAAAACTTCATAGTATTCCATTCAAATTCAAGGTTACACGTGAATATTTGTGAATTAAATTACCACTATTACACACGTGCATATAATCATGTATGTGTTTGAGTGTACTTAAATATATTTATTCTAACTTTACTGTCACAATAACATTTAGAAATTAATCAATCGATTATATTTAATTAACAATAAAATATATAATTGATAATACTATGTAAAATTTAAAGCAGTTCCACACTTTCGTACACACCCACACACACACACACATACATGCATAAAAATAAATATATATTATTTATAAATGAAGATTATAATAATTGACATATCAACATAAGGTGAGTGAAAAAAATAAATGAAATAATAGAAATAAAAAATAATAAAAAATTCATGAATTAAATGAAGAGAAAAAAAAAACATAATAATAAAAATAAGCTAATTAGTACGGATCGAAGTTTGACCGTTTGATAAATGAACAGTCAATATTTGAATTGAAGATACCTCTTGTCTCCACCCATTTCATCCTATCGTCATTTATCCCCACTATATCCATTACCTTTTTACTATTAAATATTCTCGATTTCTCCAACTCAATTTATCTCGTTCATTTTCGATCTCTCTTTATATCTATCACATTTCCTCTTTCTCATTTTTCTCATCATCTATCTCTTGATTTCCTTTGGACGTTGGTGGCAATGAAGAGATATCTCGTTTGGCTGATGAAACGAAGTGGTCGCGCCCGGTCGCGGTTTGTTCATATATGTATATATATGAACACTATCAAGCTAACGTTGGTGCGTCCATGTTTAGCCAAACATCTACGGTGTTCTCTATTTGCACGGGACGAGCGCCGATCTGCCGAGATAGCTGATGATTAATGGCCCTTCTTCAGGGTTTATTAACGACACGCCATCCGATCTATTTCAATATACATATGTATATATTATATGTACATTTCATCACTGTATATATGTATTATTTAAAGTTTGTTCTTCTTACTCCGATGACTTTGAGCTTTTACTCTTTTTTTTTTTCTTTTTTTTTTTTTTTCTTTAGTAATCCATTCATGTATTTTTCTTTTGAGTTTATCTTTGTATTTTTTTCTTATTGTATGTAATGTTTGTTTTGTTTGTTTGTTTTTTTTTTAATTTTAACCCTGTACGCATTTGAAAGAAAGAGATTAAACACGATGAACAATAAAAAATTCAAAACAAAATTAAAAAATTAAATAAAATACTAAATCTGACGTGTGAAATAAAACCTGAGATAAATCTCATGATTGTAATCCTCTTTGAAATTATGATAATGTGGGTGATAAATTTTATGAAAGAAAAATATTTTTTTATTTCATTTTTGTTGATTCATTACGTGAAATGTTGATTTTTGAAGAAGGAGGAGAGAGGGGATTGGGGAAGAGAAGAGAAATGAATTTAAAAATTCTGTGGCCTTGAAAAACATTTTTTTTTTTAATTTTTATATATTCATGAATTATTATTCGTGTGAACGGCTCATGAATTTTTTTTTTATTGACCTTTTTTTGCCTTTATTATCTCTTCTTTTTCCAATATTCTCGAGTCTTTGATTTTATTTACATTATAAATATGTATATGTATATGTATATATAATATTATTAGATAACATGAGACGAAGTGTAAATATAGTAAATATAAAATATATATATATAATAATTTGATCCAATAATAGTCCATAGGATCAATTAAAAAAAAAAAAAAAAAAAAAAAGGTAGAAAATTCACAAATATTTTACTCGAATAACATCGTAATAATCGATAGTCAAATTTCATATTTACGATGTGAAACAATGCCACAGTTTTACATTATTATTTACAAATAATTCTTCATAACAATTATATTTCGATATTGTTAATTTATGTGTGATCATATTTCAAGATGATCCGATAATTTATAGAGATGATGTAAAAAATATATACCTTAATTTTTTTTATCCCAGAAATTGAATGAACGTCAATAATAATATCAATCGAAAAGTTTTCATAAAAAATTATAATTTAATATCTGACAGTTGTGTAATACAACAAAATGCATGTAAAAATTTTGTATTGAATAAATTCTAGCGTGCGATTTCTCAAATAAAAATATACGGCGGGACGCAGTCTTGATTGACTATAGATATTTATGTGTATGTATTTATCTACATTGCTATCATGTGGCATCAATTTTTATAGAAAAATAAATCGTGGTACGCGCGAACAATTGCACCCTGTGGTATACAATCCTCTTTCTCTCATCCATTCTGTGAGGCGTCTCGTGCGGTAACCATTGGATATAACACAAATATATACATATATATATATATGTATTCACACACAAACTATTGGCAGTGATGGTGATGGTGATGGTGATGGTGAACGACAATAATTTCTATGTTTGGTGGTAGCGCGATAGGTTCACACGCGCTGTTGGGGCCATTGTCTGATCTATGGACCCGTTCATCGTCGATAGATAGCAAACTGACTTTATAACTTTTATCCCTTGGCGACAATTGCACTAGAAATTTTTTAATCATGATCGGAGAATGTCCAAGAATATTTTTATATTGATTCCATTATGATCTCACCTGATAATTTTTTTTTATTTTTTCATCCCATATTTATTGAATTTGTGTCTGACCACAACTTGTTCTACTCTACTTTTCGCGATTTTCATCTTTAAATGTATCTGAAATAAATAAAAAATTCATTTTCTCATTTATCAATATTATTCATCGTTATATATTCCAATATTCAAACATTAGAAATCATTTTTTTATTTTTCGTAAATGAAAAAAAAAAAAAAGTTTTAGTTTTGTTTATTATTTTATTATACTTTTTTTTTTCAATGAATAAAATTCTTTTCAAGATTTTTTCTTTTTCTTATTGGTTTCTTTTTTTTTTTTTTTTTTTTTTTTCATCACTGTTGCTCACAAAATACATAACAAGTCAAAATTATGCAGGTGATTGTGTAAGGCGAGTGAGGAGTGTGTGAGTGCGCGAGCGCTTGCGTGAAACTCGAAAATGAGGTGATCGTTGAGGCCGGACGTGGTAGCACGGCCATGTAGGAAAAGAGAATGAGCGAGAGAAAGAGAGTAAAAGGGAGATGGTGTGTGTTATTATGGAAGGTTAGAGAGTGACAGAAAAGGGGCAGTGGCCAGAGAGGTTATGAGAGAAAGAGAGAAACTGAGTGAGGGTGCGGCGGGTGAGTTTGGGGCCGGGAGAGGCGAGGGCGCTTTTGCTGTGACTAGCCTCCATCGATTTACCGTGTGCCGCCATCTTGCCACCCTCCGCTTGGTGTTGACCACCTCACCGCCCACTTCTCCACCCTCTCTCTTTCCCTCTTCTTCACTGTACATGTCCTAGACTGGCAGACATTTTGGGGAAAAATCATTCGAAAAAAATCATTATCAAAAAAAAAAAAATCAAAAAAAATTAACGACTTTTTTAATACATCATCTTTATTTACTTATTATTTTTATTTATTATTATTATTTTTTTTTTTTCAAATATTAGAGAATGTTGAAAAAAATTTATTGGTGCAAAGTAATTGACAAAAAAAATATTTACAATTGACAAATGACAAATGAAATTATGAAATATTCGTTGCTTGAATAATTTTCCCACTTCCATTTTATTTTTCAACTTTTTTTTTTTTTTTTTTTTATCTTTCCGGGTAAACAATTTGATTGACATTGTTATAATTATCATAGATCAATGTATAATATGGATAAATCATCGAAATAATAATAATAATAATAATAATGAATAAAAAAAATTATAGAAATTAAATGCATCCGCCACACTGTGAATCACGTTTACTTTCACCCTCATGTCTACTCATATATACATACATATATATACTTTTTAATTGTACATAAAAGAGATAAAAAAAAAGATGCGGTAGACCACAATCGCACAGTGCGACTTCTAACAATTGGAAAAAAAAAAAAAAAACAAAAAAAAAAATACTAATAATAAAAAAAATTTTAAAAACCCAAATTATATTTATATCGACAATTATCATCCCCCATTACTAACATTAAATCTTCGCAATTATTTCACATTAGCTCAATGATGAATTCAAGAATAAAAATCAAATATTACGACATATTATGTGTGTGTGAAGAGAAAAAAAAAAAAAAAAAAAAAAAAAGGTAAAGAGTGAAAAAAAATGTACTCTCTGTCTAACCGCGAATGCCACTGGCACAATATAAACCCTCTGTCTCGCTCTCTCTCTCTCTCTCTCCCTCTCTTTACCCCTCTGATATCTTCCTCTCTCATATGATGGCCGAGCAGTTGGTTATCTCTATATAACTGATGGTACTTCTGAGTGTCAGGGCCAGGCTGTCCACTTCTTTACGCTCACAACCGCCCACCTCACTCTCTCACTCGCTCCTTCTATTTCTGTTTCCGTCTTTTTTCATATATATATATACATAACAGTGAGATGCAATATGCAAACACGAGTACAAATAGGACAAATGCATTATATCTAACACAGTAGTGTGTTGTATATATCAGTTGTTGCAGACGATTTTGCGTTTTGCACGTCGACATATCTCTATTGGTTTGCGTTCACCGCCTCTAACACATTTCTCTATTTATTCGTTCCATCTCTTGATATCGCTATTACAACTCTCTCGCTTTCTCCATCTATATATATTTATCTATCTATATCTTTATATATATATATATATATATGTGTGTGTGTGTATGCGCGTGTCACCCTCTGTTTCGCTTCTTCATGCAGTAATATACACGCATTTGCGAGAGGAGTCACGAGAGGATGTGGATGTAGTGAAGCTGGAGTACATTTCTGTTGGCGATTCACGGGCGGTCCCTTGCACGATAGGGAGTGCTACGGACGTGCGACGATTTGAGTATATGGAAGAGAGTTTATATATATATATATTGTGTATGTTGATGTTGCTAATGCGATTGAACGAATGCACTTTAATACCTTGAAAGCGGAAAAGGGAGGGGAAAGGGAGGAGAGGTAGTATAAGTAATAACAATCGATAAAAGATATTTGATTTATATTATTTTTGTTGTTTTTTAAATTCATATCTGTTTGTATATTTATGATAAGATAGGGATGATATTAGTCGTGATTATTTATTAGTAGATATCAAAAAATATTGGGATGAAATTAAAAATATTCAGGATAAATAAAATACACGGTTATTTCGTAGTATAGTGGAAAATTAATAAATGAATAAATGAAAATTGGAAATAAGTTGATTGAATCAATTATAAATATAATTGATTTGATGTGAAATATGATTAATATATAAAAAATAAAAATAAAAAAAAATACAAACACAAATAAATATGATGTACAATTTGATAAAAAAAAAAAAAAAAAAAAAAAAAAATAAAAATAATAACTGGGGAAAAAAAAGAAAAAAAAAATGAGAACGAGAATGCGAGAATGAAGTAATTAAGGACGATCGAGTGAGCGCGCGTGCCATTCGTTCCAATCTCTTTTTCTCTTTTTCTCGTTTTTTTATACTTTCTATTTTTTCTATGGGTTTTCCATCAGTTATTTTCCAACCTCTGTTTTTTCATCTCTCTCTCTCTCTCTCTCTCTCTTCCATTTCGTTTCTTTTTTTCCTATTTTTTTTGTTTTTTGTTTCAATTTATTTTACTTACTCATCATACAATCGATACTAATAAATACATACATGATATTTCATTCAATATTCTATTATTAACAAACAACGACCTTCATATAATATTACATTATTAATTCTCAATGAAGAATGCATGAAAATCTCAAAAAAAAAAAAAAATAATAATAATAAATATAAAAATGCCTAACAATGCATATTGCAAATTAATTAGTCTCTACACATGATGAAAAGTTCTGAATTTTATTAATTATTTCTAATTAATAGTTGAACCCAGTATAATCTTGTATATTATAATAGATTAGAAATAGTTTTTAATTATACGTAAATGTTGTTTGTAAAATTTCAAAATTTATTATAATTTAATCGTGAACATTATTTTTCATCAATTAATGTAGCTCAGATGCTTTGATCAATCTCAGTATAATTATATTAAATTTTCAATTTTATCAACTCAGTCATAATCACAGTATAATTATTAAATACTTATCATCGTATAATGAAATGTAGAAGTGAAATAAAAAAAAAAAATTACAGTAAATTTACCAGAAAAAAAAAGAAAAAAAAAATGAATAAACAAAAAAAAAAATTGAGAGGTATATAAAAATATATGACGTCAAATGGCAATTTAATTTTTAGTATAATTATGTAAAGAAATTAACACAGGAAAACTCTACTTTGCATTTAGGCTTTTATGGACTATAGAGTCATCGCAAAGGTTCAAATTACTCAACGTGCCCTTGTTGCATTATATATATATGTATTTGTGTGTATATATGTGTATTTGTGCTTGTATTTGCAGACAAGAGAAGTTTTCGAGACGTGGCAGGTTTACCCTTACTATACAAAACTCTCAACAATCCTCACGCTCTCTCATTCACACATATATATATATATATATATATATATGTATTTGAAATTATGCGTGTATGTAGAGAGGGTATTCAGTCCTGAAATACGTCGTTCGCCGTTTCCCCTTTGGTCCCACCCGCGTCATGACTACATAGTCGACCTCTATAAATTCCCACGAGATTTTTCTTTCCTTCACTTGCCTTAATTAAAGCCATCGTCATCCCTTACTATCCTCCTTTTACTGTTTCTCCAACGTAGGTCTCAAAACCCAGCACAACACATATATCTAGGAAAATAAATGCCCTTTACTACAATCCCTATTATAAAGACCCTCACAAAGACTTAAAATCGCGCTATTAATCATTAAACATAATTAAATACATTGAGTATTGAGAATATCAATAAATATCACAGAAGAATAAAAAATTAATTACAGTTATAAGAGACGTAAATTTTTATTTTATTTTATAATTTGTAATTTATATTTTTATTGATATTTATAAATAATTAATTATATATATATATTCAATAAGGAATATCATGATGAAAAATATAATATAATTATTATACGATAAAAGGTGGAGAAAAATTAAAAAAAAAAAAAAAAAAATTCAAGTGTTTAAACAACACCTGGATAATTAATCCCTCGCAGAATAATTTCATTATTTCCCACAACATTCTCGACCTTCTTCTTTTCGTCTTCCTTTTTTTCGTCGTTTTTTTTTCCCCTATTTTTTTTTACATTTTTATTTTTTCCTCTATCTTTCTCGTAAACTCACCGTGACCCTCTCTTGACCCACGTTCACAAAAAAGTTTTAAAAGTTTCGCGCGCAAAAAGCCGAGCTTTTCGCACTTTTCTTCTTTTGCACATACACTACATTGAAAAAGAAAATAAAATCTACAAACGTATGTGTGTGTGTGTGTGTGTGTGTTTAGGTCAACGGTGGGATTGGGAAGTGGAGGAAGCGAAAATTTCGTATGTTCCCAGTGTAAATGACAAAGACGAATTAAACGAGAATGAACACGTCGAGAAGTAGGATAGAAAATATATACACTCACACATAAATCCACAGATATATATATATATATATATTCAAAAGAGAAATGGAAAGGGGGTAAGAGGAGGTAGTAAAATGAGAGTGGAGTAGGGACGGTAGATGTTAGTATCCTACGAAGCTTTTGCAAGCTGAGTCGAACTTGTCGCGTGTGGTGGGGCTGTCGGTCGATTCGCTCGGTCGGCTAGCGAGCTACACAGGGGGATGTTTTTGCGGGTGTGGCTTAACCTACCCTCTCTATCTATAATACTCTCTATATATTACTCACTGTCTTTGTCTTGCTCTTTCACCCACGAAACCTTTTCCTTTACCCTCGCACGTCCCACACTCGAGTGCCTTGCCCCGGGCATCTCGCTTATACCGTACTCTCTCATTTCTCCAACACCATTTCATCATCAAGCCACCATTCGTTGCGACGAAAGTATTCGTATGAAAATGCATATTATGAAATTCTCCAGTTTCTGTTGCTCCTTATTTTCTAATGAAAATTTACTACTATACATCTATAGTTATTATTATTATTATTATTATTATTATTATTATTATTATTATTATTATACATAACATATATGCATTTAATAATATATAATGACTTATGAATTTTAAACGTCTAGTAAAATTATTATTTCTCATGTGAATAAAATTTTGGAGGATTTTTAAATAATAATTTTTTTCTTATTTTTTCATCATCTATCATTACTGACATTTTTTGATTGATAAAATTTTTTTCAAACTAATTCGTCATGTGACAATTATATAATGATTTCATATCTGTATATTTGTATGTGAAAATGAAAAAAAAAAAAAAAAATTTTGAGAGTGCATAAAGAAAGATGAAAAAGAAAAAAAAAAGAAGAAAATGTAATTTAATAAAAGATGAATTTTATTTCATGACAAGCGGACCATATTCATTCACACGTACACAGTCATACACACGCGTATACTTTGTGTATGTGAAATACACAGATATACGCATGAAAATGCGCGTGTGTATATATAGATCCATGAGCAAAATAAATTATGCCCAATTTGATGGATGGTTAAGTCGCATATCGTTACGTAGCACATCAATTACACTTGTGAATTATAATTGAATTTTCATTTGTTCATCAATTCCTTCGAATTTTATACAATACAACTATAAAATTACAAAATATAATATACATATATATATATATATAGAAGATATTTATGCCGTATCAATACATATATACACGTTTTGAATAAACTAATTGGCTTGTTTAATTATATTATGCAAGCTGTTAATTCAATTAAATGTACGCATACGATAGTTTAAAAGTTGTGGAATAGAAAATAAAAAATAAAAAAAAAGTATGTATAAAAATCAACTAATTAAAAAAATATATATATACATTTATAATAGAATGATATAGCACTCAGAATGGTAAATATAATTAGAAGACAGTGGGGGAGAAATGAAAAGAAAAAGGGCTCGATTGTTTGAGGACACATGATCCACCTTGTGAGTCAAACAGTTGACAATGAACATTTATTTTATCTATTTAACTCTGATCATTGCTAATGGTATGTATAGTTGAGATAAAAAAGAATGAGAAAATAAAGAAAAAAAAAATATATATATATATATAAAGTTGAATATAAATAAAAAACATTTTTGTTATTAATCCCTTTGGAGGGTGTTTTTAATATCAAAATTATTCTTCAAATTATTCATGATCGAATAAATATTTAATATTATAAACAAATGACTGTTTTTTTTTTCTTTTTTTTTTTTTTTTTTTTTTTTCATTTTATTTACATTTGTGAGTTGAATATTCTGAAAGGTTTACAAATATTAAATATTATGAATGTATATTTGTGTGTGAATATTGAATCGAAACAGGAATTAACTTCTATGTATCATAATTCCATAATAACTGATAGAACAATTAGAGTGATACCGTAATATTGATGGAGATCAACAAGAAATTTTGATCATATGTATATATATATATATAAATAAAATATCTATATAATAACAGCCATATCAAGTACATCATTAACTATCTATTTCAAATATCCACTTATACATATATATATAAAAGTAACCACATGACCACAATATGATGATCATCATTTTCGAAAAAGATATGGTCTGAAATAGGTTAAGCTACCAAAAGTTCAATATTAATATTCCATAACATGAAATGACATTAAATGAATGAATAAATAAATAAATAAAGTAAAATAATGTAAGAACATTTGAGTAAAATAAATAAATGAAAAATTCAAAATTCAAAGTAATTATAATAAAATGTAATAGTATAGTTTAGTTATAACGAAAAATAAGAAAGAAAGAAACAAAAAAAATTTTATGTAATTAAATTCAACCACGACCTACGAGCATTTACGTTCGATATAAAACACATATATGTATTCGAACACATACACACATGCGAACATATATGATGATAGATGTACGTATATAGAGAGACAAAATCCAATAGACGTGAGAAAAGTGGGCAAAAGCTACCCACGCGAGAGTCCAATGCCGGTTTATGACGAGCGCCCCATCAAAAATCGATTGCCAATGCCGCAACACACACGTCCCATTGCTTCGATAAACGCGCCACACCAGAACCGTAGAAATATGAATGAAAAGCGAAGCACCAACACCTTTAAATGTATTTTATATATATACACACATGAATAGTTGGTGAGAGGATGAAAAAAAAAATTTGTATAGATATATATGTACACAAAGCACAAGCATCACGAGAGAGTAAAACGAACCAACACAGGAATGAGTGAAAACAAAAGCTTAACGATATGGAATAAAATCGATTTAACCACGTGCTCAGCATCTGTTTTTACAGAATATGTAGACATTGAACTTCTTCACGTTATAATATAGAAAATTCATATATATAAATAAACAAAAAAATTTATATTTCATTTATTATTATTATTATTATTATCATTATTATTTTCATTTTTCTTGTTTAAATTCACATATTATCATTGTCAAACTTGTGATTAATCATTAAATCATAATAAAATGTAAATAAAACGAAACAAAAAAAATATATATATAAGTAAATATGAATTTCATATTTCATAGTTGATATACAGATATTTCAATATTTTATTTATATACCCATTACGAAATATATACAAAAATAGTTGAGTTGAAAATGAGGGGGGTGGAGGAGGGATGGGAATTTAAGGCAATAAAATACGTTGGCTTTGTACACTATTCGAGTTTATGTCTGTTTGATAGTGCTATGAAGTATAGAAGAGGAATGAGATGAGTAAAAATGGTTTTTGACGTATTCCCCTCTCTCTCCTTTTATCTTTTATGCAGCGTGGGCAACCACCACACATCAAGTTGTTATATCAAATACATACATGTATGCACACAGGATAAATATAGACGAATAATAACGGTAAGAAATCGCAAATGGCGACGAGAATACGAGTAGTGGAAAATACTTTGTGTGTATGTGTGTGTATCTACGTATATGTGTACATTAGTGAGGACATGTAGGATGGACAGGAGAAATGAGGGTGGGTTTATAATGCGGAGAGAAACGTACTGGACCTAAGCGAGGATATAAAGGAGAAGGAGAAAGGACGCGTAGGCAATATAGACGAACACTGGAGGACGATCAATATAAGGAACGTTGTTGGTGGGGGTCTTATATACCGGTCATTGCGGCCACTGTACTCAAGGGTCCATCTTCTACAATATATAACAACTATCCTCCTCTGCTTCCAATTTTTCTTTCAGTAATCCTTTTTTTTTTTTTCTTTTTCCCCCCTTTTTTTTTATTCTATACTCTTATGTGTATTGTATGCTTGAGGCAACGTTAATTCAACTCAAGAAAGAAGCGAGAAAATATACGAAAAAAAAGAACATTTGACTTTTATCTGTATGCCTTTTTTTCTTTTTTTTTTTTTTTTTTTGTGTGTTGCTGCGTGTGGGTATGTAGAGTAGAAAGAGGATGAATATTATAGAGTTAGTAACACGTGTGTATTTGTTGTGATAGTCACACAGTTGTTGGTGCACACTCACTGTATTTTTACTCACGGGTGTGTGAGAGGGACAGTTTTTAAGTAGTTACGATGGATAAAAGTGAACTAGAGAGAAACAAGAGAAAGTGTGGAAAAGCCATGTGAGAATATGGAATACTAGGAGTGTGAGGAAAAAAAAAAGAGAAGGATAAAAAATGAAAAAAATAAAAAAGAGGGATGAAATAAAGAACATGTAAAACTCAACGATGAAGGTCGCGCGTAGAGATATGTTATGTGTACATTGACTTTTTGACCTGGAGACAATTTATTCCTTTTATTATTATTATTTTTTTTTGTTTTGTTTATCGTAAGGAAATAAACTTTAAATATCAACCGTACTCTTGATTTTTATGCAATAAAATTTTTTTTCCGTTCTGTTTCACATTTTTGTGGAAAAATTGTAAAGGAGAGAGAAATAAAAGAAATATTAGAATTTTTTTTTTGTTGTTTTTTTTTTTTTTTTTTTCTATGGTATGATAGTTAATAGCAGCGGTTTTATACTTGATATAAGAGAAGATAAGGGTGGGGTTGGTTTAGAAGGGTGGTACTAGATGGTGGGTTAGCTTTATTGATCTGTAAGACTACGGACATTCAAACACAAAGTCCTCCCTCATATGCATATCCTTTACCTATCCCTGTATTTTCCTCTTACCCCAATGCCGCCTTTACCACTCTAAAATTCTGTCCCTCTTTCACTTTACTACCCTTACCTGTTTACTCCTTCTCTATTACTTTACTTCTCTCTCTAGTTCACTTGGTAATATTTATTCTCATTCTCTCACTTACTCACAATATATCTTATACTATATATATATATATTTATTTATGTACTAACGCCCAACGGGCACTCGCTATATGTGCACCGACCATCCCTAGATGACCAATACACCGCTCGCCTCTTACTACCCCGCATCAACACACTCGTGGAAACTCTATCGCGATTATTATCTATATATATTTTATATTTTCTATTCTACACTCTATAGTGACCCTTAACGGGGGTTTAGAATGAGACAATTTCCAACTCTCTGCTTGTATTCTCTCTTTGGGACGCCTCTTATTAGATCTACGAACACTGGAAAATTTATATATCCTTGTATATATAATTGTATTTAAATCCACGCTCAACACTTAACATTGTGTTTACATTTCGACTTAACAATTGCACCTGTTTTTTTTTGTTTTTCTCTGTGTTATAATCTCTGTATAATGAAAAATAAATTTTTATTTTTTTTATTTTTCGAGAAAGAAAATTAAAAAAATGATTTAATGAGAATGAATTAATTTATCATGTAATTATTAAATTTTTTTGTAAGTGACGATTTATATATAGATAATAATTTTAAATAAATTTTTATTTTTTTCTCTTTTTTTTTTTTTCTTCAATGTTGATTTATTCGATGTTAAACGTTAGACATTATAAATTTGTATTATTGATTTATTTATTATAGATTACTTATTTCAGTATCGAAAAAAAAAATATTTATGTTATGAAAATGTGAATAATCAATTAATTGAGATGAAGAAATATTTATCACAATCGAAAAATATTTCAAAGCGCATATAATTCTCCCTCCTCCTCCACCACCACCTCTTATTTTCTCGTTACCTCACCCTTTTATCATTTCCCCAACACAAACCCAAAAATACACGCCATTTCAAAATTGCCCCCTCTCTTTAATTCTCTATCTCTACACCCGCCCATTCTCTTTCTCCCTTTATCTTCATCCCTCTTTTGGTGTCTCTCTCGCCCGCATTTTTCTTACATCCCCTTCACACCGCACACGTTTCATTCTAGGTCGCCTTTTCAGGCAGCACATTCTCTCTCGTTCCTTCCTTTTTACCAATCTATCTCTTCTCTTTCTCTTTCATCCGTCATTCCCCTCTTCTTTCATCACTCCCCCCACATACACACACACACACATACACACATGAACTCACTAATACAACCGCACAGTTGAGAAACAGCACACAGAGCTTTCTCGACTTTTCCTCTCTACCCCGCCTCCCTACATTGAATTCGCCTGGAGCCACACGACAACATGTATATAACCACACTACGACCAATGCACAAGTAGAGTTTTCATATATATATATATAAGTGGTAGATGACACTTTCTCCATTGCCAAATCGTGCTAAAACCCATTCTCTCTCTTTGTCTTTACAAACATACCATGTAGATGTATATATAACTAGTCCGAAAACTCTTTGGTGTCCTCTCCTTTTCTCTCTACTCTCGCATATCCTTTGGCATCGTCGAAATGTGTGTGACGTCCACCCTCGTTTGGGGCACGCATATCAATTCACAAACATGCGCGCCTAGTGGCCAACCCCTACGAGATTAAATTCTAACGACGTCCGAGACCCAAACTTTCTCTCTCATTTCTCTCGTTCTGTATTTTCCTTCTGCCCATATCTCCTCTCTCTCTTCCTTTTCTTTCCTTCCTTCTCCTGCTCTCTAAAATATACTGGCATTTTTCTTAGCTCGTCTGGGGAAAGGACCGCGCTGGCTCCTAAATTAATACCAACACTAATGCCTTGGCCATTGCACACTTTCAATGCTCCATTTCAAAACCCTCGTCCACGAAAATTATTGTATGTATATGTACTACTATTTTCATTTGTATGTGAAGGTATATTCATGAAATTCACACGGAAGTTTTACTATATATACACACACACATACATAAATGTATATGAGAGAACAAGAGACGAACTCATATATATATATATATATATATAATCATTGTATATAGGGGCGAGTTTTCAGTATACCCCATACCATCATTCACTACCCACCGACGCCCACTCACCCTCTTTCATCCTTCGTCGAGTCACCCACCATCCACCCACACTCCTCCACCTCATGTTGGATTTCTCTCTGCCATTATTTAGCATGCTTAGAACACTTCGTATATGAAATGGCCTTTGTATATATGTGTGAATAATGATTTGATATATTGTTAATTATAAAATTTCCAATTGAATTATTTCTGATTAATATAAAAAATTCATGTCAAATATTAAATTTTTCAAAATTTCGTATATAATGTAAATTATATTTATATTTTAATGGATAAAAAGAAATTGATATGAAAAAGGTTTTGATGTTTTTTTTTTTTTTTTTTTAAAACACGGGGGTACATGAAATATTTTTATATAGAATGTATCTATATTTATCATCGGATTATTTTATTTTCATTGTTCAATTTATATCTAATTAAAAATTGAGAGAGAAAAAAAAAATTATAAACAAAATTGTATGATATATGTAGAAAATATTTGGAAAAAAAAAAATAATAATAATACTAATTATTATTATTATAAATATATATATGTATTTATCTACAAATATTTATGGAAAATGTTGGAGAAATTTTCTGTTGTGACTGTACATCAGTACGTTGGACTTAGATTTAGGGGTTGCTAGTTCGCGGAAGGGTGGCGGCTCCATGAGTTCAAGGGGGAGACCTCGACTATATATACTTTATATATAATATAGAAGGGGTTGGTTTGAGTATAGAAGAGACGGAGTGAGAGACGTTGCTGGGGGTTGGTTGGCATTTACATAGCGAAGACCCCCCTCAGCAAAACTAGATGACTAGGCGGGAGGTATTAAGAGAGGCAAAAGAGGGTGGTAGGTGGTGGCAATTCTGGCAACATGGCCGCGAGATCGAACGACGGACACCGAGGTAGGGAGATTTTCTATGCTTATCAACCATCTCTAGAAGCTCCTCGCATTTTTCTTTACTTTTATATCATTTTTTTTGTTTTTTCTTTTCTCTATATATATCAACACATTTTTACGTGACTCCTCCAAACTTTTAACTTTATCACTATTTTATTCTTCATTTTTCATTATATATATATATATATAATTTCTTAATGTATCATTGATTTTTGTCTTGATTTTATTCATAATATTGAGAAAGTTTAGATGAAAATATCCCTCATAATTTTTCTCTTTATTTTTTTTTTCCTTTCTCTACGTGATGGGTTATTGGATTATTAAGGACCTTTATTGGATTAAAAGCGATTTTACTTTGTATCTAACTGATCCGACGCTTTTCTATGTGAATCCTGATTGGCTGTTACGTTGGGTCACGACCGAATAATGCTTTACTGAGGAAATTTTCATTAAATATAACCATCACCCTTAAATAGTTTTACATTGTGGGCGAGAAATTTTCTCATATTTGAAGTATTTATTAACCATTATTTATTATAACTTTATATACTTTACAACACTGTCGTGTATTTATCGTGAATGAAAATTATTTTCATGAAATATACAAATGAAAATGAAATTTAATAAAAAATTATTTCACCAAATAATTTTTATTAATTTCAATGAGAATTATTACTATTATTATTTTTATTATTATTCACTATTTATTTTTTTTATTTCTTTTTTTTCGATTTCATGTTTCATTTGAATGATGAAAAGAAGATTTAGTGTGACCGTAGTGTGTGAAAAAAAAAAAAAAAAAAAAAAAAAAAAGAATAATAAATAAATATGGACTGACGTTAATTAGCATTGGCGTAACTTTTAGCCGCGGTAACTCATCCGATCAAACCATGAAACTTGGTAGTATGTAGAGGCTTAGTCCTAATTTAAGGGTGGAAATGAAAATTACCCTTTCCCGCGTTAATTTAAGGCTGACGCTAGCCACTCATTTGTTTTAACTGCCCGATCCTTTTTATTTATTTATTTTTTTTTCTTTTCTCTCACTTATTCACACGTGTTCACCCGCCTTCTCTCGCAGTATCATTCACTCGTTCTCTTTTCTTCATTTTTCCTTTTTTTTTTTTCTGGCTTGTTTGTTTTTTGTTTTTTTGTTTCTTTTTTCACTTGTCCCTTCTTCACTTGGATTATTCTATTTCTCACGCAAGATGATTGAAATATATACGCGATCCAAGAGGATAAAATAAATTGACACATGAGAATAAATACGTTTGAGTGATTTATGTCATTTCTGTGTTTTTTTAAATGCAAAAAATAAATGAAATTGATGAAGAAAATCACATTTCGGATTATATTAAAATTAATTATATTTCATTTTTGTTTTTTTTTTTTTTGTTTTTTTTTTTTTCAATAGACGAGTGCAATGAAAAATGATATAATTTTATTTTTTCACTTTCATATTGTGTGAGCTATTAATATTTATGAAATTCATTCTACTAATTAATTATTTATACGAATAACATTAGACCGACGATATTACCAATATGGGCAAATAATTTTTTTTTATCTACACATTCATAACTATTTATTTGATTTAATTCAGTTGTGATTTTTTATTTTTTCAACCGACAACTCCGCCCATTCGGCCGAATGACGTTAATCGAGAAACAAAATGAGTGGAATATATAGCGCATATATATATATATATATATATATGGAAGATACTCGACCCTGTGAGCCATCGAGGTAATGGAAAGCGACGAGAAAATCGCCGAGAATATCCGTGTTGAGTTCTCGGAGGCGTTTCCGGGATTTATCAAATCGCTCAATTTCTTCGTTTTATTTATCAGATTCATTCCAGTTTAACTTTATTCTCACTCTTGATTTTCCTTTTTTTTTTTTTATTATTTTTTTTGTTTTCAATACCCAAATTCACATACAAAAAATAAAAAAATATATTATAAAAATATTCATATCGATATGCGCATGGATAGAAAGTTAGATCATACTGTAGTTTATACGTACGTTGAATCTCTATAATTATATTTGGATATGTACAATATTTATTTATGTCCGATGTGTTTAAACGCGTCTCTAACATTTCTAAAATTCATACTCCAATTTCGTTTAGTTTTTTATTTTATATTTGCGATTTCAATCCTCTTACACTATGACCATTTATTTATTTATAAAAATAATTAAATTCAACGATTCAATTGGATTCCAGTGATTTCTTATCATTAAACGGCTATTGCTTATGCGCTATCACTCACGATTCTTATCTTCACATTCTAATCTTCACAAAATTGATAATAAAACAAAATAAAAATAATATCGGACTACTATACGATAGAGTAGTCTCGAGACGACTGACAATCCACCGAAAAATTTCGCATATGTATCTGAATATCAAAGGGACATTTCAGTGAGAAAGTAAAAAGAAGAAAGAGCGAAAAAGACAAAAAAAAAAAACTTGAACAACCACTGGGGGGTCCAGTGAGAGTCCAGGTGGGGTCCTACTGGCCCCCCAACGGTCAATCTGGTTCTTCCTTCGAAAAACTGGATCAAACCCAACAACAGGGGATATATCATACAAATACATACGTATATATACACAAAAATAAAAATTTACATTTCGCGGATGCTACATCATAAGAATCATCATTTTCCCCAGGTGGTCCAGACAAGTTCACTGCGAAGAGTGATAAAAAAAAAAAAAAAAAAAACCTTGTAGAATAGAACTGGTTTATATACATGCAGACTCAACAGATCATGGACAACTTATTTTTTTTCTTCCTTTTCGTCTTCTCATTTCTTCATGCTATTGTTCAATCTCCAACCGTCTTTCAAACGATATTTATTTCAATATATAAAAGAAAAATAAACCGTTTCAAGACTTAATATTTCATAACTATTTTTTTTTTTTTTTTCATTATTTATATTATCATAAAAGTTTATCAGTGTTTTATAAAATACCTGGAGTTTTGTTGCATTGAATATAGTGAATAACTATAAAAACGAACGATTTCCACAACGTTGTGGTTATTGGACGCCACAGAGGCGCGGTCTCGCCGCGAATGGTTAATAAAGCCAAGAGAAAAGACCGCTCCTGGGAGCTACCAAGTCATAAGACACACATGGGGCGGGTGAAGAGAAGAGAAAATACAGTATGAACAAGGATGAAAAGAACGGTTAAGGTTGGCGTTAATGATGCCCGCATATTCTCCAAAACTCCCGCGCACAATCTCCCATGAGGGTTAGAAAATAAATGGTGAATCCCAACGCAACTCTCTATTTATATATCTATATATCCTCACTTTCAAAATTATATACAGACAGAACGAGGTCCAACCCTTGTCGTTCATTCTCAGTTCACCCTTATCATAAGGTCATACACCTCTCACATTGAAACATTCAAGAAAAATATTTCTAATAAAATACAAATAGAAAATTATCAAATCATTTTATCTCATTTTATATATATATATATATAAATATTCAATTATTCATTGTGTATATTTATATAACTCACGTATATTCATAGTAATTTAAATACCACCGACATTGACAAAGAGTGATGGAAGAAGAAGAAGAAAAAAAAAAAATTAATAAAAAATATACCGAATGAGTATAAACTACGAATGACTTCGTTGAAGCCAACACTCGTTGTACATACGCTTGCCAATATACATATATGGGTGCGATTTCAGGTGGCTCATTGTGTTTAACGAGAAAGTACACGTCGACAAACACCAATATATATATATATATAAACAATGCAGGAAACATTATTCCACCTTTAACATACACACCATTCCCTGTATCTGTACCTAATATACACATATACGATACGTTCATCTAAATGTACAGTGTAGTTGAAGTTTTGCGCGTTGTTATGCGACGATCACCGGTTTTCCCATCAACCCCCGTCGCATATACTTTACCCCTTCTAGATCCTACAAATATTCGATTGTATTACTCGCAGCTCTGTAGCATTGATGAACGATGAATAGTAAACAACATCGATTAACAACGAAATGGCGTACAAATGCATTATGAATAATAATTTCCTCATATATATATGAAAATTATTATTCTCAATATATATATATATATATATGTGCTATAGTATATACTTGTACATTAGATAAAACAAGGGTCGGACGATGAACAAAGTCTACAAGTACATATCTACATCGATATCCAAGTTCATGAATATTTAAATAGATTAAAAAAAAATTTTTTTTTTAAATTTTCATGGATAAAATTCTTAATTATAAAACAATACTTCAATTCAACGTGATCGTATCTATTTCATACCTTTGATGTGCTCAATGTATATATATATTCATGTATACATAGAGAAGGAGGAACAGGAGTGAGATAGATTTTGTATATAAAATCAGTAAATACGAGATATATATACACCCTACATAAAGTTATAAACGTAAAGGGGATATTGAGGAGTGAGAGGAATGAGAGGAGGTTGGTTTCCAATTTCCACAAACCCCCGAGAAGTTTGTGAGTGAGTGCGATAAACAAGAGAAATTAAAATAGTGAAAAGCGAGACGGTGTAAGTTGAAATAAATGAAGAGATGGATACAAATGAGGTGAAGAGTGAGAAAGATAGGTCGAATAGAAGTGAGAGGGAATGAATGAGAAATGTTGAAAATGAGTGTGGAAGTAGAGAAGGGTGGGAGGGAGGAGATAGAGAGAGGAAGAGAAGGAGAAGGAGAAGAAGAGAATATATAACGTAAAAGGGAGGTTGTGTAGTTGGATGAGTAGAGGAATAGACATAAAATAGAATAGAACAGAATGGCTGGGAGCAAAAGAGAGAAAGATAAAAGTAAAAATATATATATACATATGTGTGTGATAAAGTGAGTTGGATATATATGTAAAGGTTGACTTGCAGTAGAGCCAAACCAATCGTACGCTGTGGCTGACATGGTACCATGCAACTATACTACTATTGCTGCACCGCTTGCGTTCATTGCGCTCATTCGAATTTCCTCTGCAGTCCTCTCGTTTCCAAGGGATGGCTGCACTCGTCGTTCGTTTACCGCCTGCACACTCCGTGTCCCGCGCGCACGCCTGTCTGACCCCGCTCATACCATTTCTCCTTCATTGTACAGTTTACTCCCTCATTCGCACATATATTTCATCATACATACATACATACATATATATATATATATTTATAATCATATCTTACTATATACGTATTTATTTATAGCGATCTCTTATGCCTTTTGCATCTATCTGCATTTTATATATTTGTTTTTCCATATTTTATTTTATTTTATTTTATTATTATTTTTTTTTTTTTGTTTGCGATAATTTAGTTTTACAAATTTATACAAGTTAATGTATGGAAGAATTTTAAATTTAAATATATAATATTTGTCTGGAGATACTAATAACATTGATATTTTAAACATAAATAAGTATTCAATCATTCGTAATATATTCACAACATTTTCATTGAACATTGAAATAATCAATATTTTGTTATTTAAAATATTGATTGAAACAATTTTTCATATGGATCATTCATGTTGAATCATGACAGAGGAATAAATAAATAATAGTACTATAAAAATTATTTTGATATGCACACTTAAATTATATTCATAAAATTATAATATTTTTATATTTCATTGTTTTCTTTGATTGATTAATATTTTTTGATATTCATTATATCTATCAATAAAAATACTTTGGAGTTTCCGATAAATCATGTGAAAATAAGACGGAAAAAATAATATTGGAACACAGAACGTGAATATATTTATATATATGACTGTAGGCACACGAGAACGTGGTGGGGGAAGAGAAGACGAGGAGAATATCTGGTAGGGTTGACTCACCCTGAATTTCATCTGGACAATCATCTAAACTCTCATCTAACCTCCCCTATTTTCCCCATCTGATCGCCACTCCTTCCCTCTCTTCAATTGCCTGAATCTTTCTCGCTCTCTCTTTCTCTCGCGCGCTTTCTCGTATCTTCATTTCTATTTACTATAAAAGTGCCAGAATAGGGAAGTGAGTGGGGATTTGTAAGGTATAAAAGTAGGGGTTACATGATATTATATACGTATATATATATACACACACACATACACTTACGTTCTCATTGACAAGCGCGAGCGCGCAATATTAGTAAAAGTGGGGATAGTTTATATGTATATATGAACCCTTAATAAATGCGCCATCGAAACGCACACAAATAAGTCTTGACTTGAACATGAATTAAAGTAGAGGGGACGATGGAAATAATAAGAATAAAGATGAGATGAAAAAAAAAAAATATTAATAATAAAATAAATATTAAATAGTTATATGTGAATAAGTGGAATGATAAATGAATGAGTTGAATGTCTCGTTGATAGATTATAATCAACACTTGAGTGTATGAATATTTTTTTTATTTATTCATGTATTATTTTTATATTGAAATTATATATCAATTGCCTTCTATATATATATATTTTTTTTTTTCTTCTTCTACTGCTTTGGAGAATATTATTATTAAATTGCATTGACACATTATATAGATTATTGTGATTGAATTTAATCAAAGAGATTTCATTAAGCTTTTGTTGTTAAATCTAGAAAAACAAAGGATCGTTAATTTAGTTATAGGATTATCGATAACGTAATTGTGTGACTACATGAGCTTATTAAGATTCATGTATATACTTTTTTTTTGTTTTGCTTACAATTCAAAATGGAAAAATAGCTCGACAAAATTATAGTTGAATAAGAAATAATATAAAAATCATATATTGCAATTGAATTTTATTTCGTGATAATTCTAAAAAATTATTCCACGGAAATTATGACAATGAATTAATTAAATATTGCTCACGTGAAATTTCCATGTACAATTTTGAATATAAAAAATATATACTTAATAATTGTAGATTGGAATTTTTGCTTACAAAATAAAAAGTAGCGACGTATTTGGTAGAGACATCAAGCGACGCAAAGATGAAGGAGTGAATATATGCGTGTGTGCATCCGTATGTATAAGTATATATGTCTGTACATATCGAACGGATAAGGTGGTGAATGGCGGTGGCAGTAAAGGGGAGAAATTTTGAGAAGTAAAGAGACGTCATTATATGAAACTTGCGCGCGCAACAATTGAGGGTGGTAAAATGTAAAAAGGCACCGCCAGGGTAACTCGCTCAATAATAACGCTCAGAGTTAGTGGCGCACGCGCCTTCATTTTGTTTTTCATATATGTAAATGTACACTAATACTATTTCAGGCATTTTCGTTTTTCCAAGATGGCCACGGTATGAAAGTCATGTAACGAATTCGCGCGCACAAACGACGCGCGCCAACACATCGTTGTCGGTAACTAGTCTCAAGGGTGACGTCGTGCATTTTGTATGGTGCCTGCATTGTCGACCATATCAAAGAGCATAGTTGAACATATTTGAAATAACTTTAGCAATAATATTACCGCGATGTGGCGCTGTAATCTATTTCTTTTCATTTTTTTTTTCTTCTCTTCACCTCTTGGAGAGTTCACTTGCACATACTGGACCAGAAACATTGCAAATATCAATGATGACTTTTTATTATTGTTTACGGATTTGTTATTTATTTATTTATTTATTTTTTTTTATTTTGTTTATTTGAATGAGAAAATAATCGAATGAAAGTTCATAATTGATACGCAACCGAAATTTTATGAGAATATCAAATTAAATGTAAAACAATCCGAACCTCTGAAAATTCGTAATATTTTTCCTCTGATACAATTGAAGTATTTGAGTGTATTCATATGGTTGTGCGTCAAAATTTTTCGATATATATCTCTATACCAAAATACCAATTCAATCTCAAAAATCAAGTATCAATTAGTTTTTCAATAAAAATTTAAAAAAAATTAATAAAATGAAAATTGCAATTCAAATTCATATTTTTTGTTAATGAAAATTCTTGTAATAGAATTTAATTTAAAAAATTTTGTATTTCATTTTACTCTATAATATTTGGTAATATTTCAAAAAATCATGACTAAATACGAATATATGTGATATTTTTGACGGGTTGAGCAAACAGGAAACAATTTAAAGAGAGAACGTAAATAAATAAATATAAAAATGTACTACACACACACACACACACACGCATATATATATATATTAAGTGAAGAGTGTGAGTTTTTATGCCTATCATTGTAGATTCCCTCTGCGCTCGCGCACGCAGATTAGGTTTAACGGCCTTAATTTTAAAAAATTGCCATCGGGCAAAAAAGTTTCTGTTCCGTTGCCCAGAGGGACGCAAGTTGCGAATAGTGCGACTATCCCTTCAAGCCTTCAAGCACATTGTATAAGGGATGAGAATGAAGAGGAAGAGGAGGAGGTGGAGGTGGAAGAGGAGGAGTTTATCACCACATGAGGAGGGACTGTGGGAGAAAGACATGTAAAACGTAATGGGATGAGACCAACATACACACACATACACACGAGTATAAAGTGTATAAATATGCGTGTGGTAGCTTACACCATTTGTTTCCACCATGTAAAGCTTGGTATATGCGTATAGGATTAAATGTGGATTGGTGAAAAATCTTCAAGGTATTTTTGTTTAATATTTTGTTGGAAATTCTCATGATTTTCTATTTTTTTTTTTTTTTTTCCATCATCAGTAACAAAATCAACATTTTCTCGTTTTTTCAATACAATAATAGAGCGGATTTTAATAAATATGATAAAGCGATAATGAAAATTTATCGAAAAAAGAGAATAAAAATTCTACAAGAAATGGAAATGTTGGAATTATTCATGTACAGAAATGATCGTGAATTCATGAAATTTCAAATAAAATAAAGGGAACATATATTTCATGTGATTAACGAATGTACGTGAATCATGCATTTATTTATAATTCAAAGAACACACTATGACTACCATTTGAATACATATAATTCCGGACTTTCATGTTAAATTAAAGCAAATGTATATATAAAAATAATGTTTTCTCATCGTCAATACGAGTGCACACGAAGAAGTAGTCTGAACCTGTTGTAACACTTTGATGTGTTTTTTTTCAAAAAAAATTCCAACCAAATATACAGTTATGTGTAGACAAAAAGGCGGAAATGCACGAGTGGAAAAAAAAAAGAGTAAGATAAAGATAGACGAATTAAAAATAAAAATATAGAGATAAAAAAAATATTAGCAGACATGAGAGGGAGAGAGAGAGAGAAAAGACAAATAGCAAGCGAAAATGCCTCTCGCAGTAAAATTTACGTTGAGCTATATTGAGTCTATGTCACTTTGACTCTGCTCTCATCTACAATTTTTTTCTGTTAGTCTTGCTCCTTCCTTTATTTCATTCTGCAATGGTCCAACTGAAATATGGCTACGAATTATCATACCGGACGAAATTAAAGGGTTAAAATTTTTGGGTCTGGGGAATGGGCTCGGCAAAAAAAAAAAAAAATAATATAAAAAATAACACATAGCGTAACGTTGAAAAATAATTTTTTCAAATGTATTCCCTCTGGCCTTGCGTTTTGTCTCCTACTGGTATCATCCAATATTATATATTCCTGAAAATGCATATTCTCTATAATTCCTTTACCCTAAAAACACAACACATATCGTACATAAATAGATATAAATGTATAACATATATATATTTATTTTTAACATAATATATGAATGATGAATTGAGACAATTTTTTTTTCTTCTTCTCATATTTAAAAAAAAAAAATTATTATATTCAATTTAAAAAATTCATTTCACAAACATTCAATTTTTTGTTTTTTTTTTTTTTTTTTTTTTTTTCGTTTTATTTTCTCTTATTACTTTTAATTCTGGACAATTCAAACATTTATTTTTATTTTTCCCTCATTGACACCATTGCCATTGTCAATATTTCCACTGACACGACACTATTCATGAAATAAAGAACGATAAATTATTCTAATTTCTTCTACATTTTAATTTTTTTCTTTCCTTTATCATTAAATTTTTTCGAATATATTAATTTTTTTTTTCTTTTCTTCTTCATTTATCATTACTCCCCCCCTCCCCCTTTCCTCTTCCCCTCGTACTTATTCTTTCTCACTCTCTCTCACACACACACAATCACACTTAATTTTTTCCCTTTTTTTTTCTCATTCCAACCAATTCTTTTCTTTCTCCCTTTATTTCACTCGTAAATATATCCCTACATCTACGTTCCAAACATTTTCTACATTTTATTTTTCCTATTTTTCCTATTTTCATTTATTTTTTTTGTTTTTTTTTATTTTTTTTTTTTTTTTTCACTATTATATACATGCATACACACATTGACATTTATACATATATAAACTCGAGTCCACGCAATTTTTCTTTGTCAGCGTCTGCGCAGCCACGCCCACGGTCGCAATGGCGGCAATGGAAATTCGTCGCGGGGGCGGCAACTTTCCACCCGCACCTGCGTCTTTTTCTCCACCGTTGCCAAGCGCATTTTTACCTCACCACCGATTTACCCGCACTCATTCTCTCTTTCTCCCTACTGCTCTACCACACACTCTATCTCACACATTTTATATCAACCATTTCATTCGTACACATTCACGATATTCTCTCATTGCATTTCAGTCCTTCAAGTTCTCCCTCTCTCGTTTTCTCCATCACCCTCTCAACCTCAATCACTCCCGTTCTCCCGTTCAGCCTCCTCGTCCCCTCAACAGCCAACACACTCTGAATATAACGTTGGCTCTCTGGCTGCGTGACGCTCACGCGAGAAATCCTTTCCACCCGCTTGCCCCTTATCCTTCTCTGCCGCTCATTTCGAGACTCTTTCGCGCGCACACATATACACACCCACACACACATACATTTACTTTTTTTTTTTTTTTTTTTTTTTTTTTTCCCAGGGGTGTATTTCAAGAGGGCTTTTATACGAGGCCCGGGGCGCATTAACATAGGTATAATATATATTTTCATACATGTATATGTATAGAGAGAAATTTTCGACATTTGCCCGACCCTATACTGAAACCATTTACTATACGGTAAAGTATGTAATAGCCAAAGGCGCATATATATATATGTTGAAAAAAAGTAAGGTAATATGAAATCTCTCACGTATTTCTATATTTTTCGGGGTACTTGAACATTTATATGTATATATATCAACAAAGTACACACTCCAAATATTTAAACTAATATATATATATATTCGAAATTGTGGAATAAATTTTTACGTATAATATAAGAGAGCATTTTTTGAAAGTATTGAGGATTAATATTGAAATGATTGTGTGTAAATTCAAAAATTTTTGTCTTTTTTTTTTTTTTACTTGAAATATTATCTGTGAACTATGAAAAAATAAATAAATAATAATAATAACGAATGTATATTATCATTAGCATTTTATTTTGTTGTCTATGTGAATTTTTGAGGAATTTTTTTTTTTGTATATTTTATTGTATTTTATTTCATTTTATTATTATTATTATTTTTTTTTCATCATAAGCATATACGTATCTCATGTTTATGTAGTGGTTATTCATTTTTCATCCATATACCTACACAAAAAAAAAAAAAAAAAAAAATATTTAATTATATGTACCCAGTATTTTTTTGTTTGATGCAATGAAAAAAAAATATATATATACATATAATTCGATTCTTTTTTTTTTTTTTTTTTTTTTAATTAACTGATGATATTGAATGAAAATTTTTTGTATATCGTCAGAACACAGTGGGTTGAGATTTGGATTATTTATCAATTCTACTACTCACATACATTTACACACAATCATGTGTATATGTTTGGTATAACCTTGTTGAATGTTTAGAGCATTTCTTTGTACACACATATAAATATACATACATATATATATTTGTATGTAGAATTGATAAAAGCCTCATCCTATGCCAGAGGGTGGAGATAGCAACGACATAACAAGAGCGAATACGCGAGGGCGCGACGCACTCTATATATAATATATACATGTGTATTAGAGTTATGTACAGCAAAAGAGAAAACGCAGAAATATATGTACACATATATATGTATATCTAAAACACTAAACGATGCAAAATGTGGATGCATGTTCACGTACAGTGGCTCAACACCAACCATTGCATTGTACCTTTAAATATTAATACGCTTGTGGACAATAATATAGACAACAGCCCGATGTACATATATTTGTACATGTATTTGTACACAGAAATATCATTATATTCTCTATCATTTTATCTTTCGTCTTTATTATTATTATTATTATTATTATTATTATTTATTGTGTTTGTGTATTTAGTGAAATAATATATATATATTTTTTTTAATTCAATGACTTTGGAAATACAAAAAAAGGGAGTGAGTAAGTGTAAGTAGAAAGGGAATTTCGTAAATATACGTGAAGAAATTCAACAGAAAAATGAAATATATTAAAAGAATATTTCGGAGTTATCGTAAATATTGTAATATTCTTGTAAATGAAAATAAACAGAAAAAAAAAAATGAAAATAATATTTTGTATAAAACGCATATTGACGATTGGATTAAATTAGAAAAAAAAAAAAAAAAATATATATATATATATATATATATATATATATATATATAGGTATATACGTACATAAATTATATAGATACTATTTCAAATAAATTGGGGAGAATAAAAAACTTGGCACGTACCTGTCACAATTTTTCGCGCTTTCATGGAAAACGCGTTGGATCCTGACAGGGTTGGCCTGGCGGTGAGTTTCGCACCGTGCGCATTATACACCACCAGTCTTCTATATCCTTCTCACTTTCACCCTCAATCCTCTCCCTCATTTTTTTGATATTCTCATATAGATAGCGCGTTTTGCCACTGTTGGATAAATCTGGAAAATAAAGGTATAAAAGGTGGTGGAAAAATAAAAAAATAAAAAAATAATAATAATAATAAAGGAGATGGTGCACGATGGGGCCTTCGAGCAGGAGCATGAGAATAAATAAAAAATAAAATAAAAAGTATGGGTGGTAAATCGGGGAAAAGGAAACCAACGAATAACGCCGAGTCAATCGTGCGTCTCTTAATAGAAAAGTGGGGTCGATTTATGGGTTATAGGTAAACTGCACATGGTCGATTCTCTCCCTCTACTCTCATATTCAATCCTCTTTTTTTTCTTTCTCGATCTAGCGCTTCTGCACACAAATACACACACATTTATATATATAGACTATCGCGTCGTTCTTCCGCACTATTAACTCTCGCAACGTTCCCTCAATAACGGAATATGTACACGATTACTCGATTCGCAGATATCACTCGTTTTTTATTTTTATTTGTCGATTTCTTCTTCTTGTCAGTGTCTACACGTACGTATAATATCACAAAACAATTTTTTTCTTCTTTCTCCTCATTTAATTTTATTCTGTTTTTCCTTCTACTTTATTATATTTTTTTCTTTCTTTCTTTTCAATCAGTTTATATGAATGTAGATATCACGCGAGATATAAGAAATCATTAATAGACTGATACTCCTACTCAATTGATTTATTTCATTGACTTTCAATTTTGTACGAGATGTATAATTAATTATCTTTTTTTTTTCCTCTCTCGTGATGATATCTCATTGATGTCACGATGAATGAACGAATAAACGTAATGAAATAGAGAAATATATAGTGGCGGAGTATAGAAAATAATTGCAAATATATATATTCACTTGGTTAACAAAGAAGTATATAGTAGACATTTATAATACACGTACATCAAGCGTGAAAGTTGCATGCAACTGTAAATATTCAATGCACAACACAAACGGCGTATTGCCTCTTGCATGAATATTTGCATTCGAATATATATATATAAATGAATATAGGAAGAGAAATAAAGTGAGATAAAAATGTAATTTTGATTTAAAATATCAAAAAATAATTATAATTAATAACCAACAATATTTCGTTATTTATTTTTTATATTTTATTTATTGATTGTTATTCAGTTTTTTATTGCATGAAATTTTGTATGAATTAAAATACAAAAAAAAAAAAGTACAATGAGAAAAATCGAAAATTCTCAAATGATGAAAATTAGTGTCGCAGCTGCGTTCAATATTGAAAATTAGAGTGGGGAAAAAGTTTTTTTATCTCGGATTTTTTTTGTGTGTGTGTGTGTTTTTTTTTTTTTTTTTTGTTCATCAGAAGGTCGTTTGGGAGATTGGCGGTGGATGAAGAGAAGAGTAGTGAACGAGGGGAAAAGAGGAGACAAGTACCTAGGAACCGAGAAACGGTCGATAGGTGGACATGGTCCAGCTCGATAAGCCACGCAACCCTACTCAGTATATGTATATACATATATCTGTGAATTTATATATGTATACGGGAATCAATGTTATTTAAATATTTAGTGAAAATATATTTCAAGAATATTTGGAATGAATGTAAATAAATTTTATTTATATTGAGAAAGTGATATTTTAAATATACGTATAAAGCAAACGAAAAATAAAAAAATGAATAGAAGAAAAAAAATGAAAAATAAAAACAGATTGACAATAATAATGTTGATATTAATAACTGAAATAGAATTTACTGTAGGACATGAAATAAAAATTATATTTTCAATGCATTTTTGAAATATATAGATACATGTAGTAAAAATTAAACAGACAATGGGTTGGAAAGCGTATCATAGAAGCAAGAGACAACGCACGTGTATATATATATTCACTGACGCGTTTGAGATTTAGAAGCCACAAAATATATAAAAGCTTAAAAATACATTTTTACTTTAAAAGTTATAATGTTTGACTACTGTGAAATTTTACAAGTACATTATCATCGTCTATTGTCTGGTAGATGTCACTCTGCAAACTGGATGGGAACGATAATTTCATTGTAATATATATATTATTTTTTTCATTTTTTTTTTTTCATGAAAAATAATAAATATAAAATTAATGAAATATTGCAATTGACAAAATTTATTATACAAATAATTGAATAGAAATTTTTCTGTATCATTATAATATCCTGTATTGCGTTTTCATTATCTAATATTTCATGGACATCCGTATTAAAATATAATTCTGTGAGGATTTTTCTTACATCATAATTTGTTTGTTACAATCAACATAATATCCATAATGTCATCCCAGTGCATGTGATTCTAATTCAAAATGTCTTTTTAATTATCACGAGCATGATTTCTATATTCGCCATAAAGCTCCGCATTAAGTATAAGAAATGGTAGTAGTAGTACTAGCAGCAATAGAAGTAGAGTATTAGTAGTGATAGTAGTAATAGTTATGGTAATGGTAATAATTATAAACAAACAAAAAAAAACCGTGGGGAGAAAAATACAGTAATAGGGAGAAATAATAAAATGAGGGAATATGAAGTGAGTTGATATAGAGAAAGAGGAAACAAAATGCAAACGGTTGATGACGCGAATGTGCGGAAGAGAACGACAAAGTTTCACCAACAACAGAGCCAACATCATCAGCAACAGCGGTGGTGGCAGCACCAGAAGCAGAAACATGAACGCAGTAGTGCAAAGAGGAAACTAGAAAAGAGAACTTGCACACAGATCGGGGTTGATGTTCGGCGTAGTTCTAAAACAGGGGACTGCGAAGAGAAGAGCCAGCCGGGGGCCATACAGGATGGGTGGGTGGGTCATTTATTTTCCCTTTCCTATTCTGTTCACCCGGCATAATTTATCGCGAGGATTTTCACGAAAGCACGCAGGGCACCACGATAAAGCGCAAAAGGGTGAGGCACTAGAGGGTGTGGGTATATACATATAAATGTAAATGTGGGTGGTTTGGAGGCTGAGGAAGAGAAGAGGAGGTGGTGGATACGGGTGAAGGGGTTGCGACGAATTGCAAAGGGTAGAGACGAAAGAGGTGAGGAGCATGAAAAAAAGGAGGAGGGGAGGGAGAGAGAGGGAGAGAGAGGATATCGTTAAGCAAGAGATGAGGAGAAATACAGAGAATAAAAAAAAAAAAAAAAAAACGAAATGTGAAAGCGAACGAAAATACAGAGTAGAAAATTTGGTGAGTTGGTATAGAACGGCTTGGGTATAAATTTATGTGAAAAAAATCTTGCTGTTAATTTTAAATTTTTCGATTTTGTGTACTTTTTTTAAGTTTTTTCTTTTTAGATAATTATTGATATGTTTTTCTTTATAGATAATTATCTATGAAAAACCAATTGTAATTATAGTATAAATATACATAAAATGACGATTATCTTTATCAAACATATATATTTTATTAATTTTTTATTAAAAATTAATTTGAAAATTGGATAAGTTTGAAATATATAATGATAATATTTCAGACGTGGTAAATCATGAAAGAAATATATAAATTATCTATTTTTATTGTATCATAAAATAATAAAATATATAGTAAGTGAATTAAAATGATTGATGAAAAAAACCATATTCTTTGATAAAAATAAAAAATGATATGGTGATTATATCATTATCATGCCAATGTATTCATATATAGAATAAAAAATAAAATAATAATCGTCAGTGCGAGAGGAATAATAAAACAGGGATGCACAATATGTGTATAGATACATACATGACGAGTATCGAAAGTGGCAGAATTCGATAACCGTCACGTTGAAATGAGGGAAAGGGAAATATATATATAAGAGGGATGGGCGTAGGGGTATGAGAATTAAGCGTCAAAGGCAAGCGTTGCAGTCCCCGTAACCGCGTTCCACGATCATTGATTTCCGTTCACGTCGAACATAACTCAATTTCAGGAACATGTATATATTTATATATATATATATATATATATGTATATATATGAACGAGATATAACATCTTCCTCGTGTCAAGATTTCCACGTTATTAATTATACATCGGCAATTTAACGTATGAATATTCAAAAAAAAATTACAAATAAAATAAACAACAAGAAACAAAAATATATTTAGTAATTCGTACATAAAAAAAAATTTGTCAGAAGTGGGATTCGAACCCACGCCCTCAGAGAGGACCAGAAGCCTCATGGCTCAGTCGAACTGAGAAGGTTATTAACCTTGAGTCTGGCGCCTTAGACCGCTCGGCCATCCTGACTTTTTGTATTTTGAGTAGGAAATTTTTATTATGTGTTTTAATTTTAAGATAAAAATGTATACTGTAATGACAAAAATAAAACAAACTTTTCAAACCAAAAAAAAAAAAAAAAAACTTTTTGTATTTTGTACAAACAAATTACTATATATATTTAGTATCTATGCTGCATGTAATGATAAGAAAACATTCATTTCAGAACTCAATAAGATCTACATAGAGCATAAATTGGATGACCACAACACCTGCTCCATTATGGCTGGAGACTATAATGCTAGAAATACTAAATGGGGAGACCACAAAACAAATATAAAGAGGTACCTTGCTACATAAATGGGAATCAATACAATAGTTCTCAAGGTGAATCAGGACACTGTCAAAGGATGCATGAAGTATGTAAATAACAAGATTAAAAACTACACTCTATCAAATCCGCACTATTAAAAGAATTATTCAAGACCAATAATCCCAACTCTAAGGCCTATATCCATATCAAAACTCAAATCAAAACCACTAATAAATTACTATACAAATATTTCAAAAAGACAATAACAGCATACTGGAACGGAAAAGCAAAGAGCATTAATTACAGAGACTCCTCCAAATTCTTCCCAAGAGTCAACAGATTCTTGAGATATAAAGATCCACCAAAAATTGAAACACTGGTAATAGACAGGAAGAACGAAGATTTACTCACAGACGAAATTAAAAACAATCTTACGACAATTGTGGAAGAGGGCAATTTCCTAATCACCCAACCTATAGCAAAATTGAACATTATTGGTAAATATTTCGAATCAATAAACACACCAAACAAAAAAAGGTTGCTGAATACAGGAACAAACACCAAACAAAGAGTTGAAGATTCAATAGAAGAAATAACAGACATTTATCAACGTAATAGAACACTTAACATAACACATACAAACATCACATCAGATAACCCAGCACACTACCCTAAACAAAACGAAGAGGGACCAAATTTACTGTGCACATATTACGGTGTCTTATTAACCCTCAGAAAAGCCAAAAATAAAATATCAAGCGGACTTGACAATATCCCTATGATAGTCCTTAAAAACCTTCCACCAGAAATCATCACAGAATATACTATCATCTTCAACAACTGTCTCAACCACTCATACTACCCTACCAGACGGAAAAAAGCAAAGGTCATACCTATAAAAAAGAAAGATAAAAATCCCAAAAACCCATCAAGCTACAGACCGATAAGTCTCACCAATAATATCAGTGAAATATTTTCAAACCAAATAAAAAAAAAATTTATTCAAGTTTTTTTCATTTTAAATATATAAATACTCGAATTAATTATAATAAATATAATAAAATTTTCATTATCAATCAAAAAAAAAAAAAAAAATTGTATTGTACAAATATCATTTCAATAATCACTCATATAATTCGATATATATCTTTGTGCACATGAGGAATTGTATTGAAAATTTTTATGAGATAGAAAAAAATGTTTTGTGGAATAATTCAATGAGTTTTATTTAAAAATTGATCTTTCTGGGCTATCTGATATAAACTCGTACGCCATCGTCTGCGTAAAAGTTCTGCGTTCTGCGCACTCGTCATCCAATCTTTGGCTTTTGTGCGCACACACGTACACGCATATATACCCACACATCCACACAGGCTCTCCCTCTTTTTCTCTGTCTCGTTTACACAAATACACCCATTGTATATGCGTCTGCATCCAGCCTCTCTGTTTCCTCTCACTCTATTTCGTTTTTCCTCTCTCGTTCATCCTCTCGACTATCTAGATATACATTTTCCCTTTACCCCCTTGATCACACAGGGAAACTGAGGGGGATTGCCGACGTGCCACTCTTCCAACCTCTGAGGGGAAAAATACGCCGACGAACGCCAACGAACGAAAGGGGACGAAAAAGTACACGCGAGTTCGGATTGGCGCGTACATTTATTCAGGTAGGGGTAAAACAGACGCGACTTGTGTGTCTCTCTTTTATCCCGACATACTCACCCCTATTTGCTTTTTCTCTATACTGTTCTCTCATTGCCACCCTCGTGCGCACTTCAATTCCCGCCACTACTTTTCTCTCTGTCGCATATTCTATCCAACATCGTCGCTGCACTACCGTATTATATTCTATACCTAAAATCCACACCCTCTCCTCACTCTATCACCCTATTTCTACCCCTTTCGCCCCATTTCACCTTCCTCTTTTCTATGTTGAAATTATCCAAAGGGGGTCTACGAGCGTCCAATTCTAACCGTCAGGAACTTAAATACATGCTTTTATGTTAACGAAAAGAATAAAATTTTAAATAATATTAAAATATTTTTATCACAGAACATTTATTTATATTAATTTTCATTCATTATTTATACGACATTTCAAATGAAATTTTTCATTTACTTCATGAATGTAATAATATTAATAATGTGATTAAAGTTAGTAATACCAAAAAAACAAAAAAAAACCTCATATATTTATTATATATATATTAATTTTCATTTAGAAAGAGGAACAAATAAAAAATTATTTTCATCAAAATTTCATTCTACATTCAAATTTATTTTATATTAGAAAAAAAATATTAATATAAGAAAAAAAATATATATTCTATATAATTTATACACATTCATAATGAATTATGATTAACATATAGGTGATAACAGAAGTTATTATCTATTTACACGTAACGGAAACTCGCATTTACCGTCCTTTCATCGACAATCCGGTATATACAATCGTTTATCGTGTAACTAATACACTCGCATCGTCATATGTTGATATCAATACCTACATACACAATACACACGCGAGTATATACATGTATACAGTTTACACTGTCGCTCCTATATATATATTTGTGTATGTATTGGCTAAAACATGATTAAGTAGGTGTATAAATTATTGAAATATGTGGCACGTGTGCCAACGTACGTTCAACTGATTTTTAAATTGATATACAATTTCAATTTCTTCATTTATTTCTACTTGGATGTACATAAAGAATTATTTATATATAATTTTATTCAAGTGAATATCGATATTTATGTAAATTCATTATTTAATTGATATTTATGTTATGTAACTTTTTAATTGTTCATTGAAATTGTCAATATAAATGAAAAATCCATATATTTTTTTTTTTTATTCTATCAAATAAAAGATATACATTTTTTAAATGTATTATTATTATTATTATTTTTTTTTTTCACAGTGCAGAGTATCATGATGGTAGTTAATGGAAATTTTGCGTTCACTGTAAATAACATACGAAAATTCAATGTTCACTATTTATTCGATTTTCATTCAATTTTTTATCAATCCGCCAACGTGATGTGATATATCTATACATAGGGAATTTATTATTTATATAGATGATAAAATCATGTTCTTAGATTGTATTTGACAATTTAAGATTAAATGTATGAAAGATTATACGCAATGCAAATTATATAATTTTTTTTTTTTTCGGAAATGGACAATTATTTGTTTTTGTACATTGAAAATATTATACATTTAATGTAGGAGCAAAAAAAAAATTAAAAATAAACATAAAAATAGAAATAAAAAATATAAATAAATAAAAATGAATTTATAAGAGTGGAGAAATGCAACAAAATTTTTTTTTCATGTTCGAAAAATTATCATGAATAAATACAGTGAATTGTATCATCTCATATATATATGTAAAGTCCAAAGCAATTTTATATATAGCAATTGCATAGCAACACAATTTTTGTTCCCTTACAATGCAATGAGAACAAAATTAAATATTAATGAATACACGGTTACTCGTGCCTCAGTGCTTTTAATGCAAATGCATATACAGAGGGTGACAGGGAGGAATGAGAGAAAAGATATAAAATTCGCGGCGTGATCCGTCCAAGCGTTCATTCTATGCAACAAAAAGAAAAAAAAAAATATAACAGAGTAGTAAAGTGAACAGAGAAAATGATATAGTAGATAGCAAAAAAAAAAAAAAAAATAATAATAGAAACGTGACAAAAAATGATACTAGAAAATTCAAAATAATAATAATAAATACATATTAAAAAATGAGAGATATATAAATGTAAATGTAGACAGTGATGAAAAATAATTGATTGAGATGAGGGAAACCTTCAATTTCAATCAAGATCAGTCGTATGTGCGAATGAAACTCAACTAAACTTCATTTGCCAAGAACGGGACATCTCACGGTCAAAGAATTTGGCGGGAAAAATGAAAGCTCTGTCAATAAATGTGTATACATGTGTACACTCACATATAAATATCTATGCAAGTAGCATGAGACACGCGACGCAATATATCACGTTGTCTCGGTATGGAGGAAGAAAAGCGAAAAAAACAAAAAACAAAAAAACAAAAAAAAAATCGAGAAAAAAAATGAATAAATAAATAAATAAATAAAAAACGAAAATAAATTTCCACCGTCATTGCGTACACATATACGTGAATTTTCTTCTCTCACTCTGACTCTTCCCACTTTACTATCTCACACCATTTTTCCCTCTCCACTTTAACATTTCGAGCTTTCTCCCACTATTCAACAATTTTCCCCCGCTACAATATTACGTTCCCCTCACAGTTCATTTTCTTTTTTTTTTTTTTTGTTTCGTTTTTGTTTTCTTTTTATTTATTTATTATTATTTTTTTTTTTTCGCTCCCTCTTCTCCAACTCATTTTTTCTCCACCGCCGGTGGGAGGAAATCCATCTATTTTCTCTTGCTCCATCTCCACTACCAACGTTACATCGATATAGATATTTTCATATACATATCTATATATATACACATTATAGTCAAATTGTTTAAGTGGAAGGGAGAGAAATAAAAATGAGACAATGGGGAAAGGGTAATTTTTAAAACGTCGCTTGTGGGAAAAATGAAAATGAGAGAAAGGGACATGGGGAATTGTTCGTCGTGGTGGATCGAAGCGAGACGGAAGTCAGACGACGACAACGCCACACTCACAGGCATACAAACCAAATGGACAAACAAACAAATAAATAATTACACACACTTATGCATTCACTATACATAATATATACTGAATATACGTATTCAAATTAAAGAGTGGGAGTGACATAATTTTTTCGGTAAGAAAATGAAAAGTGAAGGAGAAAAAATAGTAAAAAATTGAATATAATAAATAAAACAATGAATTGTGGACGCCTGTTGTGTGAATTTAAAAGCGTGAAGGGGAAGAATTAAAAATCTATCGAGTCTCTGATAGAGACTTCGTGGTATATATATATATATACATGAGAACGGCAAAATGAGAGTAAGATAAATATATAGGGAGATAAATTGATGGAGGAACGTTAAATGAGACATAAACATAGTTTGAAAAGGATATATATTTTTTGTGTTTCCAGAAACAACAATTAAACTACTGTTTATTACCAATTTTTCAAAATTGCACCTGTGCACATCAATTTATTTGTTTGCTTTTTTTTTTTTGTTTCTGACCATTTCAAGAATATATAAATAAGTTGTAATAGAATTTAAACAGGACTAGAGGAAAATTGAGAGTAGTAGAGAGAAAAAAAATTTTTTTTCTTTATTTACACACCAGATGTGTATTCGAATTAATTTTCGTACATTGTCTCATTCAAATTCAATTATATTTCATTCATCACATTTATACGGAAAATGTATGAATTAAAAGATATAATTTTTGTTGGAATTAGTGAAAATTCATTGGCAATGTTAAATATAGACGAGCACCCTCATATATACACAATAGACTTGTCAGTAGTTACGGTATACAAAAGTCAAACGATCGAAGAGAATTCAATGCCGCTATGTGAAGACAATGTAATTTTTATTAATCATCATTTTCATAAATTATATTGACGTTGATTGTTACGAGAATATAAATTCATATTTGTATATTTTCACGTATGTAATATTCATCTTTGTATTTACAGTTCTGTCTGACCGGATATGAGGATCAATAATCAAGTAGTAATTCCATATATTAATCAGACTTATACAAATATTTGTGAAAATGCCATACAATTAGTTTGGGCTCTAATTATTTTATAGAGAAAATTTCTCTCTTTTACTCGCGTATACAAAAGCAATTCGGGTATTCGTAATTCGTTATCCGCCGGTACTTAACCGAAACAAATTGTGTTTGGAAATCTCGTTAAAGTACGTGTGTTTCAACTTGAAACTACATAAATGTACAAGTGAACTTTTAGTAAATTTCATTGTGGTGTGCAGTAAACTTCTTTCAAAAATGATATTTCACCAGTACATATGTACCTAATATTTATTTAATTTATTTTATTATATATTTTATTCAAACAAATTAAACAATTTTTACATTTAATATTTGAATATTATAAACTTTATTATTTCAACTAATTTCACACATGTATATTACGTAAAATTGAAGATAAAATATAAAAAAATATATTTTTATCTTGTTTGTTTATTAATAATACTCAATTATAATTTAACATATTATATCAGTAGACTTTTGATGTTTGTATTTGGAAGAAAACACAAAAAAAAAAAAACAAATTAATTAATTAATTAATTAATGAAATGATGGAGCAATACGATAATTTATTTTAATTATATAATTGATATAACCACATATAAATATTTATTTTATAATATTTTTATCATTTTCATCGTTTCATGCAAGATGAATATTCGCATAGAAATAATCACCAATAAATCGTTATTTGATAAAAATTAATGTTGAATTAAAGTTTTTTGTTTTATCCACTTCATCTTTTTAGTCACTAATCATTTATAATAAAATCAATTGATAATAAAATTATTCCAACATTAAAATCAGTGAAAAGAAAAAGTAAATTAATTAATTAATAAATAATAATGAGAAGAAGAAATAAAAATTTATTTTGAACATAAGTAAATCTTCCACGTTCCCCATTTTCTCTCTATATAAAGCGAATATTCAACCAACCGTAATAATAATAATAATAATAATAATAATAATAATAATAATTACACACATACACACACATATTTCACGTAAAAATTCTTTTAAATATTCTCATTAATGTATTTTCATCTACACATAATGGTCAGCAGCTGTGCCAATGCATTATAAAATTCTACCATCCTCATTATAATTATCCAACGTGTTATCATCATCGCATACCACTCGTCTATTCAATTCAAACACACAATATACACCTATACTTTACTCCCTACAATAATTAAGAACAAAAAACCAAAAAATTTCATATCTCAAAAATAAATTTTTCATTTCCCACAACTTTTTTTTCTTCTTTTTTTTTTGTTTCCTTTCTCTATTCATTTTATTCAAATATTCGGAAAAATATCAGTGAATAATAACAAATAGCAGCCGTTACACGTCATTTCTCTCACATTATAAACGAAACAGACAAACACAAACACACATATATATATATAGATATACAGCCTGGGCATTTAAGTTTTTGGCATAATTAGTTATAAATTTCATTTGGGTTCCCAACGTAATAATATTCGGGCTGCTTGGTAACGGGCATGGAAAAAGAAGAAAGAACTGCTTTTGTGGCTGTTGGTTGGCAACTTTACATATACACATATAATATATACATACATATATATAGAAAAAATGTACGGCAAAGGGATGAAAGGGACGAAAGGAAGAAGTAGTGATCCCGAGGGGGTGGTTTGTTTGGAAGAGATGAAAAAGAGGGGGATAAAACTGATGAGAAAGAGTGGGAGAATATTATAAGGGGTAATGGAAGTAGGGAAAACATGTTGGGGAATATAAAGCGCAAGTGTGAGAAAGGTGGAGGGAATAAATGTTGATGGTAGTGGGATAAAAGGGAATAGGAAGGAATGGAAAATTACCCTCCAGCTACCAACGAACGAACGAACGAACGAAACGAATAGAGGGGACAAAGGGGCTGTAAAATATCTATATATGTGAATAGCACAAAGAGTGTGCGAGAAATAGAGAAAATTCGAGAGCCCCTATACGACACGAGCTCAAGGGTATATTTATATACGTACGGTCGTGTGAATATATATATATAATGTAAATGTGGAGGAGAATGAATAAAATTGGTGGGAGGCGGCAGCCATTTTGTGAGCGAGGAAAAACACACGCCCCGAGATTGTGGTACGTGAACTCTACACTCGCTGTTTGAGCGTATGGAAAAGAGAATATGTGCACGTCTAGTATATACGTATATAAGTAAATTTCCGACTGTATGGGTGATAAAGAATGAAGCGGAGAAGAGAATAGTGTGGATTATACGTTGGAGGATACACCAAGAGGTGACGTCGTTCTGAACCAACTTCCCCTTTATTTTATTCATTTAATAAAGAAATAAAAAATAAAAATATATAACTTTATTAACTTTTATATGTTGTATTTAATCTTTGACATAAAAAAGTAAAAGTAAAGAATTATCGGCATTTATGATTTATTTAATATCTTTTTATACTTTTCTTCTTTTTTGTTCGTTTTTTTTTGTTTTGTTCTTTGTTTTGTTTTTGTTTTTTTTTTTTTTTTTTTTATGTATAGAAATAAATATCTGCATTTGTGTTATATTAACATTAAATTATTTTTCCGACTGAGTTTTATTGTCAAACTCAAAATATAGATTTATGAAATGACGAAAAAATAATTATTACAAAAACTAGAAATTGACAGAAAATTCACCACATTCCACATAAATTGAATTAAAAAAATAAACATATATATATATATATATATATATGTATATAACAATTTATCGTTTATATTTGTCTTTTTTTTATTTTTATTTTTAATATTAACTTCATGAATATAACAGATTATATCAGTTCAATTACAAAATGCTTTCATCATTGAATCCCACATGAAAAGCATCGTTCAGTCATATATATAATATGAGATGTAATTAAATTATATTCTCTACATATTCAAAAACTCATTTTTACTTAAACTAATTTAAACACATTCATTAAAATTTTTTTTATCATTCATATTTACAAGCTTCGATATGTACACATGCGTATCCGTTCTTTTATAAATTATTTTTATTGTTCTTGTGTTATTATGCTCTATGAAGCGGACATTAGTGACTTGTCGGGTCATCAACATCACGCGACCACACGGCGTCCCGATAAATAACGAATCCATGAATATGAAAATTGCTCGTGTCCTCATACTCATTCTCTCTGAAATTTCCTCAACTCTATCATGTCCCTCTCACTATATCTCATTGTTCCACATCACACACACGCACACACTAATACATTTATACACTAATAGACTAGAGATACAAACACAACACATGTTCACATATATATATATATATAAAAGATAAAAAATGTTTGAATACAATGCGATTATATTTTATAGATTTAATACTATCAAACTGTAAATATATAAATAAATTAAATGAAATTTTTAATTTCATATAATTTTATAATTATCACGGATATGTAATGATATTAATAAATACATATGTGATTGTGTGACATCGTCGAATACGTCAGTGTATAATTATACGTCTGAGAGTATTATTGATTCAAACAAACGGATTAATTAAGAGAGTCAGAGTAAAATACATTTGATACTAATTAAATATAATTCCATCATCATGATCTTGGGTATAATTTTGTATATATAAAAAATTATTTCTGTATTTCATTGCGTTTTGAATTTGAATATTAAACAGAGAAGAATAAAGATTGATAATGAATCAACAGAGATATGTGTATAGAGTCAAAGACAGTGATATAATAAATGAGAGATGGAAAATTCCCTTCAGAGATTTCTTATACGACACATAGGGTTACCTTTCAAAGCAAATTCAACACGGAATCAAAGAGACTGAAATATATATATATATATTATATTATTATACATATGTACGTACGTAGATGAATTTATATATATAGTGAAAAATGAAAATTTGACAAAAACCCGACGGGTGATGTAGCCCAAAGACTCTTGTACAAATGATGATGGTTTTCATGGACGTCACGGTCACAAGAGAGTAAAAAGTAGGGGTTGAATGAAGGGAAAGAGGGATGATGAGTGAACGTTGACCAAGAGTGATGCGGGGTAAAGTAGATGGCAATGGTTTTTGTACTACACACATACGAAATAGTTGGAAAACGAAACATTGCATTTCTCTCTATTTCTCTCATTGCTATTTTACTCTTTTACACTCTGCAGTAATAACAGATGTAAATTATGTGCGTGCTTCATGCACATACATGAAAAAACGAAAAGACAAAATAGAGATAGAATGAGTATGTCTATGTAGGTGTGTATGTGAAATATATAGGGGAAGAGAGAGATAGAGATGAAAGAAAGAGGAGGCAAAGCGGAGGAAATTCATACATCCGCACGCATCTGTGTTTCGTATGCTTGCGTAGTCTGTGTACCAGCCGCGTGTGCACGTTCATTCGCCACACAATATATATATAGATCTATGTTGAATACAAGAACACGAATGTACCTGAAATAACGCGAGATAAAAAGAGTGTGAGAGGCCTACGTGTATCTAACTATAGCATTGGTATTTGCCGGCAACGGCCGCGAAACGAAATATTTGCAAGCCAAATTTTAATACTGGATTTAATTTGACCCGAGAATCTACACAGAGAGAGAGAGAGAAAAAGAAAAAAAGAAAGAGAGGGAGATCAGGAAAAAAGGCAGAGATATAAATAGAGAGACAAAACAAAAATCAAATTGACTTTGATAAAATAAAATTCGAATATAAAACAATGATGTATTAATATTTGTTATGTTCAATTTTATGAATTACATTTAATTATATTTTAAATTATCCAATATATAATTTATAATATTTATCATTGAATCTATAATTGATTTTTTATTTTTTGTTTATTTTTATGTGTAAATTTAAATATAAATTTTGATGTGGAAATTCAAAGTATACACAGTTGTATAGTATTTATAAATAGATTCATGTTTCATAATAGTATAAATATAAATATATGTACGAATGTATAATGAACTTTCAGCCATTTGCAAAAGACCCATACAACGTATAAAAAAGATGACGGCGTCGGCGTCGCGACGCTGTGGCTCAACCCACCAGAGACCTCTCTGTATATATTCCAGACTCTCGTTGGAAAAAAAATGTGAGCTAATTTATCGACGACACATTCACCACCCACACATTTATACACCCGCCATCATTTTACATTTTCCCATTGCACAAATACCCAACGAAACTTTCACCACCAAAGTAGTTTAGTTTTATATCGTGAATTATTATACCCAACTGTTTTCTCTCTCTTTCCACAATTTTCTCCTATTCTCTCACTTATATTATATATTATATCATCTCACTCTTCTCTCATCATCTCTTTCGTTCCTGGTTCTTCTCACTCACATGTACAATGTGGGGAAAAGTCTCGAGCAACCGAACCCATACGTTTCCCAATCTCCCTCGTGGCTTCTCACCACATAGACTCTCTGGAGTAACCTACCAGACATAAGAGATGACGTTGAAATAGTTTCTATGGCTATGTGTATGTGTACATTATAGCGACCTCTTCATCCTTGCTTTCATGTGTAGTTTCATCATCGTACAAATAGCTAAAGTAAACTTCACCATTACATGCGGTGAGAGTGTAAAAGCAAAAGAGAATGAACGAACGACGAAAATCCTAGAGGGTGTGTTAAAAGAGAAGAATTATAGTTAGCACTAGACGCTATATTGGATACACTTGGAAAATAATTTCTCTCATTCTGCCACTTTATTTGTTTAAACATTAAACAAACAAAAAAATTAATAATAATAATAATAATAAATATGAAAGATAGCACAGAAAATCGCGTTTGTGGATAAAGTTTTTTTTTTATATTTGATGATTTTTTTTTTTTTTTTTTTTTTCAAGAATAAAATTTTTAATTGAATGATATTCTATAGCAAAAGTGAAAATTTTCATTATAGTGAGATGAATTTATATTGATATTTCGATAGAGAAGCTGCGGTGATTTCAACACATTTTGATTTATATTGCGTAGAATATTACTGCTTTATGTAAAGAATTCCTATATGAATACAAACATTGAATTTTATCATTTTGAAATTGTCATTTGAATAATTATCGATGTATTTTTATTAACTTTATTAATATAACTATTAGTAAAGTGAATATTTATTAAAAATATTATAAAATACCGAATTTCATTTATAAAATACAAGTATATAAATATTTTTTGTTTTCTTTTTCTTTTTTTTGTTTTTTTTTTCCTATGATTCACCTGGAGTTCAGGAATTTTTATTTGTTTCGAATTACTCGTGTCAGAAAATTCCGTGCATTTCGGTTTAATTAACCTTTGATATTTGATATGAATATAAATAAAACTAGAATAGATAAAATCGAGTATGTAATCAGTGTGGATTCATATGTGCAAATGTAAGTGGCGGTGGTGATGTGTGTGTGTGTATATATCTCATTGAGAGAAGATGAGTTTTTAATTAATATTATCATATAATGTACTCTGAAGAGATAATGATCAATTACGCAAGTGTGAAAGACGAGATCATTATACGATACACGATGAAACGAAATGAAAGTCAACATTTCAAATACATTATCAAGAGAAAAATCAAAATTAAAACTGAATATAATACAGAAAAAATGAATTACAATAATTTAGGAATGAAAAATCCCACAAGATATTTTATTGTGATTACTCCAGTGACAAAAATTTCATTCATGGAATTTTTTTCTTTTTTTTTTTTTTGTCTGATAACACTCATACTTTAATCACTATTTCAATTAAAAATTATTTTTTGAATAATAAAAACGAAAAATATTTTCTTATTTATTGTTATGATTATTTCTTTTTTTTTCGATAAATCATTAGGATATAATTCAATTATATTAAAACTTATATTTTAATATTGTATTTATTGATATATAGATATGAATATAATTGTATATATGATTGTAGATATTGTAGATATGAATATAATAATAAATGTATTTTACATTTCTAGTTTTCTTATATTTTTATTGAAGGCCAGAGATGTTATTTTTATAATTGCACAAATTCTGAATATCTGTGAATGAACTTTATGACTTGTCCGACCCTCCAATCACACACATATATATATTTGTATTTATGTGAGGCTACAATTGCTCCCACTCGATAAACTTTGTCGATTAAACTTTTTTTTCGTACTGCATAAAATTTTATTTTTCATCATACCCGACGTCCTCGTACACACTTTTATCACCCTCTTCAGACATACCATGAATATATATATATATATGAAAATAGAGGTAGAGTGTTAGAGGAGAAGATATTTGATGCTCAACATTGTATGGGACGCATAGTCAACTTTAACATATCCATGTGTGTGACGTGTTCATGCACCGCGTGAGTTAATGAGTGTACCAAGTAAATGTTAGAATGCGCAATGAAGAGGAATAAATATAATAAAAATAGAGCGAATCAACTGAAAATATAATAATATTAATGAATATAAATAATTTTTTGGATATTTCGAAAGTATTAAATGAGAAAGAAGAGAAAAAAAAAATTGAAAAAAATATTAATCAATTTATTCCTTAATATTCTTTGAAATTTCCGAGTGTAATAAAAATTTTATTGTGTATACAAATATCAATGGATACATAATGGAAGAGAAAAGTAAAAAGCAATATTTGAAATAAAACAATAATAAAAGAAAAAAAAAAAAAAAAAAAAAAGATAAAAAGTAGAAGGGAGTAAATGGCGGCTAGTCAGTCACCCTTGACCCAGAAATGCCAACCATAGAGACAATACAAAATTTTTATTTTATTTTTTATCCACAACGTGCATTTTTACCTCTCTCACTTTTCATTTTTTTCTCGACCAATATTCACTGTCCCGCTCACACTATTACATTCAAAGCCATTGCGCTACTTTTATTTCTCCCATCCACAATCTCCCCATTGGATTTCCATTATCTATCTCTATCCCTCCCACTACTTATATGTACTACATATTTTCCTCTTTTATTCTCTTTATCCAATCGTCGTAGACGCCATTTTGTTAACTTCATCGATCCTGCGCCCACGCACCCTTTTACGGATTTCCCGCCATTTTTTATATCCCCCTATTTCCACTCTTTACGTTCACCGTCACTTTGCCGACGGTAAAGTTTTTCATTCACTTCTATTTACATATTAATATTTTTTTTTTCTTTTTTTTTTCTTCTACATTTATACAAACAGAAAATATCATTCAAATACCATTTCCACAAATATTGTCTGTATATTTTCAACACTCATTCGTCACATAATTCATAAAATGTTAACATTTACAATTCCATTGATTGATGAATCAATTAATTTTTATTTTTATTAATTCATCACGTTAATTTATTACAAAATATACCAATAATTTTTAAATATTTAAACAATACGATAATTATGAATGAAAATAGAGTATTATCACGCACTATACGTGTACGTGAACACGATCGTAGAATAACTGACGTTCTGCAAGAAAAATTATCTACAACTATTTCCGTGAGAGTGTCAGCCGGTTGTTCTCGTTTCATGCAGCAGTAACTATATTTGCATAGAGCTAAAAACTAGCATTGGTCAAAAAAAAAAAAAAAGTTGTTTCTATTGAAGATTCTGAGCTACACATTCTATTGTATGGTAACCCCCAGCAGAGTTGCAACGATCAACTTACCCCCACTATTCATCCTACATCCCTTTTCGTTTGCAAATGTTGCTGCAAAAATTTTCTGCAAAAATTCATTAACATAATCAAATTTACACAAATTTTATCTGATATATATTACGTTGATACATTTAATTTTACTTGATAATATTAACAAATAATTTTTCTTAATCTGTAAATTGAAATTTATAATATGAAATAATAAATGTAATGAGTTTTATAGAAATAATTACAATTTCTATTATTATTTGTTATGTACATATACTTATTATCATTGTTATCAATATTATCATTTTATTTATTTTTTTTTTTATTGATTTATTAAATGATTGAAATGTGGGTTGAATTCTTTTATTATTTGAAGTCAATAAAATTTTGCAATCACTCAAATGTTTATTTACATACAATTACTAATGTATGGGTACATCAGTAAGTTTCTATTTTTGTCAATTCAGCTGAATGTAATCGTTGGAAATAATTTTTATTCGTGGGAAATATATAATAATGAATAAAGCTACGTTGCAATAATTCAATTGCACGAAGAAAAAAAAAAGAAAAAAAAAAAAGTCGATAAATAAAATAGTTTTATTGGATCACTATGATTTGCATATTGAAGAAACACAAAGATTTTGTTTGTTTTTTTTTTTTTTTTCCTTCACATGAATTACTTCAAGCCAAGAAATAATAATGATATAAAAGAAAAAAAAAAACTACCCCTTTTATGAACATATTGAATAATGCGAAAATATGTTTGATACTTTTGCAAAAATATCTCACGATTGAATTGCAAGGACATGGCAAGAGTTAAAGAGACATTGAAATCATCTCAATATAAAATTTCTTTTGAATTTCATTGTCAGTAGTGTCTGACGTGGGAAGTCTTTAACTAATGAATAAAGCAATATTTCCTTATTCAATATATATATATTTAGATTTAGTTATGTAAAAAGCAACGAATCATATTACAGCTCGTGCAAATCGAGACCCCCTCCATTAAAGAACCAGTTCTTGCAAACTCTGCACAAACCCCACCCCGTTGTACGTAATTTTCAATGTTCAAGTAGTGGGAGAAAGAAATAACTGAGGGGGTTGCCATGGACATAAAGAATAATACGAGGGGTTGAATGTAACAGAGGCGGATCCTGGCAGGTTGTGCTCCCTCTCATTTTAGACCGAAAAAGGTCTCAGGTCGAGACCTCGCCTTTGACCCTGAGGCACAGGTATCCCGTATAATTCAATGCTTGAACCAACCACCTTACTTTATATTAATAAAACAACAAATAAATATAATATTTCACTTTCATTTATTACTATTTATAATTATTACTATAAATTTTTTTTTTTTCCCCCCCAATTTTATCATTGATCACAATAAAAATTCATCAAAAATATTTCATTTGATTAATTACAAAATTGAAATTTTACACTCTCATAATGACACAAAAATTATTGAATTGAAATAAATAGTAATATATAATTGTTAAAGGCTAATGATTAAAAATTAAATTGCATATGGTAAATGGATAATGCGATATCGATTGTGATTAAAGCCGATCAACTGATGATGATGATACTGTTAGTAGTCGGACGATAGGCCTATTAGGCAGTTCCGTATCGAGAGCAAGTATCAGTGTATTTTACTCCCCCGTCTCCTACTCCACCATCAACCCTCTCGTATCATGCACCCACATATATTCTATATATACATAACAATATATACAGAAACTAGTTGTGTGCATCACAATGCGGGAATGTGTGAACGAGCGTGCGGCACGCGAGTAAAACACATGTCAATATCGCCACATAATGGAAACATAACCACTAGTATATATGGCTTGTTGAATATTTCGGTGTTACGGTGTCACAAGTTAATTGCACATGATTGGTCATTGTCTGTCTACTGTCTCGATTGAATGTGTATTAAAATTACGTGTGCGTGTGTGTGTGTGTGTGTGTGTCTGGTCCTGCACCACTCACTCTCTCAATATGTTTTCAATATGATAAATATATAATTGTTTGAATGAAAAATATTTTATTATTTTATTCCTTTCAGTTTATTTATGTGTATGAGTTAATAATCATATTCATGATATACATATTCATCATACAATATATATATATATATATACAAATATGAAATGTGTATATTCCACACGTGTCCAATTAATTTACGTAATACAATCATTTATTGGAAATCAAAATAATTATTGTAATCATTTTATTTACTTATTGATGATACTGATAATGAATGTTATTAATGATAGGGAATAAATTCATATTATTTTATATTTATGTACATGTATTACAAATTGTTATTGTATCGATAATATATACATATATGTGTCCTCTGTGAATAATTATTGCCAATAATAAATTGAGCAATATCACTAAACTTTTGACCTTGACACTGTATTTATCATATACGTTATGTTGATTAAATCTGAATCAACATTACACAATTCAATATCAAAGTGATGATAAATTCCTGATGAATTAATTGTGATTTAATCCATTTCGATTCAATTTTTTTGTTTTTTTTTTTTATTTTTGTAATTATTGATTATGTTTTTATTTCTCTTGGAATTAATTGATAAATTAATAAGTCGGTGAATATTAATGTAAATAAATTTATTCGCCATTTTATCTTAGTGTGTCATGACGGATGGTTTTTTTTTTTTTTTGTTTATTTGTTTTGTTTGATTTTATCTATGTGTCAAATCACATTGTTGGATATATATGATTATATTTACACATAAACACGAATGTACACAACACGTTGGCATACCAATGTATTGAATGCACGTGCTCGCTGTATGTATATTATACGTGTATACACTGGGAGTACATATGTATAGTGATAGCGAGAGTAAACCAATCGTAATGTATTGAAAGTGAACATGTGACCGTGAAAATCGATTGGAAATTTGTGTAAGTAACGCCGCACTTATTCAATATAAATAAATAAAAATTTCAAATTTTTTTAATTATTATTATTATTATGTTATATAAATTGAGAGAGAAAAATAATTATTAATTGGATGAATGTAGAATTTGAAAAATAAAAAATTAATAACAGAAAGTGAGAGAGGAAGAAAAAAAAAAAAATAATAATTTAGAAATTTATTTCATTAAATTTTCATAAATCCAATTGAATATAAAAAATATATTCTCAGATGACACATATCACCTTTTTTTTTTTTTTTTTCTTTTTTCTTTCCCTCCATAATCAACAAATAGTAATTTAAATTATTTTTATGATTATAAAAAAAAATGAATAGATACAATTAAATAAAAAAATATAGAGTATATATTTTTCATTTTATTTCCAAGTTGAGATAATGAATAAAAATAGTTGAAAAAAATTATGATAATAATAATTAAATTATAAATATAGAGAAATGTCAAGTGAATTGTGAAAATGCCAAGTAAATTTCAGTCAAAGTGAGAACGAGATGTGTGTGTGTGTGTGTGTGTGTGTGTATGTGTGTGTGTGTGTGTGAAAGGGAAATATTGTTGGAATTAATGGGCAGCTGTTCGACATAGCGATCTGGGACATGGTGCATGGATATCACATATATGTACAATATAGAATTTGCGTGACCGTGAACGCACATTCTCATGGACACTACCGAAACATTGTCGCCGTCAATGACCAATATTATACTCATACGATTCTATATATATATATATATATACATATATAATGTGCAGATATAATACAATGAACTTTGTAGTTGTAGTTGATCAACCGACAGAATATTTTATAGAAGATGAATGAAATGGGATATATGAAGAAAAAAAAAAAAAAAAAAAACAGACTGATTCCCTTCTATTACATAGAAGATTGAGAAATTGCAAATAATAAAAAAAAAAAGAAAAAGAAAAAAAAAAGAATTATATTAAAATTCAATAAATAAAGAAAAAAAAAATACAATTGATCGTTTTATCAAATTCATGATCATAATCGTCCATCAAACACGAAAAAGGAAAAAATAAATGAAAAAATGTTCGTTAAATCCTATCGATGCAAATCTAATTGAAAAAATATACCGTCATCGTCGTTAACTTTATTCTACATGTACGAATAAAAATTAAAAAAACATAATATAAAAATTAAAAATAATGTGAGTGTATGTATGTGTGCGAAAAAAAAAAAAAAGAAAAAACAAAAAAGAAAATTGAAATAAATTAAATGAATAAAACTAAGAATGGAAGAAAAATAAAAATATGAATGAAGATAAATTGGAAAACTAACGAAAAAAAAAAAAAGAAAAAATTAATAATAATAATAATAATAATAATAATAAAATAATAGGCGATTGCATCTTGTGCGAGTGGGTGTAAATATATACGACTTTCTCGTTGGCAGTTGTATCACTATCGGACAAAAGCAACAACGAGATACCCATTCATATCGGCCAGCTTTACTATATCGGTGTCAATCCAATCAATGGTTTATTAACCGATGTGCAAACGTAAATATACGATAGATGATCGAAATATACACACATACGAAAGAGAGTAGAGAACAGAAAATAATTGGTAGCGAACAAAAGAGTGATAGTAGAGTAATAGAGTTCAGATGAGAATTTCTCACTTTATAAACCATCAATTTCCAGCTAAAAGCAAGAGCGATAAACATAAAAGAATAAAAAGGAGAGACATTAAATAAGAATAAAATAAATAGAAGAACCAGGAAAAAGACGAAGAAGAAAATGTAGGGGCTAAAGAGAATGAAAAACAAAAAAAAATTGACATACAGAGAGCAACTTGAACACGTGATACACATGCATCAGTTGGGCAATGAAAAAAAAAACAATAAAAAAATAATATATTGATATATATATATATGTGTATGTGTGTATGTGGTGATGGTGATAGAGAGGAGTGATCGGCTGACACACAAAAGAAGATAAAAAGTAAAAGAGTAGAGAAAGAAAACGATTGAATAGACGATGGAGCGACAAAGAATAATTGCAGGACAGAAAGGGAGCCATGAGGGATGAGTAAAAATAAAAAAAATAGAGAAATAAATGAACAAATAGAAGAAGAAAAAAAGAAAAAATTACTAGTAAAGAGGGAAATGCCCAAACAAAAAAAAAAAATAATGAAATTTAACACGAGAGATCTCTCCCCTCTCCCTCCTAGTTATCTCATCCTCCCTCATGTTTACGTATACTCTCATATTGTATTGTTTTTACATCGTTACCGAGTTGAGAGAGGGTGATGTATGGTTATCTCTATCGGTTATTGGATATCCGTATTTTTATATGGCACATATATGAACTGATCAATTATTATATATACAATATATATTATTTTCTTTTCATTGAGACTATTCGTTATATTTTGAAAACATATTTTAATTATTATATTTTATTTTATCAGAAATATTCATGAAAAAAAAAAAAAAAAATACATATGGAATAATGAATAATTAATTTTTACTGTTTAATTTTTGTGATGAATTTTTGTTTGAATTATTGAAGTTTTTTTTTTTTTTTTTTCCTGTGAATCGATATGATTTAGAAATGATACATATGTGGATGAGTTGATTATTAATTAAATTTTTTTTTGTTTTGTTTCATTTAAGAGAAAATCCCGTGTGAGAATACATTGTGGATTTGTTTTGTGCTTGAGATGGATCGAGCTCTTTCTGCATAGTGTAACAGGTTCAGGGGGCTGCTGACCTCGTGATTGGTTGGGTCTCGTAGCTTTGCACATTGGGTCTCACGGTACGACCTCTCGACCTGTTCGTGAACTCCCCGCTTAATTCAAGATTTATTATCATCAAGGTATAACTTGGTTATTCTGAAAATCATTGCATTCGACTTCAAGACGCTAAATCGTCAACAGCAAATTTTTAATTTTCGTCCGTCTTATTTCACAGTTTATTTGAAAAGTATTTTCTATAATAATCGTGATAATATTTTAAATTAAAAATTCTTTTTTTTTTTTTAATAATATTAAATTTTATGTGTAAAATAAAATGTGTTTGTTAATAATAAAATTGAATGAGTGATTTATAAATTGTTTTCAATGCTGCAGTGATATTTGTAAAAGTGATATTGATAAGAAGAAATCAGTATTAACGTGATTAATTTATTCAAATATAATTCTACGAAATTAAAGCAAAAACGCAGATAAGAATCGGTTTTTTTCTATTTTTTTTTATTTCTCACTGCTTTCACTGTCATATTTCTTCCAATATTATTATCATTATTATTATTTTTTTGTTTATTTTTTTTTAATTTTGCATTGTACTTGACTTTTTCATAATTCCATTCTACTGTTTCAACACATCGAGCTGAATGAAACATTTTTATTACAGTAAAATACTGCCCACTGTGTTGATTCATATCAATGTGAAAAATTTCTTGTTGAAACTACTGCACAATATTACAAATGTAACAATTTTGCATGGCCGTATATATCGTTGTTTTCTCTTCCTTCATATTTTCAAAAAATTTTTTTTTGTTCCATCTATTGATTATGGAGAGGATAAAAAATTGATTAATGCAAGCACTCATTGATATTGACACGAAATTAATATCAATAATTGAATGTTTATTGTGTAAAAAAATAAAATAAAATGAAACTATCATCAAATATTTCGAATTTTAATAATGTCGAAAAATTAATTTACTCACAGAAACAATCAATAATTAACTAGATTAAAAAAAAAATGAAACTCTTCAATCATTAACAATAAAATTCTTTATTGAATCATCCAGATATGCATATTTATGGAATACAAATATTATTAGGCCAATTTGTAACGAAAATGTATGGATAAATAAATATGGATTATTTATCGTACAGTATCAATGAGTATTTACACAATAATGAAAATGAATAAATAAAACCATAAGGTAAATAAAATGTATATGAAAAATATGTAAGAATACAGAAAAATTGAACGCCACATGAAGATTGGTTTGCCGTCGGTCCAAATGCTCCGCTATTACACTCCACTTTTATTAAATACTCATATACATCAATCGATCGATTTTTTTTTATGAATGTATATTATTCTCCAATGTATGGACCAGTTTATTCAACGAGAAAATTAACCGAATTTCCACTAAATCTTTGTCGATACCAGTAAACAAACATGAAGTGATTACATACATCCTCTATTATTTGAAATTTATTTATTCGTGAAATATTGTAAAATTTTTTTTTTAAAAAACAATATTTTTATTACTCATGTATGGTATTATAATATTTCATTCAAAAAATTTTATTATAAAAATTTATAAACAATATTATCAACAGATATAATAAAACAATAGATATTTTCAAAATAATTTTTCTCAATTTTTCATGAAAAAAAAAAAAATAATAATAAATAAAAAATATATATATTTCAATCACACTACGTGCATAATAAATTATCATTATTCTTGTTCATAATATTTCACAATAAATTCATAATTTTCTAGTGAAAAAAAAAAAAAAAATAATAAAACAATGATAAAATCATTTCTTCATCAATATTTGATTCACTTTTTCTATCATTTTCAATTTCATGAATATTTCAAGAATACCATTTACACATTTTTTAATTCCTCTCTCATCCTCGCGAACATATAAATATTTGATAAATACATAATTCCGTAAGCCTAAAAAATTTTTATTCATTAACAGAATTTATGTACATATTCCGTCTTCAATATTATATGTCATTAATTATTATTCTTTATTTTTCTTTCATTATTTTCTCCTCTTTATGTATAATATTTTCTCATCTTGTTCTTTACTTTTACCCGTATTGTCAAGAATTTTCTCTCGTATTTTTTCAAACAGCGTCTCAATTTAAAACATGTGTATTAATATCCGAATGATAAAAAAATAAATAATGTAATTCGTCCGTTCTAGATTTCGCGTCATCATTTCATCAATGTGACATTTTTTTTTGTTTAAACGTACAAGATAAAAAAAAAAACAGATAATGGGTGCATTCACGTTTGTAATATCCTCGTGAAATGAATGGCACCAACAAATATCAAACATCAAAAAGCACGTGAGTTGAAGGGCTGTCGGCAACGTCAGTTGATAACGAGTGATATCTGCATTGTACTGCAATCACTATCAGTCATTTATTTTTTCTTTCCTTTCTTTTTTTGTTTTATTCTGTTTTTTTTTTTTTTTTCTGTACGATTTCAATGAAACAAGGGAACCTATCTCTCTAAATTCATTCCCACATGTCTGTAAAACGCTTAAACATACATTTGTATATAAATATACATAATGACAGCCAAGTCTTTTATCCATACTAAGGACAGGAGGTGAATTTCCAACGAAAGTACTACATTTCCCCCGGAGGATTCATCGTGAGTGAAACAAAATGCATATATGTAATATAATACTGGGGAAAAAATGGGTGGAAATTCAAAAGATGGAAGGAAAAAATAAATAAAATTAAAAACAAAAAAAAAATGGGTGGAATGAGGAGATGCAAACTCCAGTGAAATCAGTGGGGCAAGAGGCGGAGGTGGATACGAATGATATTATATTTATATCTACTGAGCAAACGTGAGCTCTGGCTGTTATACCCCGAGAGAACGAATTAATTAAAAATTATCCGAAAAATTCTGCGTCGACAAAGGCAACCCAGAATGATATCTCATTGTTTGCTGGACATTGCTTCAGCGATACCGTTAGGTTGGTATAATATTTCAAAGTGCCCAACGTCGGACCGAAGGACAATGAACACAAAAAAGGGGTTGAACATGGGGGCGAAGTATATACGGCCATCTTTCTAAAGCAATGTGAGGCTTCGCCAAAAACTGCGTCGACCTATCAGCGATGCCCATTGTATATATAGAAACTAACGAACCCCTGAGATCATTTAGCATTTTAACATTTGCCAACCCACGCACATATTTCTACTGAGTGACCCTACCAACCCCCAACTGCCACCACCATCTCCGTACAATTTTCACTCCCCAATCTCTTTTCTCTCCCTTTAGAAACTATATATTGGGTCGTGGACCAAAACGCAAAAGCTTCTACGTAAACAAAGGAACATTTGCGTGTTCACAAAAACTTCAACGCTGAAAATCCCAATCAGGATTATGGCGAACGCCAGTAATACTTATTATACAAAAAAAAAAAAAAAAAAAGTAAAGAAAGGAAAAGCATCTCTAACCCCACGTACATATTATATACATTCAAAAATATATATGACAATTTATTCAAAAATAAATATTCCACTTTCCCAAAACAACGCACATGCGACCGCTATTCAAGGATTAAGTGCAAAAGTCCATCCTTCACACCCATTACTCCTCACATATAATTTATACATGTATCAGCGAAAAACCTTTGTCATCGGATTTGAATTGAACTCTAGTCCAAAAATTTGTACACGCATTCAATCTCATTTTATTTTTCGCTTCCATTTTCATCTCTTCGAAATGTATATATATATATATTTTTTTTTCTCTATTGATTTCAGCGCACAAGCTTAATATTTGCTGTCTGATAAATTTCTCTACTCATTATTAGCTGGATTTATATTTTTAGTCATTCTAGCTGATTTTGATATGGGCGATTGAACAGAAAAAGAAAAAAAGAAAAAAAAATAGGGAGTAAGAAAAAAAATGAAAACCGGATTTATTTAACAGAAAAAAAAAAAAAAAGGAGGATAATGTTGAGAGAGTTGTCCTTTTCTGTGATAGTTAAAAGACGTTTTAAATTTATATTCAGCAACAGGTTTACCTGGGTATATTTTTAACTCTTCAATGATGATTGTTCAGTAATATTTGCTCAAGTCTTTGAAAAAATAATCCAATTTATTTCATTTTAAATGTATTGGGTGAATGTATATTCAATCGTTTTGGAATATTGAGAAGAAAACAAATTGTAATTGTCTCGCTCATGAAAATTTTATATAAATCAATGTTTCCATCTTTTTGTTTTATCGGAATATTTATCGGATAATACAGTCAAATAATTCATAATATGAATATAATCATATGTGAAATGATGATGATTGCATTAACACGCGGCAAATGGCGCGTTAGATCCGACGGTGTGCAAAATGTCGGCTTTTTGATTCAAATTATATTTATTAAAGTTTAATCTCTTCATATTTTCTGAATATATAGATATATATTCAACAATGGAAAATCTCCATTAGAAAATGTAATATTTATTTTATAAAAAGAAAAATGTGTAACATAAATTAATAAAATAATTAAGTAATGAAAGAAATATGAGTTAATTATAAAAAAATTTTGATGAAAAAAAAAAAAAAAAAAAAAAAAATATGAATCACAAATAAAATTTTTAAATATCAAATTATCATCTCGCAATATTCATTTATACATATTAAATAAATAAAAAAAGTAAATAATATGCAATGAAATTTATCGTAGAGATTTTTAATATTAATCAAAACTGCATATTTTCATAATTGATATTATAATGTAGTATTAGTTATTTCTTCGCTATCATTTTAATAATTTTATTTTCATAAAATATATTTCAAATTATTATTCATGTAGATATCAAAAATTTATTATACTATTTAATCTAAAATCAATTTGTTTTCGTGTATTATATTTGCTTTGTTGTCAATGAAAATTTTTTATACATTCGTACAGTTGTTGGGGAAAGAGTAATTAAAGTAAATTTAAGGGTCGCATGTATAGGCCGACGTGGGAAAACACGGATGACCCTTTCGTGAACACAAAATGGCGGATACACGAACGCTACGTTCCGCCACTGTCCTTACAATAAAAGACAAAAAAAAAAAAAATAAAAAAAAAACACCCTCACATCAAGTAAAAATTTCGAGAAGATTGAAGGAAAATTATACGTACAAAAATCATTGCTAATATAATTTTTATGTATTCATATAAATATGGTATTTTTGATTCCACAAATTATCGATAATCGTGTGCAAAAACGACTTGACATTCATTGAATTTAAATTACACGGTCGAACATATTTCTCATTCAACAGTGAAAAAAAAGAAAAAAAGGTTAAATAAAAAATATCCAATCGCGTGGAAAAAAGCAGCAAAAAGTGAAGTATAAAAAAGAATTTAAAAAAATAGTAATAAAAATAAAGTATTGAAGGTGACAAATTGCCAAAAAGTAAACAAAAAAAAAAACTTGTTTCGACTTGTTGAAATAGAAAGAAAAAAAGAAAAAACAATTTATAATAAAATAGAGAGAAAAAAAAAAAGTTGTGTAGAGACAAGTGTCAAATACTGTTTTTATTTTCCAAGCGCTTTCCACGTTCCAATCGACAAGTGTGACACATTCTATGCACACATATATATATGTGTGTGTGTATGTATGTATAATATTCCATTCATGTTCATTCACGCCACGATATTTCCTCACAATCAATGGATTTTCAAGCCCTCTACCACACCATACACATATATTGTCATATTACCATGTGTTTACATTTTCTTTGTTTCAAAGACAATATATGACTAAATACTTCCTCATTACTTTTCAATTTATCAATATATTTCACCGAAAATTACTGAATATACTAAAACTTGATATATCACATTTAATTATCGATTTTTACATAAATGTAAATATATTCAATTTATTTAATTATAATATATAAATTGTTGAATGGTCAAATTTCAAAGACATTGATATGGGTAAGTTGTCACTGACACGTGTCGTCGTATATTTTCATTCTCCCTTATCAACCAACACTTTTACTTTGTTCGAAAATTAAAAGAAATAAAAAAAAAAAAACAGAAATGATTTATATATATATATTTTTGTGGTAAATTTGCCAATTAAAATTGGAATGACCGGAGAGAAGGGTGAAAATCAATTGCTACCTCACACGATAGAACCACCTCTGCAACTATATACATGTGCAGTTCTTCTCTCCCTCACGTGAGGTTGAACAATATATAATATTTTTTTTTTTTGTTTTTTTCTTCTCACCCTTTTCTGGTCCCGTAAATAATCCTATCAACTATATATATATATATATATATTATAGCAAATGGTATCCACACGTTCTTGGCAAGAAGCTGCTGTTAGTGACAGCACATTTATATTACACTAAATCACAATGTTATATATAAAATATCGTTATTTGATATCTCTTTTGTATTGCTCTTAAATTTTATTTTTATTTCTTTATATCATAAAATAATTTATCAGATAGAAAAATATCATTTTCGAATTTCTCCCAATTTTCAATATCTAACCAAACAAAAAAAAAATATGAAAATGTAAAAATTTATTTTCATTTCTACTCCAAATCATTTCTATTAAATCCTTTTCACTGATATAATTTTTTTTTTTCTCCATTAAATTACACAAATTATAATTAATTCTTTTTTTTTTTCTTTTTTTTTTTTTACATAAATAATATCTTGATAAATTGTGAACAATAAAATGAATGATAATTATTGCCACACACGATAATAAATAAATTTCATATATTTTTTCCGAAAAAGAAAAAAAATATATATATATTCTCAACTGTAAGATAAAACATTAAATATTATGTGAACTCAGTGTGTGAAAATATATGTGAGTGCACTGGCTCAGACACAAAAAGTGCGGTGTAAGTGTGAGAGAAAAAAAAAAAGAGAAAAAAAGGTCAAGGGGCAGTGGGAAAGGGTAATAGTGAGGAAAAATCGTGAAAAAGAATAAGAGGACATTAAGAATAAAAAATGAGACTCAGTGCGAGTCTGACGCTCCCACAGGATATACTTCCGGTTGAGGTACCATAAATGAAAAATAAGTGTAATAATCTCACGTGCATATCCACGAGTACATTAGTGGCACCACTACCATTCCAATATCAATCTGTATCTGCCATAATTTCTCCAATCTAAATACATTTTTCATTTTCTTTTTTCATGAATTTTTTTTTCTTATCTCAATAATTTTTTATTATTATACATTTATATATTTTCAATGTATCAAGATTCTACACTCACATATGTGACTTTATAAATAATTATTAAATATGTCGATGTCAACTTTACATTTTGTGATCTTATATGAAAAATTCATATGAGTTCATTCATATACATTGACACATATGTAAATTTATTTGGATCATGATCTTTTGCCATTTCTACTATGTACACATAAGCAATATTTTTGGTTACAGCATTTTTTTTTTTTTTTTTTTTTTTTTCCCTACATTATACTGCCACACTTTTGGAACAAACTGTCGCTTTTGTTGGGAATCCAAAGAGGAAGTTGAAATTGTTGGAGAACGAGGAACTATGTACACCACAAAGTGCTTCAAAAACCAACAAATATATGTATACATAGGTACATATATAAATATAAATAAAGGATAAAAAGTATAAAATAAAAAAATATTCTGATGAAAATAAATCGTATAAATGTGTGTGTATGTGTGTATGTGTGTACGTATATGAATGAAAATGGGTTGGGTAATAAAAAATGGTTCTGGATTAAGGAATGCACTAATTGCAAAATAGTACAGAGAGGTGGTTATTAACGGGCAACTACGCGTAAAAATATATATAAAGTGCACACCACTCGGTTTATGCTCCAAGTGGATTTCTCTAGGAATTTTTTTGTCTTTTTTATTATTATTTTTTTTTAATATCATTACATTTATATATTTTTTTGTTTATTTTTTTGGGCATATTTGTCTGTTTAATCTGCCTAGCAGATATATATATATTTGATGTTTGTATTTGTATATTTGTATATATATCCATATATACGTGTATGTGTTATTATTTGGAATAAAGTAGAATTAATGGATTGGATATTCGGTGACGCATTGTCTGAATGTATTCATATAAAAAAAAAAAAAAAAAAGAATAAAAAAATTGTATTTAATTACTTGATACATATAAAGTCCCAATTTCAATATCATTTTTATATTTTTATTATAAATAGATATACTAATATAATATGATATAATAAAAAATTCTCTGGTTATTTTTTTGTCAATTATTTTTGTTAATTATGTTGAAAAATTATTTAATTAATTAGTTAATTAATTAATTAATATGTACTGGAATTCAATTTTATTTTATTATCATTGCGTATGGAAAAACAAAAAAAATTTTTGAAAATATTATTGTGATTATGTACGTCGATTCCTCCAGGTCATGACAGTAATTCTCGATGAATATCACACAATATTGTGAATTAAAAGTACAAATGAAGAAATCTCATGATGTGCGGTACAGTTTAACGCAATATGTAAAATGTGAACACGAAAATTTTTTTTTGTTTTTATATAAATAAAAAAAAAAAAAAAATTAATAAATAAATACGCTGAGTACTATGTGAGACGTGCACACGGTTATTTTCATTTCACGAATTTAGCAAGGGAAATGACCTACGATATATTTCTAAGGGGGTTTTTGCTGCGAGAACGGGCATGCAACCCACCGTATCCAACTATATGGAGACGGTATTATCCAGCCGCGTCCATGCGACATCCGTAGCCGCGCAAAAGCTCCATTTGCATTTCTCAACCATTAATCTAACCTTTCCACCCAGTGCCTACCCCCATCATGTTCATCTTTTTTTTCTTTTTTTTTTTCTTTTTCGTAATTTTTATCTCTGCAGAGATTTTTACGAATAGACGAATTTCTCGGTCATCACGAATGAGGACCGTTATAAATTGCCAGTTTTAATAATTCACGTCAGATAAAATTAATTAATTAAGATTTTTTTTTAAGAATATTAAAATGAATTGGAAATAAAAAATTCGATATTTTTTATTTTTATTTGTAATACTCGATGTTCTTGAAAATGTTATAAAAGAGATTTTAGAAAAAAATTTAATTATCAAGAGAATGTGGATTGGAGAAATTTTCGTTAATTTTTTATTCATATAAAATTAATGAAACATCGATTTGATGTTTGAGGATTGATGATGAATAAATTATAATATTTATTTCCAATATTTTACAATATTGTGTCGCAGGATATATGAGAAATGATAAAAACTCTGATACAAAACAAAAAAAAACAAAAAGAAATAAATAGAGAAATAAATAAATGTACGAATGAAAATAAAGAAAAATTCAAAGTTTTGTAAATTTACAAAGAGCAAACGTTTCATCAACCCGCATGATAAGATTCACTAAGTATTCGTACATATATATTCATTTAGAGGGATGGAAACAAAAGAGGGTGATTGCTCGAGTGAGTATAAACCATCAGTGGACCACCATATCACGATGAATGTGCGTTTTAATGTCACACCCCTATACTCCCGCACATACGCAATTGATTTTTTTTTTTTTTTTTTCATCCCCACGTATAGGAAGTAAAAATTCTCCAATTTCTTTCTTCCCTATTTTTTGTTCTGTTTCGTTTTTTTTTTTTTTTTTTTTTTTCATTTTATTCGAACGCACATTCAAAATATTTGAATGTAATTTTTCGAAAAAAAATTTTACTTTGTAGTCACGTTTGAAATATAAATGAGAGAATTATCTTCCAGTGGGATCGTCACTCTGGATATTGTTCGTAGATGGCTAAACGTATACAGAAAAAAGGGGGAATACGAAAAAAAAAAAAAAAAAAAAAAAAAAAAATACCAATGGTTGAGAAGAGACAGGAAAAAAGAAAAAAAAAATACGCTATTGCGCATTTAGACACGCGATAATAAATGATCTCGCGCGTATATTCAATTTCAATGAATCTTCATGCAACGAGAATGAAAATGAAAATAAAAACAACACAAAACAATTCAATATAGTAAAGAGTGTGTATAGGATTTTTCATTTTTTTTGCACAAGTTTGTCTATTGTACAGATCTTACAAAATTCTTCATGATTCATCTCCATCAAAAATTAAATAAAAACAAATCAATACGTCCAATCAATTCAAATGTCTTATCATATGTCGCTATTTTTTATCATTCCTATTTTAACCTAATGATTATCAAATAAACGAATAATCAATGAAAGATTTGTATCCAACGCAATCATCAACACTTGAATAATAACGACCAATATGATATTTAAACGAGAAAAAAATCATGAATATATGCAAATATTGATATTATGTATATCGATGAATAATTAAAATTTAAAATATTTATATTCATTTAATTATATTAAATTAATTAAATTAAGATATAATTTTATATTACATAAACAAAAAATATTATATTTCATGATAATTTATAATTAATTTAAATTTCAAATATACATTATTATTCACTAAATATTTATTTATGATAAAACAGTTAGTGAATATAATTCTACCGAGTACTGAACTATCAGTGATTGTTGTCAATATTGTGATGTCGCTGAATTCTATCGGAAAGTTGGTAGAGCAGAAAGAGAAATGGAGAAACGGGAAAAGAGAATAATACTACTGGTCCAACTCACTTTAATTATTGGGTAATTTATTAATTGATAGATACTATATATACATATACATACACACACGCAAGTTTATGGAAAATTACTGGAATATGAAAATAAATACAGTGACACATTGAAATCATCGAAATGTCAACAATATAATCTTCTTATTTATTATTTTACTATAATAAAATTAAAAATACAATATAAATATACATATATAATATATTTCATTTATATTGTAATTATAATTATTATCTTCAATAAAAAATATATATACATGCATAAACTTATTATCAAAATGGAAAAAAAAATATATATATACATATATATATCAACGCAATATCCTGACATATTAATCAACATTTCCTACAATATCTTTGATGTCATTTTCACATTTCATTTATATTATTTTTTTATTTTTATTCATTATGAACAAAAAAAAAATGTCAATTACACATTTTATTCTAATTCTCTACATAAAACAAATATGAATATAGAATATATATATATAAATATATGTAAAAATTTATCCATCTTTCATGTACATACGTTCTAAATATAAAGTAATTTCTATGTGCTTATTAACCATGTCAGAAAAAATATATATAATGTTCACCAAAATGGCGAGGCGGCCAATCCTCATGCATACACCACCCATGTCACACCCTCACCGCCTGCGTACCCATCTCTCAACCTTCGGGTCGAATACACTACCTACATAAACATATACACATAGACACACATACACCCACAGCCCCTTCTTTTCATCCCCAGTCAGTGGTAGTTCACCCTTGCCAGGCGGCTAATTTATTCATTCGACTCCTTTTTACATCAGAGCAACATCCAACCACCCTCAATCTAAATCCCCCACCAACCCCACCAAACCCCCCTGGCAACATCACCGGTATAGTCACTGCCCCCATTGCGGCCATATACTTTTTGGGAACACACCCTTTTGTAAAAAGCGCCTGCGAATACATCTCTTTGCAAAACACCACGGCAATGTGCCGTGTGTATTCACGCAACATACTTTTCCACCTCGTATATGTGTGTGTTTGTGTGGGAGGGTGTCCGGCCCCTTCTGTGTATTACTACTCACTACCCATACCCTTGTCATGCTCTTATTTCGTTTTTGTTTGCGTGCACACATAAACAAACGTAGACCCATTCATCTATATACACATACACAGAAGGAAATACTCAAGTATATACACCATTTTTGTACAAAAATCATCATGTTCACTTAATGCCAATATATATATATACATGTCTATTTTCGTCACTGATAAAATTATCATCTTCATCATATCATATAATTTGTATGTTTTTTTTTTCGTTTGTTTGTTATACAAATAGATAAACACGAAGAATTTTCTCTTAAATGATTTGATGATTTTTATTTTTATTTTCTCTCGTTTAATCTATTGTATGTAACGTCAATATTCACTTATGTAATGAATTCTAAGAATGTATCACACGAAAATTTCCGTCAATCACTATAAATACACATATATATATAGTATTGACCTCGAGAGGATAAACTCGCCACGCTATGGGAACCAGGTCAGGACGGCGCGGACCTTGAATCGGATATTGACATCGACACCTGTTGCGATAAAGTGTCCAAGCATCGATATCTCGATGGCCAGTGGTATATCGGGGGTGGTTGGAATGCATATATACAATATATATATATATATATATATATAATTGTGGAGTGGGGAGAATCGACATTGCTGGTAGAAGGTATTGGTGTGGCTCACTGAATAATTTGTATGAAGAGGAATGGGAGATACATCCATACAAGTGCAATATGATTTATTTGACGGGATAGAAAATAAAAAATTTCCTGACAAATAAAAATTGAATATTCCACAAAATTAAAAATCATTTATTCAAATACAAAATTATAATGTTTTTTGGTTTATGTGAAATTTTTTTTTTTTTTTTTCTTCTCTTCTTTCTCTTTTATTTTTATTAAATTGTTTCATCAATAATCTTGACTCTTCGTATCGAAACAAAAAATTGAAGAAAAAAAAAAAAAGGCAAATTAATTTGCGTAAGAGTAGTGAGATATTTCGCGGTATAAATTTTTTATTTTTTTACTTATATTTTTTTGAGTTTTTCAAATTTATTTTCACACGAACAGGGCCTGCCTTCTTCATCGCATTATCATTGTATATTGACCAATAGAAATCAACAACAATTTTCGAATTTATATCTTCTTATACACACACATTTATATATATCATCTCACTCAATTATACATGAGACGACAAATCAGTGGCTCATTTTACTGTTCATATAAACAAAGACCCATTCATTGAATTGGTGTTTCCTTCACCCGTCTATCCAATATACATCACAACATGATATTGTTCATCGTCCTCGACACCACTCCCCCTTTTTCCAGCCCCATTGCAACTCGGAAAACTGTTTGAAGGGTTATATTCTCCGTGTCCCTGGTGCGTTGATCTCCCGCGGGATAGTTGGTACTGTAGGTAACAGTGGGAGGGAAAAGCAAAGAGAAAGAGAGAGAGAGAAAGAAGAAAGAGAGAGTGAAACCAAAAAAAAAAAAAACAAAACAAAACAAAACAAAAAAAAAACTTTTGTGTGGAAATGATGGCGGATCCTGTATACCATATCACACATACAGTCTCTCGACTCTTTCTCGCGCGCCATTCCTCCCTTTTCCCAAAGGGTTGTGTGTCACTACCACCACACAAACACACACACATATATACATATATATATATGTCTAATGTGAAGTCTATCTATACTTGTCACATACCCCCCATATACGTATATATAAATGATGTTTGTGTATAAAGGTTACCGGCACGGGATTATATATCGCACTCTCATCGCACATTCACACATGAACGAATTGTACATATATAAATGTATAAAGAGAATATTTGCAGTAGTATTACGTGTGGGGGCGGGATTTCGCACAAAGTTTTCAACGAATAAGGCGTCTCCAACATGAATACATCGCCACGCCTACGCATTTTGCCTTTCCGCGTTACGCGCGTCGAGACTCGCAATATTTCCCTCTTTCTCGCGTAATCAATGTGGAGACACGTCGTGACGCCACAGTGTTTTCATCATATATATATATATATGTGTGTGTGTATTGAGGGAAAAAGAGAGAGGGAGAGAGAGAGAAAGAGATATATACAATGAGGAACACGCGCGCCGGCGTTGCAACGGACTTTTACAATTGAGTATATGTATATATATAATTGTATATTGCTCGCACTTTCATCCGTCTCTGTAGAAACGAAATATCGCGCTTGCTCACTCTCACTTGGTTCGTTTCATTTTGCTCTTGTGTATTTGGCCTTTTGCTCACGATCTCGCTCATTCTATTATGCGTTCTCTCTCACTCATTATTTCTCCATCATTTTCTAGTGCTTCTCTCTACTACACTTTGTCCTCATACGCACTCCAACGTCTATATACGCTGGTGCTCATGTGAGAAAAACTCGATGCATACAGACGAACGATAACGCGCGTCATGACCTCACACTCGAATGAAAAAATAAAAATGAGAAAAAAAAGATATATATATATATAGGTCCATGTCGAAAAGTCATGTATGCATACAGATATAAACTCGTTCACTGCAGTATCGATACTTTAGTTCAACTATTTTTCTGTTACCATGTAAATGTTCTCAGTATAAAATAAAGTTTGATTTAAACAAAAAAAAATATATGAAAAAAAAAATAATGACGACAATAATAATAATGAATGAAAATAAAGAGAAGAAGAAAAAAAAATGAGAGAAGAAAAAGTTTTGCAAAAAAAAAAAAAAATTATTAAATGAAAAAACACTTTTGAATATTTTGTCTGTTTTTTGTTGTTTCGAAGTTTGAATTTAATCATTCAGTGTTTTGTTTTAAATAGATTTTTCATTAAAACAGTTCGTCATACGATATTGATGAAATGTAAAAGGAAAATTGGATGAAAAAAAATTTTTTTTTGTCGCATGAATTTTTCTTCTATTTGATAAATAAATTGCAATGCAAGAAAATTCATGAACGAGGACGTTATTTCCTTTAGTCGATGCACTTCCTTCCTCTATCACAGAGTTTTTCGTATTTGAGAATTTGTCTGGTATTTCTTTCTTCTCTATTTTCCTTTTTTTCTTTCTTGATATTATCACTTGTATGCTTTGATTCTTTCATTTGATTTATCCAACACGATATATATACACTCTTTTTTTTTTTTTTTTTTTTTTTTTTGGGATAAAAATTTATATTGATCAGCGAGAATATATGAAAAACTACCGACCAAGATTTAGCTGACTCTGTCAAGTGTTCAAATATTAAGTTAAAAGAGACAGAAAAAGAAAAAAAAAAAAAAGTTGATAAAATCGATGATTTAAAACGCGCGTTGTACTGATTAAGATAAGGCACGAATTATTTTAAAATTATTCTACGATATGAAAATACTTTTGGAAAATCATCAATTAAATTCTCACAAAAAAATAAAAAAAAATCAAACTACATTTACATGTGTAGAAGAATTTTTAATCATACGGTAACTATATTTTCACAAATTTTTTATCAGAGATATATGCGACGAAAGAAAATTAATCGATGCAATGAGCAATTGAACATTTAAAATCCAATATATAAAATTTTGTGGTAAATTACATTTACGCGCGAATAAATTGAATATAAAATTCAGCCCAGTGATGAACAAATATATGTTGAAATATTCAATTTATCCGTGTCTGTTCCACTCTGTATTTTTTCACTTATAAAACATTTTTCGCGCCACGACAAGTTGTATGTTTTTTCTTCAGTTACCGACAGTTTAAAATTAAATTGTGTACTAGAAAATGACATTACCGACAAAAATTTATCAGCTACACACAATGTTGGTGAAATTCTTGGGGTGAACGTTGGGGTCGCCACCATTGGACACAAGAATGCAAAATGTTCATGATATGTTATGAAAATAAAGCAAAGTGTTTCAATTAAAATATACATACGATTTTTTTTTGTTTTTTTTTTTTTTTTTTTTTTCACTTCAATACTATTTTCATGAGAAAATAATGAATAGATGAATAAATAAAAATTAATAAATAACTAAATAAAAAATACAATGACACGGAAAGCGATTAAATCATTGAAAGAAAGACTTTGAATATCTCGTTAAACATTTTATTAATAAAAACTCACACAATCATATAATTGAATTCATCTTTCCCATTATTTTTAATATTTATTTTCTTCTTACATCAAAAAAATCGTTTATTCAAATTAGATAAATGTATAATAAAAAAAAAATTATTTTAATAAATTGAAAAAGTCATTTTACACAATCATTTTGCATAACAAAATGCAACACGTGAATATATTCAATATAATCATAAATTCAATGTGAATTTCTACGTGAATTCCAATGCATAAATAAAATCTAATATCACACACGCAATTTTTATATATATATATATGTGCAAAAATGAGGCGGTGAAATATCCTTCCTGTTCAACCCGACGTATTCACCTCGTCAAAAAATCACACGACAACTTTTATATAAATTAAATTCATATCACATATTATAAAGAAGTGGTTTGAATATAAATAAAAAATTATTAGTTAAATACAATTCAACGTATCTGAAAATAAGTGTATAAACAAATAAAAAAAAGAAAAATAGAAATGTAGAATATAAAGTAAATTATCCATTTACAGATTAATAATTTTTGGGATTGTATTCGAAATGTATATATAACTTGAAAAAAAAAAAAAAAAAAAAGAATTTTTCAATGAATGAATTCGAGGACAGAAGAGTAAAGCCGCAAATTGAGATAAAATGCGCAGGACGAGTGGAAAAATTCCAGGAGTAGGAACGAATATAGAAGAAAAAATATGTATTCATATATATAGATTGACAATATAACAACAAGGTGGGGTAGAGTGAGTATGGATGAGTGAAGTATTTCATTGGGGCAAGTGAGATGAAAATTATATATACATATATATCCTGAAACAAACGTTCGATCAGGGTCCGATTGTTGCCAATCATATACGTAGCGTCGCGTCCCGATATAGATATGGACATATACATGTATATATATATATATATATATATTCCCCTCTGTGTTAACGGCACATCGTTCTCGCAAAAATTCAGTTGTGCATTTTTACGCGAGCGAACAACTAGGGAAGAATCTTCTCTCCATTTATTCTTCAATGAAAAAAATTAATAGAATATTATTGAACAAAAAAAAAATAAATAAAAATAAAAGATATAGAAAAAAAAAGAAGATAATTATACATAAATTATTGAACAAATATATGTAAATAATAATTTTAAAATACTTAAAAAACAAAACAAAAAAGTACAAAAATGAAAAAAGAAATAAAATAATAAAAATAATGAAAATGTAATAATTAAGTATTTACGTGAGTGTAAATAAAAATTACTTATAAATCGAAAGAAGTAAATGAGAAATAGGAGAAAAAAGTTGAGAGTGAAAATATAAGAGTGAAGAAGACGCGAGAGCAACGCACGACGATCATCGAGTGACGACTACGACGACGATGACCATCAAAAGCATTCGCGGGCAGTCACTACAGTGCGCAGAGGGCAAAATTGTAGGGTGGCAATGGGTGGCAGAGGGTGGCATATAATAGAAAGAATTGAGGAGAAAGAGAATATGCAATGTGGAGGGGCGCGAGAGACGCGAGGGTCGTTGATACTTGAACGTCTGCATTTGTGTAAATATGTATGGGTTGAACCTACGACGTTGGAAGGGCTACCATTTATACACATATATTTATCATATGTATATATATTTAACTGAAAAATACCGCAAAACTGTCAGTGACATCAACAATTACCAACAACTTATAATATTTTATATTTATATATAAAAATACTTGACTATATCTACATTTATTTCAATTTTATATCTATAACTAAATTTTATTCACATACAAATTCAATTAATCTCATTATATAAATGTAATACCAGGAATTATTCAGATTTCCAAAACACTGATCAACAAATACACTGAAATAATTAAAAAATCAGTGAAATAAAATGAAAAATAACACGAAAGAATAAAAATTATAATAACGAAGTAAAACGCGATTAGTGATAAACTCATCACTGTATATTGGACTCGGACTGAAACTGATACATTTATATACATATATATGTATTAAAAAACACGATAGTGTCTCGAGCCAAGTATATATAGACACAGAAATAGAAAGAGAGAGAGAAAGAGAAAGAGAGAGAGAGATCTATCAATATAGAGATGCGCTGTAATTATGAATGTTTGTGTTGAGTGGAGCGAACATTCATTTTCGGCCCTTGAATCTCACACTATTATATATATATATATATATATATGTAGGCTTTTACATTTACCAACAAACTAATCTATGTACAGAAGAACAGATATAGATATATATATACTTCAGGTCATCGATTTGGTTGATGGGCTGATTTGCATCATTTGACGTTTACTCACTCTCTCTCACTTACTCTCTTCACTGGTCGCGTCAATCCTCGAGGAAATTGTCGTGACGAGCATCCGGAGAATAGACACGTCACATTCGTACTGAGTGAACGGAAGAGAGACGGAGTACGAGAGAGAGAGAGAGAGAAAGAGTGAAGTGAGATAAATAGAGAGTGGATGAAAGAGATGCGGGGGAAAATGAGGCTATGAGAGAGACGGCACTCATGGGGATTGCACCCAATCGACGCTTAATTATTTACCCGATACCATCAAATATAGATATGTGTGTGAGTGTGCGTGTTGGGAGAACGATTGAACGATTGGGTATTGAGACAGAGGACTCTCACTGGAGGATTTCCACGGAAACACGTGTATACTTCACTCGCGTGGGTTTTTGATATATATATATATATTTGTCTCGCGCTCCGATGGGAATCGTTGATCGACGTATTGGGGAAAATCAACGAGAGACATCAGCTGTTGAATTAAATATCGCAATAAATGAAACACACGAAAAAAAAAAAAAACAAAAAAACCGAGAAGAGAAAAAAATAAAATATAAAAATTACAAAAAAAAAAAATGAAAAAAGAAAACAGAATATTTTTTCATTATTTTTACTTATTAATTTTCTTATTTATTCATTTATTTATTTAATTTTTTATTTTTTTTTTTCTTTTTTTTTTTTTTCTCTTAATTTTTTTATTGTTGTGGGTGGTGGTTTGATTGCACATGTATATAGCAGATCTAACACGTTGTGCGTCGACTTACTGTGCATGTGGATATGAAAATAGTGTGGGTACAAGTGAATGAGGTATATGATAAAAGTATAAAAGTGTAAGAGAGAAATAATGAGACGGTGAATTTAGAGAGGCACATTGGGCGCGCGTGCGCTTTTTCCAAAAATCAATAAAAGGTAAAGCGTCACTTAATGCTATGTTGAGTCGCGCGGTAGGGTAAACTCCGCCTTCGCCTAGTGGCTCACGGGTGACCGTGTAGGAGGAGAAGTTGCTGGAATTGTGATGGTAGTGATAGTAACAATAGTAATAAAGTAATAGTAGTGGTAGTGATAGTAGGGGGGGTAATGGTGGTCGTCGTTGATTGTTGCATGTAGATATGTATTCTCCGCCGACGGTTTAAAGTTTAGATCGTCATCTAGATGACGACCAGATGAAATCTGGGGAAGTAGAAAGGCATAAGGGAGGGGAAAAATATAGTGGGAGAAAAGAGAATTTCAGTGGAATAAGTGGGGACAAAAGAAGACGTTCTATCTATCTAACCCACTTATATACGATTATCAAATTAAAAATTATTTTTCATTTAAAAATTATCAACACACGATATTATTTCTAATTTATTTATTTATTCACTTATTTATTTATTTTTTGTGTCATTTATTAATTTTTTCAGAGACGAAAAAAACAAAAAAATTAATAAATAATAAATTTCTTTTTTATTTATTTTATGTTTTTTTGTGTTTTTCTTTAAGATTGATAACACTTTAATAAGTTACAAAGATATAGGAATGAATTGAATAGATGTACAGTACAATTTGGATAGACGATGGAAAATATTGGAGTACGAATGTGGCACACCATGATTAGATTGTGGCTTGTGCTCCAGGCGTATACAAACTACGTTCAATGCGTTAATATATTCGGTTCGTAGAGTGTTAACAACTTCACATCCTCATCGTATACACATATGTATACATATAGATTTATGTGTTGATTTTTATTTCTGAAATGTAGCTGTTTAATTCTAATGAGCTTGGAGTGAGTACTCGCCATCAAGAGTATTTTGGTCGTGGTGAGTTGATGCGTGGAGGGCGTAAATATCCTCTCCCTTCCCCCGAAACAAAAAAAATAAAAAATGAAAAATAAAAAATACAAATGTGACAAAAAAATTTCACACCAATTTATATATTTACAATGACCATTCAACAAATATATATATATGTACATCAAGATATTATTTTTTATTTTATTTTGTGTTTATTTTTGAAGAGTAAAATTAAATGTTGGAAAATTTAAAAAAATGGGAGAAATGTGATGATTAATTTATAAATTTTATCGTACAAATTTATCGAGTTGTATTAAAAACGTTTGTTTAATTTAATGTAAGTGATAATTGGTTATTCACTTTTTCGAAAAAATATTTTTGAAGGAAAAACAAAAAAAAAATCATAAATTATACAACATTGATATGTGTAACAATGAAGAATAGCAGATAAACAAACAAGGGAAGAAATAAAAATACTTGAAAATAAGATAAAAAAAAAAAAAAAAAAAAATGAAAAGTATAGAACCAACAATTAATTATCTTAGACACTTAAAGAATGGTAAACGTTGAAGGTCGAGAAAAAGGGAAAGCCGAGACGGAAAAATGGGGTGAGTGCTAAAAAAAAAAAGGAGCTAGTAAAATCCATGCAAAAAGTATATAATTCTTTTTCAAAACATAACAAACTTTTTAACATGAGAATTATATAGAATGCAGCAATGGTCGACCACGAATTTTCACAATTTTGACATGACTGTACCCACCCAGAATAACCCCTTCAAGTATAACCACCCCCTCAATGGTAACCATGACGACACAAACGTGGATATATTTGCAACCTCTTCCTATCCTCTTTCTATCCCCCTTTTCTACCGCCACCTCACGTCAACGTACGCTTTCCCCACTTTGCCTAAAAACAAGAGTGTAGTTGCCAGATCACGTGGTCATCCATTCCAAGTATACTACATAAAGCACTAGAGAATACATAGAAGCAAACGAGAAAGGGAGATGGATAAATGATACGAGAAAAGGGTGGAAGGAAGAGGCATTGATAGAAGCAGTGGAAAAGGAGAGTACAGAAAGGGGATGAAAGCTCGTTCGCGAAAGAGAAGTAAGGATAGAGAACCAAACGAAATAGGATAGAGAAAGAGAGAGGAAGATAGTGAGAGTGAGAGAGGGAAGTAGTTCCTAATTGCGTCGGGTGGGTGGGAAAGTATATGTATATGGGCGGGAGTGGTGAGGGCGAGAGTTTGAGAATTGATGCTGGAATTTTGAGGTTAGGTCAACCTCATTCTCTTTTCATCTCTCTCATCTGCACTATCCTCACTATGAAAGCGTAGCAAAACCTCCACTTCTGCAATCCCTCTCATACTCTTGTTTCTCTCCTGCTCGCGCTCACTCGTATTTGTAAATGACTGTGCCGTCTCTCAAACTCTATTTCTCTTTCTTACTCATCTCGTATTCGGCGAACGAATGATAACCAAAAGGGCACGGTAAACAGAGCGGTTGATGACGGGGGATGAATTGCCCACCATCATTCTGTCCAGACGGAAAAATTTTGCGGTAAAGCCACGACGAGCGATAGTCGTTTTTTGAAATCCTTCCACGTAGTTACGTACATGAATGATAAAATCGTGAGGTATATCAAAAATATTGAATTTTTTATATATAAATTAATTTTTTTTTTTTGATATTTAAAAAATATTTGCGAAAAAAAAAAATTATTATTGTAGAATTTCTATAAATATTTTATTTTTTTGTATTGAAATTGAATATATTGTTTTTTTTTCTTTTTTTTTTAACTTTAAAAATCCCGCGCATTTTTTCGGACTCCGCCCTAGAAGTTGAGGGCGTTTGAGATTATATATGAGTCGCGCAAACGATAGTGAGGACACACAAAACGGGGTTGGAAGCCGAGCTGTAGGAGCAGGGCGAATAGCGGCTCGTCGTTGTCAGACTCTCGAGAGAGTCTCTCCCTCACTTTTACGATCAATGAAAGTAAAGCGCGCGCAGCAATCCGATTTTTTGAAAATATACTGTGTTCCTTACCCGAATGCACTTTTTTCCGCGCCTCTATTCCAGCGCACCCCCGTAGTATTTTACTCTAACATCTATACACGTACAATACTCTCATCCTCACTCAAATATGTGTATATTTATTATGATGAAAATAAAATCTATTGTCACAATCGCTTTGTTAAACAAACTCTGGAGATATCAATCGAATATTTTTCCATTTGATAAATTAAAACTTTATTTTTTATTTATTTTATTTTTTTTTGTTTGAAAGAGCGTAAAAATTTCAATCATCTAAAAAAATAAAATTCGAGATGTGGAATGAATTCGAGTTTTTTGTTTTTTTTTTTCTTTTTTACATCATTTGAAGATCGAAATACAATTTAGTGTATTTTTCGAGGCTGTTGAATGAGAAAAAAAAAATGAATAAATAAATAAATAAAAAAGTGAATAAAATTTTATATAATAAAATGAATAAAATCGGTTTCTGGCGCCATCTGTCAGTACATTTACCCTACTCTTTAAAAAAAATCTGAAACCGTAACGGGGTTGAACAACCCCACGAAAGATGGCACCACAAAGCTATTTTTAAAGAAAAGTCACGGGAGAAAAAATAAATGAATTTTTACGAATATAATTCTAAAATTCTACCCGTGTATCAACCGGCTATGTAGTTTTCTCATGAAAATATTTTTTTATTTATATTATTATCATCTTTTATTTTTTTATTTTTTCCATTTTTTTTCATCAATTCTGTTACATCGACTTGTGAGATATAAAATCATAACAATTAATTTATTTTCTGCCTGCCATTAAAAATTAAAATTGTTATCGCAATTATTTGAAATAAAAATTGACATCAGTGATAAACGTAAAATTTCGTGAATAATATTTTTTTTCATATTACACTTTCTCACACTTGCAAATTCAATTGTTACATAACGTTGAATCTCATGTTGCTGACACTGGACACACCCGTCGTGACTCGTGTGATGCACGATAATGTCTAAAAAGCCTGCGAGACATTTCTACTATGGTTTTCACGCGAAATTGCCAAAGTTTTAATGAGAAAGTCATTTAACTGGAACTTTCAGTCGCGACTCGTTGCCGCGTGCGCGCGCGCCCATATCCAAGTGGTTTCCAACTCTTTCAACAGTGAAAAAGCTATACCGATAAAATGTAGACAAGAGCATGTCCAACACGAGATATATTATACATATATAATAAAATTAATTTATTCACCGTAACATATTGCCATTCTCATAATTTTACAAACTTTATATAATCAACAAGTAATAGCCAACAAAAAATAAATTTCTCAATTGGACAATCACCGAAATTTTTAATGAAAATTGACAATCAAAAAAATATTCTTAATTAATTCAAATTTATGAATAAATTAAGGAAGAAATGAAAAAAATAAAAAATAAAAAATTGGAATAATAAGATCCACAATAATATTTTCCAACAAAATATTAAGAAGAAAAAAATAAACGATTGAGATAAGAACATGTTGGGGAGTGTATTCGATGGATCCTAGTAATTTCTAAAATCAAATAAAATTCATCATAACTATTTATTACATACATTCATATATTTGATACATAAGGCAATGGTAATAGTAGTGAGAGAAAGCCGTGGCAAAAGCCGTTGTTACTGCTGTGAGGATAATAAATTATTAGAGATAGATGATGTAACCACGCCACAACAGTCTGGGCTTGCTCAGTGCACGGCCGCGCGTATAGCACTGCTCTCTCCAACCGGGGAGTATTTATGCAGAGTCTGGTCGTCATGCTTCATATACGCCGTACCCGGGAATAGAAGCAATAGTACAAGAGAGAGAGAGAGAGAGCCAGAGAATTACTGAGTGAGAGTACCTGGAAACTCTACTCTGAGTTATGTTGACCACGTTGCTCTTGATAGATTTTACAATTTACGATCATTTATGTGTACAACGCGTCAACCATCAAAAACCTTACGCTCGTATTCCTATCATTTTATACAAATTTGAAAAAAAAAAAAAAAAAAAAAAAATTAATAAAAAAAAACAAAAAAAAAAAAGAAATATTTTTAGTGAACAATTATCACTTAAAGTTGTATCGAAGAATAGTTTGTATTCAAGTAGATAAGGAATTGAAGTGACAGACATTTTTTGTTATTTTTTTTTTGCAAATGAAGCAGTAAGTGAATCAAACACATTCATATTATTCATATATTTATTTATTTATTTATTATAGTTATATACTGGTTTGAAGTTATCTTCAAATTTGAGATAAAAAATTTTTTGTTTTTTTGTTTTTTTTTTTTTTTTTCATCACGACTCATATTTTTCCCTTGAGCTGCAATAATTTAATAATTAAAAATGACATTTTGTTTTTTTATATCTCCTATAAATGAAAAATTCATTATTATGCTTAATGATAAAATTATATTTCATGTTAAATATCTAAAGTAAAAATCAAAGATAAATTTTATGAATAAATAAAAAAAAAATTAATGAAAAATAAAACGCTGAATAAAATGAGAATAATAGTAAATTATAATCACACGCAATTACAAACTTGTAAATCCGCATGATGTATGAGAAAAAATAAAAACAAAAAAAAACAAAAAAAAAAAAAGGTCAAGCTAATTTTAATCAACGACAATCTCACGAACTAAAGATATTTTATCACATTCATCTCACATCTACAGTAAATACTCGCTCTTTGACACACCGCATACAATCAAGTGCTGGTTAACATGTATATAAAAAGTAAAATAAAAATAAAAAAAATAAAAAAATAGTAAAAAAAAAGAATGAATTCAAGCAGTGTACTGAAGTCGTCGGATGAAATACAGCTAATGCAATTAAATGCCGCCGACAAGTTCCACGCCTTGTTATTGGCACTCCTACGCTGTGCCGTCCAATTCTATTACCCTCTCAACATCATTCCACCCTTATGAATGATCACCCGTTGGGCTCTTTCTCGCCTCCATTCGATTTTGAACACCAAAAGAGAGAATGGAGAATTTGCACGAGTGAGATACCGCGTGTATAAAACAAAGCAAGTGCCCAACAGTTGGAATTATCGAATACAACGAAGACGAGAGGAATTCTCGATATCACTTTCCAATTGTCATGTTAAAATGACTTGGATTGTACATGCAATGGGTGGATATATACGTGGAAAGAGGAAGAGAGAAGGAGTGAGAGAGAATGTATAAAGAGAGATACGTATGAGTACGTTCAACTGGCCAATTCTCCTTTTCACTTGTATTCTCAAAATTCCTTTTTCATTTCATTTTCGCATGGTGTACCACTAGTCATTTATCTATTGATCCTCTTGAAATTACTAATATGAGAATATCAATATTATAATAATTCAATAAAATTTATATTAATTTTATTTTTATTTATTATATTTTTATTTTTCCAATATTCATTTTCATTGGAATATTTAAAATATAAATATATTAAATATTTCAAATAAATCCATTCAAAATTCCATTTGAAATTAGTAATAAAAAATAATTAGTGAATAATTATAAGTAATTCAATCGGATATTATTATTGAAAATAAAATTAATTAGAATGTCTAAACCCATTTGAGTTGAACAATTGAAATTATTTTTAGGATATATATCAAACCACAACAGAGTTGACAATGAATAAACGCACTCTCTGTCTCTCTCATATATATATACACATACACATACACACACACACATATTTGTGTATATCTATATGTTCGATAGCTCGATATGGACGGCGACACATGGGTGCACTCGTACGAGTGTTATTACCAAGCATAGATGAAAGGTAGATTGAGTTAGAATGGCATTATAACCGCGACGTCTGCGGAGATATCAGAGAACGAGTTTCACTGATACCATAACGTTAACGTATCTTTTATATGTCTATACTCGACTTCATTTGTGTATATGTGTGTGTGTACATGTGGCAAGATAAAATAGGGAATGGACAGCGGTAGGAAGGGGAAGAGAGTGGAGATGTAGACCGCGGTGGTGGGTGGGATGTGAACGTGGACACAACTGAGATGAGCCGAATTTATCAGACTAACAAGGTGTTAACTTCACTCGTCGTGGCCCACCTCGACATCTGTAATACACAAACTTAATTTACACAAATTCTCATGCCGTCCAATCATTATACACAATTTATAAAACAACAATAAGAACTAGATGGAAAAAAAAAAAAAAAACACAACAACAAAGAAACAAAAAAAACAATAGATAAATAAAAAATAAAATATTTATTGATCTGTGTGATTTAATTAAATTTAATTGATGTAAAATTTTATATTATTTTTCTATATTAAATTGATAATATTTGACTGTTATATGGAAAATATGGGATTAGAGAAAACAAAGACCAGGTGGTAGAGAGACGGATGAGATTTCAGTGGCGCTGAACAGAGAATATTGCATACTTATCAAGCCACACTAATAGTCTCATCAGGATGCGAGCCTGTAGATCTCATCATCCTCAAAGTCCCCAGGTATCACGTATTTACGTGGAAACAACGCGAACAATAGATTATATATATATATACATATATAAATATATACATACATACACATTTACATGGATAAACGTGTGGGTATACTAACCCAAATAATAAAGATAGTAATATAGAAAGTCGTAGAAAAATATAATAATTGTACGTGGAGAATTAAAATTTTCCTTCATTTTATTTTGTCTATATAATAAAAAATTTTCTTTTATATCTACATTTATAAAAAAAAAAAAAAAAAAAAAAACAAAATAAAAAGAATGGCAATTATATTTTATATTATTTTTTAATAATTTATCTTTAATTTATTACATGAATCATCAATTTTTTTATTTATCAATTTTCAAAATAAATAATATCATAATTGTATTTGTGCAATTGTCTACCAGGGAATTGTATAGTTTTGTCAGATACATATCGTTCATTATTACGTACAGTTTAGAAATTTCCATAGATAAGAGGTGAAATTATGATGATATTTGTTCAAGTACACGTAAATGAAAATACCAATGGCAAAATGAGAAACAAAATAAAGGAGATAGATACACAATAAGATAATGATTTATATCATAAACTATAAATTTAATCTATAAGATAAACAAAAAATGAATAAATACCGATCTAATTATTTAACTTTATTATTTATTTGTATATTTATTTATTTATTTATTTATCATTCAGTTATATGTGTATCTTTGGAATATGTATAATTATACAGAGAGATGTAAAGGCAAACTATTTCCCCAGACATTCAACATCAGCAATGCTATACATATATAGTTATAAATACAATATGCAAGAAATATTCCAAAAGCATTCCGTGATGGTCATATTATCAACATCTTTCTCATTCACTCGCCACCACAGCCTCGCCCTAATAATTTGCCATTTTTATTTTACAACAGTATCCTAAAATTATACAATTAAATTTACAATAAAAATTGTCATTACTGATTTTCATTACATCAATATCATCTGGGTTTTCTTCTTTTTTTTCTCTATTTTTTTTATTTATCAATGTGAAAAAAAAAAAACTATTAAATTGCTATTTGAATTGAAATAAATCAAAAATTCTTGAGATATATTTTTCATTGTCCTTGAAAAAATAAAATAAAATAAAATAAAAAATAAAAAACTTGATCTCGTTACACAAGAAGTGGTGGCGAGTGTTGAGTTAGGTTTAAGCAACTTTTGTGGAAGTTGTGGTGAGAGTTGGCCAGTAACGTTCGTGGTGAACAGAAGAGAATGAATGAGAATAGAAGGGACGTGTGTGTGTGTGTGTGTGTGTCTTTGTGTATATGCATAGAGAGAAAGAGTGAAGTAAAGACGGAGAGAAAGATAGAGAGTGAAGAAGAAGGAGCAAAAGGAAGAGTGGGCAACTATTATAAACTGTAGCACCTCGAACTACCGCCTCTAAGCAAAACCTTCTCGGTGTACCCACCCAACCTAACCACTTCATCGGCGCACATTCGCATCGCGCGTCGTTTACCTTTATATACCCCACCAAATAACCCAGGACCTGCCGAACTAAACCCGCATCCTATATATACTACAAGATGAATAATTTTGTCTTTGTCCATGTGCCACACTATTGCCATTACAACACAACTTTATCCCTCACATTCAACGTCACTCCATCTCCATCTTCTCTTACGTATCCTTACCCTCTAATCAATCAATCCCCAGGCATTTCGAACATTGTGTTACCGTGAGATACCCCGGCGAACCCAAAGGCATCTCCTCTCCTTCAACTGAAGTGACTATTATCACCAATGTGGTAAACCAAACTGCTTTTTCATTCATCATTTCAAATATTCCTTTATTAAGATAAACAAAAAATCACCACCTTCTCGTTCTTTTTTTTTGTTTTTGTTTTAAATACATTAAATTAGTGATTGATAAATTATTTGATAATTGCAAAATTATTACTATTCAATAATTTTTATTCATTTTTTTTCATTTTTTTTTTTCTTCTTAATGACTTTTGGATACTGTATGAAATATTAGAGATAATAGGTAATAATGAAGAGACAGTAGAGAAAGATGACGGAAATAATAGGCGAGTGAGGGAATGAGGAGGCAAGAGAGGAATGAAATGGTAGCACGATTTTGCCATCGGCCAATCCCATTTATTTCCTCAATATCTTTTAGTTATAAGGCACCAAGCGTTCTATTGGCTGCCATGAAATTGCACGCTTGGACACACGTTCAGTTTCGAATGTTGGGTTTTCTACCATCGATTCCACACTATCGCATCGTGTATATACTATTATTCCATTTCTATCCTCTCACAATGACCGTACAAACCCACCACCTCAACAATATAGACTGGATATGCCCGTTATGTACAAGTGACTGAGGAAGTGAGGATAAAGTTAGTGGGAATGAGAGAGAGAGAGAGAGAGAGAGTGTGTGTAAGGGGTGAAAGTCAGTCGATTGTGCTTGGCAAATGTGAGGATTGTGAACAGAGGAAATCGAGTAATTATAAGGAAATGACAGGCGTTACCCGGTGGTGACATGTTTTAATAATTTTACAAAATTTATCAGAATTTTATTTTTTCAATGTATTTATATCTATTTTAAAAAAATAATAATTATATATTTGTTTATTGAATTTTTGTTGAGAAAATATTGTTGAAAATTGTAATGAACTTGAAGAACTAACGGCCGTTTGATACAGATGTTGACTGATTATAGGGATTTAATAATACACTAGAGTTCCTTCTGACAGTCACACCGTTGTGTTAAATATGCCAGTAACTCGGTCAGTGCATGCCCGTCATTTACCGCGTGGCAAAATTAACTGCGCGACAAGAGCCAATAGCCCGAACTATATAATGAGTCGTGCGGTGGGTGTGTCATGCAATTAATATAATTACATCTGATTGAACAAAGAGCGAGATGAGAGAGGAAGGACTTGTGGAATGTGAAATGACAAATTGAATATGAGAAAAAGAAGACAAAGAAGAAGAAGGAAAAGAAGAAGGAAAAAAAGAAGGAGAAGGTGTCAAAGTGCAGAAAAAAGAGAAGGATTAAATTCTACTGAATATTCCTGGGGACAAATACATGACGGGAGATTGATTTGAAACATCAATTAATTAATAAATTCCCATTCATTCATTCATATTGTCATGTTATATTTATAGATCATATAGATCAAATGTATAAATGTGTGATGAATTAATTTTAAACGTAAACTTAACGATATCAAATAGAAAATAAATTGTCTGTAATCAAATGACACAATTAAGTCTATATATCACACATACTCTTTGTAAAATGAAAATTTCATTGAGTTTGAATGTTACACTACAATTCATAAATTACAACATTGTACACAAGAAATATATACCATCTCGAACAGACACAAATGACCCGAAAACCCATAAGGAAATTATCTCAATTCTCTTTTACACGATTAATCTCACCCTCTCACTCTCTCTCTCTATATATACAACCAAAAGTTCTTCAAAACTACCTACATATGTAGGTATATACATATATACCATATATATTTACGTATGTGGTCACGTGTAGACATGCAATTTTGACCAGATTAAAGCTGCATTATTCAGCTAATTAACTGCTCAAAATGTTACTACAGTATTTTCAACTGTTAGTAAAGGCCAACAACACGGAAAATAATTTGTCATGAAAATTACATATTCTCTTATATATCTATATAACATTTTATTTTATATCAATATTATTCAAAGAAAAATTACAATTTATATTATAAAACAAAATCAATGAATATATTTCATTGATATTTTATAATTATTATTATAGTATTTTTACTGTGATATATTTATCTCTTACTGTAAAATTATAATTATTATTATTATTAAGTTAGAAATCGACCGGAACCGGACGCCATCTTCTTCTCGAACAATATATAATCATAGTGGCTTTTGGACCAATTCTCAAACCATCGCCTTTCATTTCTCCACACTCTCCATCGGGGTTTTACCTCGTATATTTCATCTCCCTCTCTCTTATTCCATAATATTTGTATGTACATATATATATATATATATATATATATATCTTATATCAACGTAGAATTCTCTTGAGTGTATGAACAAGCCCACAAAACTTTGAGAGACTGGTTGTTTGAGTGATGCACGATTGAAGAGATGAGAAATGAGAACGAGCATTGACTATATAATATTAAGTACAAGTAAAAAAATAGTTAATAGATGAAATAACATAGTGTATATATAAAGAAAGAAGGAGAGAGAGAGATGGAGGACATGTGGGATAAAATAGGGAATTGTATACAGAATAGCTAAACATTCTCCATGCAAAGAGAACTCACTTTCTTTATCGTATTTATTCATCTTATTATTTTTTATTTTTTTTTTTTTTTTGGTATTGATAATTAGAGTGGAAGTGAATGGGGAATTATTATTTGTATATGTGAAGATAAATAGACCGTTAATGTATTGACCAATTGTTAGTTTATATCGATTGCACACTAAAATTTCATCTCTCTTGTATATATGTGTGAGTTGTGTATATAGAGCTTTCCTTATTACAAGTTTCACGGAGGTTGTATTAAACTATATAGAGTTGCCTAGGCATCGACCCAACCCCACTACCCACCATCTGGATGTGTGGCCCGTGCATATCCGCTATGTACATTTCTAATCAAGCGATATTGTAACTGTGGTCTAACCTCCAAACACCACTAACCACCCCCGCTGGCTGTACCGCGTTCATCCCCATGCCGCAGTCGCGCACTCACGGGCCAACACCAACGGCCCCTACCATATGTATCCCTTTATACCTTCCATATTATGTACATAAATATATATGTATATATGAATAGTCGCGGATATTCCCCTGCCGGCATTAAATTGCAGACCTCGAATAGCACGAAACACCTTCGAAGTCGTGTCTTTGAATATGATCACATATATAGATATAAATATATATTAGAAATGCGGTTTTATATTATATCAAGACCCAATTTCATTTTGAAAATTATTTACTTTGTGGGTAATGTTTTTTTTTTTATATTTTTATATTTTTTTTTATACATCCAATATTTTTATACAATTAAACATATTTATTTATTCATATTTTATTTTTTTTAATTTTCGTAAATTTAAATAGATAATCAAATTTTTCATATTTAAATTATAAAAAAAAAAAAAAAATGAAAAAAAAAAAGAATTTTTTTTTTTTTTTTTTTTTTTCAAATAAATTAATATAAATTTATATACGTATATAAACAATATGGTGATGCTTGAGTCATCCGCGTCGGCGTCGTCGGTATCGACGTCTTGAACTTCCCTGGGAAGTTGAGTGAAACAACGAGTGAGAGAAAGAGAAACCCAATCTCCTCCAAACTATCTGTCCTCTTCTCCTTTCTCACTCATTCATTCTCTCACATATTTCACTGGCCGTCTCTCCCCAAAAGCCCATCTTCCTTCCTATACATATATACTACAAGATTCATCCCCCTCCTCATCCGCCCCCCGCTCCGTCTCACTCTCTCTCTCTCTCTCTCTCTCTCTTTCTCTCTATTCACTGTAACCCCCTTGCAACCCTTATACATATAGATATCCCTTCCTTCCACTTTCAACTGTACTTTTGGCCGTAGTTTCTCAGCTCACCAAACCCTCGTATATCCACCCACATTCGCTTAGAAATCCCACCCTACAAAATCCACCGAAGCTGCTGCTGTTACTGCTGCGCTGCTATACGCCAACCTACACATACACAAAAACATGGCGGAGTGGAGTGTTGATGATAGGAGAAATACTCTCGCCTTATAACTCAAGAGTTCATCCCTTACATTGCACAACCCTTTTGGATGAGCGCCCTCGTGACAATGCGTGATTTCACGTGCAACTTGAGATCTCATATTATATTCTATTGTATATAATGTGACAATTTGAATAACCACCACGACAGTACACGACACAATATCACATAACTTTTGACATTAGTGTTAATGAACTTGAAGAAAATTTCAAGATATACAATTTACATTAATGCAATATTTTATGTTTGTTAATATTTATTATTTATATTATTAATTTGAATTTATACATCGTGAATTTTTCTACTTCACGTCAATACTATTAATATTGAGATGAATGTGATGAATACGAATGAAAGATGTAGACAAAAAAAAAAGCCAAACAGTGTAACAATAGTAAGAAAGTAAAAGACAAATAAAAAAAAAAACAATTTTTGAAAACCTGTTTTCTGAAAGTATAGTATAGATGTAGAATTTTATGTCTCCCATACCCGCCCCACTACCCTTGTTTTTTTTTTTTTTTTTTTTTTTTGCGCTTGCTCATCCTGGACCACTCGGTGGTATTTTCTCACGGTAAAACTGACCACCGGTCATCTCGCAAGATCATTTTATCATCAGAGATTATAAATTCTCACCCTTTAATATTGTAAAATTTAAAAACCAGTCTCAAACATAATAATTTTCTATCATGAATATTTATTTTATCATCGCTTTTTATATTTGATTCTTTTATTAATTTTTTTTATAAAATCTTCTATTATTTTTTTATTAAATAATTATATATAAATATTACTGTTTCTATCATTTGAAAAATTATATTAATTGAATATATAATTGTGTTGAATAATTTATTTTACAAATTGATTTAAAAATATGAAGTACATTGATTTTATTCATGATTAATTGTTATCACGGGAATACTATTTTAATGAATTTGAATTTTGACTTAAATAACAAGTGAATGGTCCAGTGAATTCGAGTTCATATATTTGTATCATCCGGACATTCTCACGATCCTATTCATCCACACCGGGTCATCTAAATACGACTGGTCCAGAAGACACGAAGAAGAAGAGGGAGAAATAATATTTAAAAGCCAGAATATCTACCATGAGATTTCAAACTGGTTTATTATTATTATCATCATTTTATTTTTTTTTCTTTCTTTATAATTTTCTATACTTTCCTAACACTAGAACGAAATACTATCAACAGTCGTGTGGATGCTGAGCTCAAAACACCATCCAAAAAATATAATCACAATTTAATTTACAACATCAATGTCAGGTGAGTCTTAAAAAATCTTCATTATCTTCTTATTAACAAAAAAAAATTAATAAGTAAAGTAAAAATATAAAAAATATATTATTAATCTTTATCTATATCGTATATTAATATTCATTATGAATTTAATTTAATTATGTTTAACGATAAAATTTAATAATCACTCATTACAACTATAACTGAAGATTATAAATTGACGTTTATTAAAAATTTTAATATTATTCACATTAATATCATATAATACATTACGGATAAATCAAACAATATCATCAGTTGTGAGATAATAAATTATATAATCTATGTGTCATATGTAGTCTAATATATATATATATATGAGTCTTATATAGTATCAAGTCTTTTCATGAAATTTTGCGGTTAGAATTATATCGATCTAATATATAACAGACAATATGGAAGCTCTAAGCTTCGGGTGTCTGGAATAATATACGATACTACGTATATACGTATAATAGTTATCTTATACTTGTAACCACTCTTCACCCTCTCTCTAATGCTTCTGCATTTACTTGGGTTTGAAGCATCAAAGCCATCACCTAAATATCCACCCTAAAGGAAACCTGTAATTAATCGTATCCTGAATGAAATGGCTATCATGAATAAATTCTTTTTCGTCCACCATAAATAATACACAATAAAAAAAAAAATATATATATATATATATATATATATATATATATATATATATATATATCGAATCAATATCATCAATTTTAATTGAATCAATTAAATTATTGGCCATTCTAATTATTGAAAATTTCTATTGACAAATTAAATTGGGTTTACATGCTTGTTCAAATTACAAAACAGCAAATAATCCTGAGTAAGTATAAATGCAAAAGAGAAAATACAACAAATGTGTACACGAGTTTAATTTGTATACCCGAAAGCCATGTTTAGAGTGACGAGAGTTGAGTAGAAACTACGAGAAGCCAGTGATTACGTCGATCGTCGAAAGAACGAAGTCAAAATTGGATTAAATGTCTCTGTGTCCTGCTCCACCTTGTCACCAATTCTCTCGTCTACCATTCACTCATCCCTCCTCTTAACTTAAATTCATTCCATTCTCTCTCACATTTATCTCTATTTCTTTTTCATCTCTCGCCTCCTATTGTCCATCTTCTTTTACTCTAGTCCGCTGTATAACATTTCTCGCTGTTGATGTCCATACAGCCATTCCATTTACCGGCTTTCTCACCGCACGATTTACGATAAAGTTCACCAACTTTGTCACACACATATACACACACAACATGAATACAGAGATTTATATGTGTGTATACGTAGATGTTGCATTTCAAACTGTGCAGATAGAGTGACGTTAGCCGATGACGCTGGGAGCCTTGTGAGTTTCTCTACCGATACATCGCCACAGAAATTGTTGGACGCTTGACAAAGTTTGAAAACTCTCTGCTCCCATTGCTTTATGGTTAAAGCATCAAGTTCCACAAAAGTGTATATATATATATATATATATGTGTGTGTGTGTGTGTGTGTTTGTATACATACATACAAAATGTAGGTGTGTCTATAACCCTTTGTTCAATCTCAAGAGAATTGAAGGGATGAAACAATACAGATACAGATATAACCACCCTCTATTCGTTCAATGTGTATTCTCCTTAATTCCAATGAACTAAGATGGCAGCCAATGGCAAAGCCATTCGAGTTTTACAAGTTGCAAAAGTGAATATTTCGCATCAAAAGCAAGAGAGAAAATTAGATATAGTTCGAGATGAATTGCCAACCCTCTTAGATTGAAGTGAATATATATATTCTCTATAATGCCCAGGCGAGGATAATTTTCTCAATTTCACAGTGTCTCCCGAGGGGTTGGTTGTTAAGGGTTCGTAGTGAGAATTTCCCTATGCCACAGTCATCATCATCATCATCATCATCATCATCATCGTCGTCGTCGTCGTCATCGTCATCGTGAACATCACGAATGTCGTCGTAGTGAGTAATAGTAGTAGTAGTGAAACATTTCGTAGAACTTCCACGTAGAATACTAAAGGAAAATGGGGTGAATTAAGGGTGAAATAGAGTTTAAAAGGGTTTGGATTGGTAAGATAGTTTGATAGGTTTGGCTGCCAAGAGACTTGTGTTGAAGGCGTTGGACTAAATTTCAAATCCATTTACTAATACCATAAAAGGTTTTCTCCATCATTATATATGTATATATACTACATATACATACTCATATACATATATTCAAGTAAAATATTACTACCATTATAATTTTATATATTTTACTTAAATACATATGTTGGCTCATATTCATTATATGAATAGCGTATGCATACGTACAATGTACATATATTGATAAATTATATACTCGTGTGTATCTGTTGCAATGAAAATATATATACACACACATGAGTATAAAGTAAACGAAATTACCTCCTATACTGATAGTAATATTCACTATCAAAATATACTTATTATTAACTATATACTCAGTGTAGATGCTTACGTGTCGATATATACAATGATAATATTTTGGTATTTATGCCAAGTCGATATTGAACTTGCATTGTACATTATTTGTTATATATATATATTGTGTTATAACAATACTGCCATATAATTATTTGCATCATTAATTTTATTTTATTCATGATGTTTATTTCAATTTATATATACATTTTATTTATTTATTTATTTATTTATTTATTTTTTATTGTTGTTAGTATTTTTGTTGTTGATGAAACAGTAAAAAAATACACATACGTAATGAAAATTTTATTTCAATCTTGTTTCCTCTATATCTAAATAATTATTATTGATAAAAATCATTGAATTTTTTTCTCATTTATTCACAATAAAATTATTATGAATAAAAATGTAATTTGCTATAAATGAAATTGGATAATTTTCAATTATACAATAATAACTTTTAAAAAAGTAAAATTATATTGTTTTTTTTTTTTTTTTTCTTTTCAAAAGCCTTTTCTCAATTCTCCAGCTTTTCGAATGGTAATCGAGAAAGTTTAGTCCAATATCACCAGTGCAAATACGAATTGCACTACAACTTACTATATGTATATATATATACATATGTACGTATAAAAGACACTCATCCGTGACGCAGTTGCACTCTGTACATTCCTGAGCTCTCAGGAGATACACGTTTGAACGCACACACTCATAGATACAAACATAAAGGACATGAACATTCATATATATATATATATATATATATATATATATATATGAACGAAGAGAAGTAGGTATAAGGCAAAGAGATACTCGTGCGGCCAATGGGTGAATGGCTGCTATCCTCCGTACAGAACAGTTTTACCGATAAGACCCGCCGTGTTTAACAGCCCCGAGCTAAAGTACCCAACCCATGCACTTACTCTGTCTCTTTCTATCTCTATATCTATCTATGTATTATCCTCTTTCTCATTCTCTTCCTTTTGCATCTCTATATTCTGTGGAAACTAAACTCGTCTCACCATCAAATTCGTAACTATTCCCTATCAAAATTTACAAATAAAATCATAAAAATTAATTTCCATACTTTTAATTATTCTTTCATAAATTAGTGAAAAAATTTTAAATAATTTCTTAAAAATTATTCAAATGATTTTTTACAAATAATATAATTATTTATTACATAAATATGGATATAAATGTGAACGTAAACAATTTGAAATAATAAAAATTCATTGAATTCAAAATAGAGTGATATAAATGAATCGAAGAAATATCGTAGATAAAATTTTCTTATAAAACCAAGAAATATATTGTCTAAAGTCGTGTTGTGGATCAATAGAAGGAGCTTATACAACCACACAACTGTGTACATGTATAATACCTACATATATATATATATATATTAGAGTGTGCCAACATGAAAACCATGAGAAGCTGTGTAGAGTACGTACAAACACAGAAGCTCGAAAGGGTGGAATAAGAGCGGATGACAGAACGGAGGGGGATGCGAAAAATCTTATGTCCCCCCTGAGTGTAATAGTAGTGGAGTGAAGTGGGGAATTTACCTCCGCAGTGTTATACAGATAAATAGAGTGGGAGTAACCTTAGACAAGAGGCGTGGTCTTGGACCAACGTTGTCTATATTATATCTCACCATTTCGTTTCTACTGTTTTTCCTCATATCTCTCCTCACGCGAGCACTAACCCTCACTGCAAAACACTATGCGCAATCTACTACACAATATCCTTGAAAGCTCGAGAAAATGAAATAAGTGTGGGAGAGAGGGTGAATGAGATAGGAGAAAAGTTCAAGTGAAAGAGGAAGATAAAATTATTTGGATTGTCCATGTAAAAACAAAAAGAGTTTGGAAAATTCTTACGTCTCGTCTGTCCTCTTTCTCTCCTTCTAATTTACCACTCACACTTTAATTACTACTATCTCTATCTCATTTTCATCCCTTCTGCTCATGTACTACACTCCTACCATCTGCACTGCCATCACAATTGTTTTTGCTACATACTAAATATACAGAATTTTTTCAATCATTTTTTATTTTTTTATTTCTCAAATTCACACATACACAGTTTTGTACAAATATAAATACTAAACAAATTATTGTTGCTGCTGTTGCTGCTGTTATTGTTGTTTTCTTTTCTTTTTTTTTTTTTTTTGTTTACCGTTTTGACTGATATTTTTTTCACGAAAATATATATTACTCACATGGAATATGATATTTTAGCTGCGTATTACGGACAGTCGCGCGTCTACCGTTTAACCGAGCTTTTTTTATCGTACAAGACCAACGTATACCAGAACGTAGAGACAAGAGAAAACCTGCGAGTGTATATACGGTATAAAAGAGATTTTTTATCAAATGCGCATGCGGCTTCAATGTATACTTGTCGACCAACACAAATATGGTAATGATGGAGGGAACACGGGTCGCGGAGATAAAACGGACAATAATAAAAACAAACTGGAAAGAAAAAAGAAAAAAAAAAAAGAATAAATTGAAATAAAATAACGACAGATATATGAGATTGTAGACAAATATGGATATCACAAAAATTTATACGTAAAAAAAAAAAAAAAAAAAAAGAAAAATGTAAATAAAAATGTAACTACAAATAAAAATATTGATGACATGAAAAAATGAAAGATTAAATAAATAAATGACACACGAATATATATATTATTTATTTCAATTTAATTTATATATTTGTCATACAATTTACTTTTACAATAAATTCATTTCACTCATCACGTCAAATCATAAATTAAATACAAAATATAAATTATAAATTATTTATATGTAATATATTTCAATGACCTCATATAACATCTCATTAAAATTTCATTGTTTATGCGTTATCCACATGTATATATGCATCGATATATGTATTCAAAATTGTAATCAATGATTCATCATTCGTATTGAAAATTCTGAAATAGAAAATAGAGATATAGGAAGAGACAAACGGAGTGAAAGATTCACGGCTAAATGAAAATGATAATAATAATGAGTGAGAGAGTATGAATGAAAATAAATGGAAGAATAGAAAGAGAGAGAGAGAGACACACACACACACACACATACTCATAGAATTTGAATGAATATATATTCAGAATTTCGCGGATATGCTCGAGGATAAATTGTACATGACACACACTCACACGTTTGAACATTCTCTGAGAGATGACACAATATACAATATACAAATTAGTGAGTATGAGGGAGACAGAGAAGAATAGTCATGATAGATATATATATATCTACACTAAAATAGAAGGTAAAAGAGAGAGGAAGAGAGAGAGAGGGAGGACAAACGTGAACCAGTATGAAACGTTCATACATTTCAGTTACATTACCGTAGACATCATCGGATGTGCTGACGGGAAATACGAGCATAACTCAACCGAGACTACTGTAAACTGGTATTTCGTGAAAATCTCCATCACTCTGTCTCGCTCTTTCCTCAAAATGTATACGTATATCTGTATATCAACATATATTTACGATTATATATATATATATATATTAGTATATGTTTATAATATGTGTCGTGGTTGTTCGTCTGATGGTCACGTGTAATATGATCATTTAACCAATATCTTTCCTCTCTCTTGATATACCTCGCGACAGTATTCTGAATGATGATGTTATTTCCTTTTCAGAAAATAATGTATTATTTCAAAGTGAATACTGTTGAGAAAATACACGTGAAATAATATAATTATTATTATTACTTAATGTTTATTTATTTATTTAAATTTATAATACGTGCAGTAAAATGAAAAAGAATAAATTGATGTGGAGAAAATTCTAACGAATTATATCTATTAGTGTTTTACTTGTTGTTTCAAAGTTTTAGAGTGCAAGAAAAAAAAAAAAAAAAAAAAATTTATGAGAACTTGGGTACAGCAATAAATTTCCGTGTTATCATGTGACACCTTTTAAACAATACGAATTTTAAAAAAAAATTAATTAATAAAAAAGATGAAACAATAAAAAGTCTATATATTTGCGTCAGATTCAGTTTAATATTTTATTAATAACTAATTATCCAATGAAAATTGAATCTGAAAAAATGTCGAAAAAAAAAAATATATATATATATATATATATATATATATATATATATTTATAATATTAATTTAATTTATTTAAGAATCATCCTACTAATTATTACCGATAAATTGATCAGAATAAAATTGAATAAGTGGAGGGTGAAAAAAAAAAAATTTTTATTCTATTATAAAAACCGGTGTGGACCGGTCGCAGCATCCCAGTATATATATTTATATCTTCACATGTACCGTGAGATTTTACACGAAGAGAATGAGAAACTGGATGATACAATATAAAGGGTTAAAGGATCGTGAGATGAACATGATCTTAACATCATCATCACACGTGAATATACAACTCGTTTTAATTCAAAATTAAAATACACATGCACTACATACAAAACATATACATAATATATATATATATATATATATATATATAAGAGAAAAAAAAATAAATAGATAAATAAATAAATAGAATGAAAAATTCAAAATCATTACTTGAAACTACGATAAATCAAATTTCAAAAGTACAAAAATCCATTTTTACTATAGATAAATTTCAAATCTAATTCAATTCAATTCTAAAATGATAAAACATTTGATAAAATATAATTTTCTACTCACATCTCATTCTATTTCAAACTAAAGTAAACAATATAATAATAGTAATAAGATAAAAACGAAGAAGAAGAAATATATATATGTTTTAAAAAAAAAAAAAAAGGGGGGGGGGGGGGGAGGAGAGAGTGATGAATAATAAATTTTTTTAAATTTTTTTAAAATAATTTATCAACAATTGAGTAGCGATATAGTGAGACTTGCTATGATTGGAATATAGATACATACAAACACATACACACATATATATATATATATACGCTTTGTTTTTCATATATATATATACATGTGTATGAGTTTTGGGGTTGCGCTTAGAGTATAGTATATACACACTAAAAGGGTGGAGTATGAGAGAAAGCTACCAGGAAACTCGCAAAGCGAGTGGGGAAACTGAAAGGAGGAGAGGTTGAGAGGAGGCGGTCACTTGGCGATTAAGAACACGTACTAAACCCTGGCTATATGCCTGGTTTTCCACCTCCTGTATGTGCAACATAGGATCAATACAACTTAGTTCCACAAGGACCATCCTCGCTCTCACTTATTCGACCTCTCCTCAACTATATCTACACGAATACACATACAAATTTCACTATATGTATATAACAATCTACAACTACTATTAAAACTACTACTACTACTACTACTACTACTACTGCTATTACCATTACTACTACCAACATCACCGAAAATTCCCTTCAAAATGTTCTTATGTCCCGGGGCCATTGGCCAAAGCTGGACTTCTTACGACCCATCGCCACAATCACCCACCCGATCTCATCCTACAAAGGACACATTTAAATTTATAGGTATATCAGACAGTACAAAGAACATATACGTATTTAAATGAAATATATAATTCATTATATAATAATAATAATAATAATACTAATTTCATAAATTATCATTATTGTTTGATGACAAATTATTTATTTATTTATGCATTTGTTATTTTTGTTTTTTTTTTGTTTCGAACTTTTTATTAATTAACGAAATCACTATAATTGAAAATATTATACTGTTCAGATGAAAAATTATAAAATTAAATGAAATTTATTAACTGGTAATTCGCGGTAAAATATCCCCATGAGATATATACTCACAATCGTGTGTGTGTATATATATAAAAGTTCTATATACGTGTTTAAAGTTCGGATTGGTTTTATAATATATTAAAGCTACACATCAAACGATTGCATCTAAACTAAACGTGAATTTATATTTTCAATAATAAAACAGCCTCACAAAAATTATTTAAATATAATGAAATATAATATTTATCCGATAATAATAATATTATTGAAATATTTCATGAAATTGATGAGATTTATGAACAATAGTAGTTCGCATAATATATATATATGTATCTGTGTGTGTGTGGGTGTGTGAGAAAAGCAATTCCGTGTCCTGATGCATTTCACTTTCGTCTATGAGAAAATTCCTCCAATTACTTTACCAAGATGGATTCATAACTCGATTGTTGCGCCACCACACGATCTACATCCTATTTTCATCACATATCCTATCTCATTTACTCCTCTAAACCTGAAATATGTATTACATATTCATATATATATATATATATATCATCGTTAATTAAGTATGAGAAAATAATTTTGTATAAAATTTGATTTCAGTAGAAAAGATTAATATTGATCAGACATTTTTCTCAAACTTATTCCCCGTTGCATTATCATTACTATCGGTGTACACACAGTGTTTCAGGACAATACCCACACTTTTACTACAATATATAGGTATATATAAGGAATGTATACCTGGCTGCCACCCCTTGTATGAGCTTCAGCCCAGCGGCGTGGCAAGCCAACCCGGCAAAAGCGATTAATTACTTTGAGCAATTTGCTCACCAACTCCACTCAACTCGTAGACCGACACTATTCTCATTTCACTGAGGCGGGTGGTCGTGCCAAGGTTTCGCCAAAACTGCCCTCACACTCTCACTCACTTACAAACTCTCTATCTCTCTCTCTCTATTTTACTCATTCACACACTCACTCTTTCGTTTTACTCTTCGTCCCCATTTTCAAACACATTCAAAAGGTTACTACGTGTTGGCTTCGTCCATTGCCCACGAATCCACTGCAAGTAACACATAACCGGAAGGTTGTACCAACCGTTATATACCATAGATTTATATATACATATATAGTATACAAACTATGAAAATCCTTAGGTGTATATACATATATATGTATATACTTATTTATATACAATTACAACAATGTCAGCGCATTCGTTGAAGGTATGAAGTGACTTCCGTTAATGTTCCTATATACATCTATTCAATGTTCGCATTCTCGATGATGAAGAGAGCACAAAAGAAAGAAATAAAGAGTGAGAATGTGAGAAAAACTTTGATAAAATGACTCGTATATGTGTGAGGACAATGAATAATACGATTTAAATATGAATATTTAATTTATATCAATCACATGTTAGGAGAGTATTGTTGAGATATTGAGTTTATCAACGTTGCAAATGTATTTGTGTGTTTATAGAGTTAAGGGTTGGTAAAGGGATGTTAGATACATATACATTTATATACGATCGTACGTATATACACGCGTGTATACGGAGATTCAACTGCAACCATGAAGATATTAAAGTAATGAGATTAATTAATAGAACAGACCTCGGGAGTTAATTTAGAAAACGCGCGTTGGGTCCCAACCGCATGACTACTCGCCTTGTCTGGGATACGAGATATAACATAAAGTCAGTAAAGACATATCATTCCATATATATATATATATATATATATGTACAAATATATAAATATATGAATATTTTAGAAAGTTTTCATGCAAAATTATGTACATATTGTCCAATTTTACGCATAAATAATTAATGAAATGATATGATTTTTGAAATAAACTTTGATATTTAATTAATTTCAAAAAATAAATAATAAATAAATATAAAGTATCAGTATTGTACTATTTATTTTATTCCAACAAATAATTTGAAATTAATATTGAAACAAACAAGAAAAAAATTAATAAATTAATTATTTAATTTTATTTATAATTATTTACAATAGGAAATATTTGCATTTATATGAAGAAGATTAAAGCACAGAGATAAATGTCTTAATTCCCCTACTTCAATCCTCACCCGTTCCCCTTCGCAGCCATCTTGTATACACCCCGCCTTTCCTTTTCAACCCTCATGGGCACTTCCCCAACTAACGTTAGACCATCACCCCTCGTCTTACCCTTCATTCGCGCTCGCGCCCCTCTCTCTTTCATAATTCCATCCCCATTTCTGTGCCCCACCCTCTTCTTTAATATACACACACACACACACACACGAAATATAGGGGTATATCTGTGTATACGCGAGAAAAGGGTGACAGAGAGTGTCGAAGCAATACCATCCCTTATTACTTTAACCCTTAAAACATTTACCGTCAAGAAATACCCAAAGAAATATTTTACATTTATTATTATTATTTTTTCTTTTTTTATCTTTTTTTCACGACTCATCGTGAATCTTGAAAATTTCATCATAACTCTTCTCCCCCGTTTATACAATTAAGAAGAATAAAAAAAAAAAATTCTTTTTTCTAATAATAATTTTTAAAAAATCAAATTGACTTTATAATAAAAAATTTTGAAGAAATTATTTTGCTTTTTTATTTTTTGTAATAGAAAAAAAACATAATAAATGAGTAAATGTCAATTTGATGACTGGAAAAAAATTTAATGGATCTATATTTTCAATTTTACAATAATAATTAATCATAAATATTTGAAGAAGAAAAAAAAAGAAAAAAAAATTTATTACTTTGTTGTATATTTAAATCACGAATTCATGCGAATAATTTTTGATTCATGTGCAACAATCCTAGCGTATTTCACGCCAACAGATTATTCTCTCTTCTCTGGCTATTCAAAATGACGAGAGGTATTTGGGGAAGGTCGTTGGGCTTAAATTGCACACGAGAACCAAGCCAGGGAAAACCCACACTACCTCTCACTCATTTATTTATTCACTCTCTTTCTCTCTCTCTTTACTATTTCTCTATTTATCTGTCCTTGGTGTTCTATACTGTCGACTATTCACCTCATATCAGACGCTCGAGTAGTCCGCGTGACAGGACAAAGAGGAAGTACTTTACTATTGCGAGCTACATTAGTATTTCATTCTTCTCTCATGGCGTCGTGGCAAAATCTAGGGTTCCTTAATGACCAAAGTCTCATCTCAACCTGTGAAATGCAATTTTCTCATTCAATTCATTTATCATATTCTTTTTCTCCAATATCAATAAAAAAAATTTAAAAAAAACACCAACAACAAAATATAATTTTCAAATCGTAATAAATGTCAATCGACAGTTTAAATCTTCAATAAAATTTTCATCAATAATCAAATCAATCAAATGCAAAAGTAAATAATGCGAAAAAAAAAAAAAACGAAAACAAAAACAAAATATTTTAATGTGTCAATACCTTTTCCATACAAAATATCAATAGTGTGAAATACACAGACACTATTCATCATATACATCATGCATAAATTCTACTGCAATGACATACATAAGGATGCATTTGCTTTTGCAGGTAAAGGAGAAATAGGTAGACGGAGAAACATTGAATTTCTATATAGTAACACAACGATCAATACCCAACAACATTAACTTATATATATATATAAGTTGTGTAGAACTATATACGAGAGTATTCGGTACCGCTTGGGTGTATACACAACTAACTGGGGGGTAACTCCGGTAGAGAAATAGGGGTGGAAACATCCCCAAGGAGCCGATAGTGGCCCGTGGCGTTGAGAGACCAAACACACTTCTCCTTCACCCCCCATCGCAGACAAACCCCCTGTCCATAAACTCATTCCAATTCAAGTAGGTATACATCCAACTCTAGGACTTCTAGAATTCATAACGAAATAGAACTTTCTCTCACACTCATGCACTCAATATTATTTATCTCTAATAAAAAGGGTCTTTTATTATTTTTTTTTTTTTGTTTATACTATATTTAAATGAATTATTTCCATTTTCAATAGATTTATTTTTTATTTTTTATTTCATTTCATTTCATTAAATAAATACACAAATTTTATTCAATAAATAAAAAAGAAATTTTATGTTTTAATCAATTAGAAGTTTCTTTGTTTTTTTTTTTTTTTTTAATTTTAAAAATTATCTGTCAAGTTTCAAGAAATGATAATTTGATTTAAAAAAAAAGAAAAAAAAAAAGGCAAGAGGAAAATATAATGAAATACATTCATTTCATGAATGAATAATTACGTTTAGGCCTGGACAATGAGTCGTTTTTCACTTTATTACCGAAGGTCACGTGTAAATAGATTGAAAATGATGGGGTATGGGTGTTAAAAACAAGGGTGGAAAATGAGAAAGTGTGAGAAAGATCGACAAATACAAGAATACACTGGACGGTGCGAGAAATTGTCAAAAGGGAGAAAAAAAAAGTAGAAAAGTATAAACATAATCACACGAGAGAATGAATTGTAGGATAAAGAGAGAAAATACCGTCGTGGATGAATTTCATTCATGAAAAAGTGTTTTATTGTTTCAGACACACACACAACGCATGAGAACTAACGCGTGAACGAGAATACCGGATAATAATAACGGAAGAGGAACCGGAAGGCATAAACCCAAAGGAAAAGTAGCCGGTATTTTCTATAGCACACGATGTTAATAATTCCCAACTCTGAGTTACTAGAAAGACTTTCGTTGGTACAGACGCCGGAGGAACTTCATGCCACAAATTTATCTATATAAATTTTTTTTTTTCTTTTTCAAGATTTGTATTCATTAATCTACTGTCTCATATTTATTATTATTATTATTTATTTCTTTATTTATTTATTTTTTTCGAATAAAATTCCTGAATTAAACAAAATATAAAAAATCTTTTTTTTTTCTCTTTTATTTATAATTATTATTTTTTTAATATTAAAAAATTATCACAGAGAAATAATATGGCTGATTATTGTGAGATATTGCCACGCCCCTCAACAATATTATCTTCATTCATGGCGACACCTCTGCGTACCCCTCTCTTAGAATGCAACCCCTCAACCCCTTCCCCCAACTCGCCCCTCACAGCGCCCGATCTTCCTTTATATGTATGTAGACTATAGCATATCAAGGGATGACCAAAATTTATAGTTCCTTACATATGACAATACTTTTTCATTTCAATAATAATCTCATACAATTCCATATCCGTATGAAAAAAAAAGAAAAAATAAATAAATAAATAAAAATAAACAAAAAAAAAGGAAGGAATAAATAATTACGAAGAAATAAGATGAGAAATTGTAACGTTACATGAATAATATAATCTAAGAAATTTCGCATAAATATAAATGAAAATAATGTTTTATAAATTATAATTGAAAATAAAAAATGACTGAGATAATACAAAGTAATTGGGAATTTTGTGTTGGATAACAGTTAAAATGGTGGAAAAACAGTTTAAAAAGTATTTAGAGTCTTTAACCTAGAGCGTAAAACTACAAAAACAAGGAAAAAAAAAAAAAAAGAAAAAGAGACGAAGGTTTTATTAAAATGTGGTTTGCCATAAACCAGGAGATAAAATGATGTGAAAAGAAATAAAATAACAAACGAAAACTAACGTACACACCCACTCGAAGAGTTGTAATTATTTATTTACACTATTGTATGACACAAAAAATGAAAAAATAAAAAAATAAATAATTATTGTATGATACAATACAAAATTAATTGAATTAAACATTAAAATTTACATAATTATCAAACGTTAAGAAAAAAATAAGTAAATAAAAAATAATTAATATCAAATAATGATTATTAATTATATTTTGTTTTTGTTTGAGAAAAAAAAAATGTAAATAAAAATAATCAATTTTTTCCATATTTTTATTTACGATCAAATTGAAATTCTTAAAGAATGAGATAATTCCGGTATAAAGTAATATAAACAGACTCACACATGTTACTAACAGAAATTTATTAAATCCATGATAATTATTCAATTATTTATCAGCCAAGTTCATTACATTGGACTATACTCATGGAAAAAAGATTTTTTTTTCTTTTATCGTATTCCATTGGGACATATATATATATATATATATTTATACATTTATACACATACACATAAAACCTCACAGGTCGTGAACCCCCTAGGCCACCGTGTCTGCGGCAAACAAATTGTTTATGAAACGACCACACGCGTTGTTTGCTCACGACATTTCGTACCTGCACTTGGGTTAATTACAAGACGCATTTTTAATTGTTGATAATTGCGATAAAAAATTTCATATACATAATATATATATATATTTTTTTTTTGTATATAAAATATTCATGCATGTGTACATTTGTACGTATTTGATTATTCATTTTGAGATAATTCAAACAATATAAATCATGTTTTATACATATATTAATACTTTATGACATTAATTGTAATAATTGAGTTTAATACAAGAAAGAGAGAAAGACAAAATTAATAAAGAGAAATAAAAAATTATTTTATTGCAATTTTTTTTTCTTTTTATTTTTTTATTCAACACTATTTATTTATACTAGATATCATGCGATTTCAATGTACTTGTAGGTTTTTAATTATGAAATTGAATATATTCGTTTATTAATAAATACGAGTGTAGAAAAAAATTAATTAATAATAATGATAATAATAATAATAAATTGAATAGGCTGTAGAATATAAAAATAATTTCTGTGATTTCATGGTTAATTTTAATATATGTATGTAAATTTGAAGCAAATACAGAATAAAAATATATTTGGAATTGAATAAAAAAGTGATAAAATTGTATTGAATTAATTTATTTCTCAGTATTTTCATATAACATTTTTTTTTTTCTCTATTTTATAAATCGCTATGACAAAAATATTACTACGAATATTGAATAGCAGCTGGACCAATGGACCGTTGATCCAGCGTCATTAACCATCTGTCCAACCGGTTTCATCATCTTGTGCAAAAGCGCAATGTCCAGTTTTACATCAAAACGACTACTACGACCGGTCATCATTGTCTACTGATGGTCCAGTATTGTCCACTAGAATATCATCAGGATGCTGGAATCTAACCCTCAATAAATTCACATACATATTTTCAACTAACTCAATCTATCTGTGACCAGTTATTCTTTGGTGTCTGTGTGTGTGTGTATATATAGACTAATATTATAACGTATCCACATAAGCATTTGGATATTTTGATTTTAAAATAGGGGAGGGACTGGTTTGACCAGCGGCACGTCTTTATACTTCAGTTTCTTATTCACTCTCCAACACTCAAGCAGAATTTTAAAAGAGAGAGAATACGAACAGTCTTCAATGTGATTCAGTGTTGATTCAGTTCTGTTGTAATATTCGTTGAGAATTTTAAATATCAAAGAGAAAATGAATAAGACGAGAAGGAAGATTATTTTTTTTTTTTTTTTTTTTCTATCGAAATAAAATCCAACGAATGTGGTAAGTAGTTTAATACAAATTTATTTTTAATATTTGATACTTTGATAAATGATCTGGAAAATTTTAATGGATTTCTGCCTGACCGATATCACTTATGAGAAAATCCTTATCACCAACGCATCAAATTTCAAGCACAAAAGTTGCCGCCCTAAAGCGTAGGTGGCACTACTCAATTCACTGTAAAACGCCGATCAATAAAATACACCGTCTTTGATTTACTCAAAATGGACGCCTACGCCATCTCTCAGTTGTCTATTAGATTCATCCATTTAACATCAACTTGAATTTCAAAAAATATTAATAAATAATCATTAATTATCCAATTTAAAAAAATATATTATAATAAAATTTTTGCATTTCATATGATTAATTGAATTGAAAATTTTGTATAAATCCATATAAATAACTCAATTATTTTTTACCCGATAGATGAAATAGTTATCATCAATAAATTGAACGTAATTAAATATTAACTTACAACATTGTATAAATAATTATTTAAAATAACTATATAAGATAAGTTGGTCAATCTTAAATCAAAACAGCTGCCGTTGAAGGAATCCATTATCAAATAAACTTGGGTTTATATGGGTGATGGTAATTTTGCAATAGAAGACAAAATTCACTGCCAACCAACAAAGCAATAGTCATCATAACCATACGCTTTCCCTTCAGGCAAAAGCTTTTGTCTTCACTGATAATAAGGCCAACCATTGTGTTAGCATATAAGGAATCTCTTCATCGGATATGGCAGCCTTATTGTCCATCGGTCTCTTTCTCTTCAAAATTCACGCTAAAATATATTCATATAACTCAAAATCTCAGTGATAAGAGACTAGAAATTCTAATCAACTCACTTTATCCAACAATCTTTACCTCATTTCATCTCTCTCCTTCACTTTCAACTTTCTTGTCAAATCTACACTAAATATTCTCAAACTCACTATAACCCACATGAAATATATATATATAAGCACTACACACCTTATCAGTAACATATATAAACCAAACCCTCAATCTTCACTGCTCAAAATTGTCTCGAAATAACTGTAGTGTAATATTCATTGTCACGTTTCATCCACGTAATTTTGCTATCTACAACAATTTTCATATAAAATGTCCAAAATTTACATTCATACATACCATATCACATTATAATATATTTGGTCCCTGTCATTGTACGTGACTAATCAATATTTCTTAATAGTATTCACTCTAACTTTACAATATCTTGTATGTAAATAAAATTTTATACATAAATCATCAAATGTTTTTTTTTGTTTATTTGTCTTTTTTTCATCCTTCAATAAAACAATCAGCTAGAGAGAAAAAAAAAAAAGAAATTAATTACCTAAAGATTCTTATTTAATGATTTATTATTTGAAAAAGTGTAAAAAAATATCGTGTTGCAAGTTGATGATGGTGTTGGTGCAGTGCAACTTACACGGGGTCGCAATACAACTCCCTCAGGAGTAAAGTTATATCGTTGAGGGGTGTGTGCATACAAGAGTGGTTAAGGGAAGTAAAAGGCGAGTTGAAAATAGAATGAGATAGTAAAAGATAGAAAATGATAGAGAGGATAAAGAGGAATGGGGATGGGTGCTGTGGCAAATGTGTAAGGGGATTGGTAGTGTGTTCCTGAGGGAGAGGCAAAGTTCGGTGATTACCTAGGACCTCTCCCAGGAACTGAGAGTTTCATACTTTGGCTATACCAGCTACAGAGTATATAACATAACAGTCCAGCAAAGTAACTAAGGTTATACGATGGTGGTCCACGTGTAAGAACAGGCAGAAACATAAGAGAATGAGAGAGTAAAATGAGAAAGTGGAATAGGGATAGATAGATAGATAGATAGATGGATAGAATAAAGAAGGAGAGAGGTTGGAGATGCCATTGCACTCGGTCTATATATACTGTGTGTTGGATACATTGCCAAATTTTACTATAGCTATAACGTCGAACGATCGGCTTTTGTGGAACGAGAGATTGCTGTGATTGAGAGGACTTTCTGCAGCCTCTGAACCTTATACGTACTTTCCAAGTGCCAAAAGACACTTTGATAACTATACCGGACAATATTATCTAAGAATTATAAATCATTTTCAATGAAAAATTGAGTAATAAAAAAAAAAAATAAAAAAAGAAAATAAAAAAAAAGAAGTAGAATATAAATAATGAAAAATTAATAAAATTTTTGACAAAATAAATTTAAATTAAGAGTAAAAATTATTTTGTAATTATATAAATTATAATTAATAATATATACATTATTTTCAAATATAATTTTAAATAAAAATGATTTATTATATTATACTGTAATGAATGATAATGAAAATATTCGAGAAATATTCTACTCTATACCCTAAAGTTTCAATGAAAAGTTTTTGGAACGTCAAAGCCACCGCAAAGTCCAAAAGGATTCCCAAATGCTTCCAAGGATATAATATTCGTTATGGGCATAACTCAATATTCCTAGTAAGACTTTGCAGACATTCAAGCAATGGAAGTGGAAGAACATAGAAATAGGGGAAGATAGAAAGATGGTATATAGTAATTGTACATTACAGGGTATTGGCTATATCAAATGGCACGCGCAATCCCAAACTTTCCTTTTCACTTCACCCTCAACGGTATGTTCCAAGATGCTCAGCACAGCATTGTCTCAACTGTGTAAATTTATCTCTAGACAACGCGCATATAAATATCAATAGATGTACATTTTTTTTTTTGTTTTTTTGTTTTTTCATTTTTCTATTAATTTTATTGTAATAATTCACGATATTGAACGCGATACAATTTTTTTTTTTAAATCATTAAATAGGAGTAAATATAATTGACTTCAATTTTACGGCTCTCAATTGATAGCAATTTGCAATTTATATCCAACTGTTACCTATAGCATCAATTAAATATAAATAAAAATAAAAAATATAAATAATTCACATAAAAACAAGTTACGCTGATAAATGAAATTGTATAATCTTATGGAAATCACGCAAAATTGTCAGAGAAAATTAAATCAATTGATCATTAAATTCTTGACAAATAATAAAATAAAATTATATATATATATATATATATATATATATTTATTTATTTATTATTAAATTGTTTCATAAATAATTTCTAATCCATTTGACCAGACATATTTCATTATTATTATTATTATTTTTTTTTTCCATGCAATAATTTTCCTTTCATGTTTCATTGAAAGATGCGACGCATTCGAGCTAACAAATATTCCCCACTGTGATAAAGAGAGAAACAAAAGTGTACGAAAGGAAGACAAAATGATAGTTATATACATATGCGTTCGCGAAGGGTAGATGATAGGGTGGTCACCCAATCAACCCCCGGCGTCGTCTTACCCTTCCAGGCAAAGTTATCTTTCTTGTCCCTGCCCCAAAAGCAGTTGGGGCTCTGACTACTGAACTTTATCATTCTGTCTCTGTTTTGCCCTTACCCTCTATCGAATTCACTCTCACTCATTATTATCCCCTATACATATATATAAATTGTGCAGCCTTAGGGATAGATGAACAACCCCTGGACCAATCGCTGTACACTTTCTTCAATGCATAGTGGAAAATCACAGAATAAAAATACACAAAACTAAAAATTCAAAATATTCCAATTTTGTTAAAATATCATGTATATAAAATAACTATAAACAAACAAACAAAAAAATATTCTACACCTGTACACAATGTTTAATCAAAGTAAAAGCTCTGTACAAACTTCTACGATATGACCCCCTCATATATTTACAATTTGATCGAATGTGTCTCCATGTGCATTTAGAAAATAAAAAATAAAATAATAAAAATAAACTTTCAACTACTCTGTTACTTTTATACATTAAATGTAAATATAAACTTTTAGATAAATTAAATAAATATAAAATACATACAGCAATATAACAATAAGAAAATCAAAAAAATTTTATTATTTCAACTATTTATCATTGTACAAATATTTAAATATAAATATTCAATGTAAAATTCAATGATATGGATATGGAAAGAGTAGATGGAGAGGAGAAAGAGAGGAAATCGAACCAGTGGACACACCGTTCTACAGTAGATCTCATCCAATTTCCTTGATATTCGCATGGAAGGGGATTTTTCCGGTTGGTCAACCTAAAGATTCGAGAAATTCCATTCACCAAATGTGCAAAAGATGTCGGTCCATCCACTTGCAATAGATGAGGCCTTTGCAGCTTATGAATTTAAGGCAAAACAGTTACTATAAGCTCGTGAACATGTACCATGATAAAGTAATACATACATACACATATATATAGTATAACGTATTAATTTCATGTCCCATCCGTCGTCACAATGTAGGCATCGTCTTCAATCATCTATTTATTGCCAAAACGCCCCAAAATTTCTACCACCTGTCTGAATAGATGTATCTGAGGGTCTCAAACCAGGTACCTACTAATTTTACTTGAAAATAATTGACAACACATCCAAGTCGATATATAATAATCGTGAATTATATAATAAAATTATATAAAAGGATAAAAATCATCAAAATAAAAAAATGATAATATTATTATTTTTTTTCTTTCATTTTTTGCAAAATATTATAAAAAATTATTTTTCATTTCAATAATTATTGATTGTCATGAATTGAATGATTTATATACAGTAGGGATATTTGAAAAAGTCGTAATAACAGAAGTAGTAGTAGTAGTAGTAGTAGTAGTGATAGTAGCAGTAATAGTAAGACTGTAATAACTTAAATACTAAGACTGAGATGTACAAAATTCCACAGACATTTACGGGAGGTAGTTAGCTAACGGAAATTCAGATAGGATAGCCCTTCGCCTCCTCTTGCCCGCGTTGAATCTCCGTTTTCTCCGCCCCCGATCATCCGCGACCCCGGTCCTTATTCACAAAATTCACCCTACCAATCTTCAACCACCCATCGCCTTTATATTCAAAGTATCTCATTCTATAGTTATTTACAGAGATATTCTTCAAGTTTTAACTATTAAATCCAAATTTAAATTGTAAAATATGCACGATACACACTTAAATATTATACAATGAGTTCAAAATGAACTGAAAAAAAAAAAAAAAAAAAAAAAAAAAAAAAAATCTAATCAAATAATAAAAATAACCATTGACATTTTTATATATTAAATTTACATTTAAATCTCTAATTAATCTTAATGTATATCAATGAGTGGGTATATATGAGTGTATGTATATTTTTATTTTCTTTTGATTATATAATTTAAAATGAAAGTTGTGAAATTGTGAAATTGACCAGTTCACCTTCATCTTGGTTTACCCTTATTTTCTCTCTGTCTCACAGTAATTTCGTAAGAGCCACCAATTTCGCGGAGGGAAATTTCTCCTCATCCTCTCAAATTTTCATCACCCTCTCAAATATATATATATATATATATATACTCTTATGTATATATTCTCAACTAATTCAAGAGTCTCGAGTGGTATATATTCATTCAAGCGTCGTCATTTCGAATCACTGGAGTTAATCGACATGGCAAAATCACAAGAAAGTTTCACGTAATTTCTAGGTATATGCATTTGAAGTATAGACAGAAATAAACTGTAGATACACAATAAAAAGTACATGTATATTAACATATAAATATGAAATAAAAACAAAAACAAAAAAAATTTTTAATAAATGTATACATTAAACTATGAGAGTGATAATGATAACGGAGTATAGAGTTATAAGGAGAACAGAATTCAAACTCATTACAAAAGTCTTTATCCCATGAGACGCTTGTGGTTAAACGAGGGATTGTGAAAATTGAACGGGACTAAGGAGAGCCATAAAGACACGCGGTTAGTACAATGTTGCTTTCACTTATCTTCCTTCATCTTCTTCAATGATTGGTTAGATACGTGAAGTGAATATTACAAATGTCAATAATTTACTGTCTACATAATAATCACATACTATTATAATTAAATTTGTCTATATTATAAATATTTAATTGTGATAAATCACAAAAAAAAAAAAAGAAAAAAAAATGAAGAAGAATAAAGAAATAAATATCTTGAAATAATTATAAAAATTCAAATTTAATTTTATTACATTACACAGTTACAAGTAATATTAACGAACTTTTTTATTTTAATTTTTTTTTTTTTTTCTGTTTTTCCAATTTTACTTTTATACTGGTTTTATTGTGGATATTATCATTATTGTAATTCTAAATGATTAATTTTGACCTAATGAGAAATGGTACTCAAATAAGTTCAAAGATTATCGAATTATATATTGATATTACGTATTTCTCAAGTATTTAAATGAAGCTATAGCTTATATAAAACTGATTCCAATCGCATTTCTAAAGTCCCCAATGTGAAGCCAATCCAACTTGATAGAGAAAAAAAATAATAATTATCATTTCTACATTATTATATTTATCCAACATGACAATAACAAAATTTTTACGACCACTGCTTGTTCCAAAGTAATTAAATTGATATTAAATTATCTTTTTTTTCTTTGTTTTTTTTTTTTTTCTTTGTTTAGTAACATGAGATAAATAAACAATAATATATAGAATTATATAAATTATTGGGATTTTTTTGTTTAAAAAAATCGGATATGATGAAATTCAAGAAAAAATAAAATTATAAAATTGATTCAGTCGGTTTGGATGAATACGGGTATACCAACAGATCACACTTATATACACATATACACAGTGTGAAAATACACAACATTATCATGTCATATCCATACACATACACACACAACGAAAATGATAGTTGGAATGCGAGCAAGCTCATGATACCAATCGAAAATCCTAATATCGCATCATCTCATTCAATAACTAACCACGCGGTGAACGAGTACCCAAGTTTATTCAATAAATTTATTAATTATTAATTGGAAATATATTTTTTTTCTTGGTATTTTAATTTAACTGTTATTCACTATTGTCCCATATCAATTCATATAATTATATGTCGACTCCCATATTCATCAATACACGATATTGCATTGATTAAACATCATATTGATTAGTCAACATTATATTGAAATTTGTGTCTGTTTAGATTCTTCAACCTGGGAATGGCTACAGACGTACGTGGCGTTGTGCTATCTGGCACTAATTTGGCCAAGTGAGTTTTTATAAACAAATTTAAAAAAAAAAGAAGAAAAAAAAAACAAATAAATAAATACCTTTATTTATTTGTTTATAAGATAAATGTGTACTAATTATTATAATTGAATAATAATTTTGGGATGTTATTTCATGTCTCATAATTCGATTGTTAAATGAAATATTTATCAATTGTCTCATATTGAAAAACACTTTTTTTAATGTCATTTGAACAAATTCAAAGTTTATATAAAACCTAACCTATTTGCTAATGAGCCCATGATATATTTAAAATAATGAAAGTTGAAAAAAAAAAATTGTGGATAATAAATATAATAATTTTTTTTTTTATATATATTTTATTTTTCAGAGAAATTCGTGAGAAATTGATTCAAGATGTGAAGAAATTACAATCAACTTTACCTAATTTTGTGCCAGGTTTAGCTATCATTCAAGTGGGTGGTCGTGAAGATTCCAATGTATATATACGAATGAAGATTAAAGCAGCATCGGAAATTGGAATAAACGCCACGCATATTAAATTACCAAATACAATTACGGAAAGAGAATTGCAAAATAAAATTAATGAATTGAACAATGATCCAGCAACTCATGGTATTATTGTTCAGATGCCGCTTGATAGTGTAAACAAAATCAATTCAGATCTCATTACTGATTCAGTATCACCTAATAAAGACGTTGATGGGTAAAGTATTTATATATAAAAGAGAAAAAAAAATTTTATGTATACTTGTATTTGCAATAGAATTATTACGTCCCATTCATCGTTTCGTAATTTAACATTATACAAATATATTTTACTAGTAATAAAAATTTTAAATTACGATAAGTAAAAGCGAAAAATAGAATTGCAAAACGAGACCTTTGACATTAAGATTCAAGATTGAGATTTATCATATCAATATATATTTTTATTTAATCATAAGGAATAGTTGAATAGTTTTTTTTTTTTGTTTATTATAGATTGCATACCATAAATCAGGGCAGAGAAGCCATCAACACCAAAACAGGATTCACTGCATGTACTCCAAATGGATGTATTGAACTGATTAAACAGTAAGAATTGATAAAGATACAGAATAATTTATGTATTTAAAAAATTATTGAATAAAAACAAGATGAATAATTGATTTATTTACAGGAGTGGAGTACCGATCGCCCGTAAACTTGCAGTTGTATTGGGCAGAAGTAAAATTGTCGGTACACCAGCTGCCGCTTTATTGAAATGGCACAATGCAACTGTAATTACATGTCATTCACAAACCGACGATATTCCAAAATTTGTAAGTAAAATATTTAAATGATAATTACATTCAATGTTATTTTTACAATAAAAAATGAAAGATAAATAACTATTATTGATTTGCACATTTAGGTATCGATGGCTGATATTCTTGTGGTAGCAATTGGACAACCGCAGATGATTAAGGGATCTTGGATAAAACCTGGCGCAATTGTGATTGACTGCGGTATCAATTCCATACCAGGTAATTAAACATAAATTATCTAAAATATTTATTTATTCAATAAATATCTGAGTTGATATTTATTCTTCTTTAATTATTTTTAGATGCCACGAAAAAATGTGGTCAACGCATTGTTGGTGATGTTGAATATGAAACGGCATCCAAAGTTGCATCTTACATTACCCCAGTGCCAGGCGGCGTAGGCCCAATGACAGTGGCAATGTTAATGAAAAATACAGTAATTTCAGCTCAAAAATCTGCCGAAAAACTTCTTGCGCAGACTTGGAATCTCTCACCATTGCCATTAAAAATTGATAATCCCGTTCCAAGTGACATTGTCATTTCGCGAAATCAAAAACCCAAACTCATTACCGATTTAGCAAATGAAATTGATATTACGTCAAATGAAATTATTTCATATGGTCCAGATAAAGCTAAAATTAACTTAGAATTATTAACACGTATGAAAGATAAAAAAAGTGGTAAATACGTCGTGGTTGCGGGTATAACACCGACACCATTTGGGGAAGGTAAAAGTACAACGACTCTTGGATTAGTTCAAGCATTGACGGTACATCGAAAAAGAAATTCAATTGCAACATTGCGACAACCAAGTATGGGACCAACATTTGGCGTTAAAGGCGGTGCAGCTGGTGGTGGTTACGCTCAAGTAATACCAATGGAAGAATTTAATCTTCATTTAACTGGTGACATTCATGCAATATCAACTGCCCACAATCTTCTTGCGGCGCAAATTGACGCGAGATATTTCCATGAATCAACACAAACTGATCGTGCATTGTATGATCGATTGGTACCAACAATTAAAGGTGAACGAAAATTTTCAAAAGTTCAATTAAAACGTTTGGAAAAACTTGGAATCAACAAAACTGATCCAAATTCCTTGACTGAAGAGGAACAATCAAAGTTTGCTCGACTCAATATTGATCCTAAGCAAATAACTTGGCCACGTGTTGTTGATTTAAACGATCGATTTCTAAGAAAAATTACAATTGGTCAAAGTCCGACGGAAAAAGGAATGACACGCGAAACATCATTCCGCATAACGGTAGGATCAGAAATCATGGCAGTCCTATCATTAGCAACTGATGTAGAAGATATGAAAAAACGTCTGGGTAACATTGTCGTTGGTTTCACAAAAAATGGTGAACCACTTACCGCAGAAGATTTTGTAAGTAATTTAATAAATAGTTAAATTCATTTTAAAATAAACTTTGACTATACGGAAATTTTCTAATTATTATTTCAGGGTATGACTGGGGCAATGGCAATCTTATTGAAAGACGCTATTAAACCAAATTTAATGCAAAGTTTAGAAGGAACTCCGGTTTTAGTGCACACGGGACCATTTGCAAATATTGCACATGGATGCTCATCAATAATTGCTGATGAAGTGGGTCTAAAATTGGTTGGACCTAATGGTATTGTCGTAACCGAGGCTGGTTTTGGTTCGGATATTGGTATGGAAAAATTCTTTAATATAAAATGTCGTTCTTCGGGCCATATACCTGATGCTGTTGTTCTGGTAACGACTGTGAGAGCTCTGAAGATGCATGGAGGTGGTCCAACTGTAACGCCAGGTGCACCATTAAAGAAAGAGTATGTCGAAGAACATTTAGATTTGGTTGAAAAAGGATTACCAAATTTAATTAAACATATTGAAAATGGAAAGGAATTTGGTATACCGGTAATTGTTGCAATAAACGTTTATACAACTGACACTCAGGCGGAATTGGAACTTGTTAAGGAAGTGGCACTGAAAAATGGTGCGTCACATGCTGTTATATGTAATCATTGGGCTCAGGGTGGTGAAGGAGCGTTGGATCTGGCTGATGCTGTTATTGATGCAGTTCAACAGCCGAGCAAATTCAAATTTCTTTATGACCTGGATTCAGACATTGAAGATAAAATTAAAATTATTGCAACAAAAATGTATGGTGCGGGAGAAATTATTTTGTCTGATATAGTAAAAGAAAAAATTGCAAAATACAAAAAATTAGGTTACAACAAATTTCCACTTTGTATGGCAAAAACATCAAATTCTTTGACTGGTGATCCAACAATTAAAAATGCACCTCGTGGATTCCCATTAAATATCACTGATATTTTTGTATCAACTGGCGCAGGTTTTATTGTGCCAATGGTTGGAGAGGTAAATTAATTAAGATACAAATATATATAATTCTCGGAAAATATGGAAAATAGTTATATCTAATTATTGTGCTTATTCTTTTTTTTTTTTTTTTTTCATCTCTACAGATTATGATGATGCCCGGATTGTCCACAAGACCAGCAATATACGATATGGATTTAAATAGTGAGACAGGAGAAATTACAGGATTGTTTTGAATTTCTGTTTGGGAATCTATACAAGTTTACCAGTCTGACTCATTCCAATAAAATTAATAAAATTAGCATATAAAATTTCAATATTTTCTTGTTTAAAAATTTTGTAAGAGTTAAATATATATAAACAATTTATATTTTTTTTATATTGTTAGAAATCTCAAGATTTATACAATAAACAAATTTCCAACACAATAAATGGTATTTAATATTATTATATCTACAATTTACCAATTATTCATTTTTACTACGTGAGCTCATTTAATTCGTGCTATTGCTCGAAATTTAGCAGATCGTGAACGTGGATTTCTATCAACTTCTTCGTCACTCGGCAATAAAACGTGTTTGTGTAACATTTTCCATGGCACTTCAGTTAATGTGTGAACTTCAGTATCTTCAAAAACTTTATCATAATTTTGATAACGTAGAGGTAACTGATTAATCATATGATCAGATATATTCCCAGAAATATGTCGCTTGACAACAGTGTCTTCAAGAGAATGAAATGAAATTGTTATAAGACGTCCATTGATTTTTAAATATCGTTCGGCGATTAAAATACCATAATTAATTTCATTTAATTCATTATTAACAAATATTCTTAACGCCTGAAATACTTTGGTAGCAGCATGGGCGAATCTACCGAGTTGATCGGTACGAAAATCATCATCCAGTACAGATTCAACGAGACGCGCCAGCTCGCCAGTAGTTTTTAATGTTTTGAATGTATATCGCGAGTCAACAACAGCACGTGCAATTTGTTTTGCTTGTTTTTCTTCACCGTAAACTTTAAAAATTCGAGCCAATTCTGTTTCCGAAAGCCGTTCTAAAACATCAGCAGCGGTTGGCTCATTTGGACATCGGAAACCATCCATTCTCATATCTAGTGGCCCGTCTTTTGAAATAGAAAAACCACGTTCACCAACATCGAATTGCATTGATGAACAACCAAAGTCAAATAAAAATCCATCAATACTATTCGGCAAAATCTTTTCATTCTTTAATAAAGCCGGTAATTCAGAGAAACGTCCCAATAATGGTACGAGTTGTCCTGGATATTTTTTTGCCATAGACTTAGCATATTCATACGCCACAGGATCTCTATCGAGTGTAAAAACTTTTACATTATCAGCAGATTGTAATAATCGTTCTGTGTGACCGCCCGCACCAAATGTCATATCAACAAATACATTTTTAGCCAATGGTTTCATATATTCAATTACCTCATCTGCCATTACTGGTACGTGGGGTCGGGTTGACAGGAATTTCTTGTTTAATATTTGTGAAATCCATTTTCTTCCTGATACCAAGTAAATTCTATGACTTAATGGATGCTTCATTATTATTTTTCTTCAATAGATTTTTGAAACGTTGAAAATAAGATATATCTTCTTTTTCAAACTGTTCTTGTACCTCAGAAGTCAATATAAAATTACAATGCTCAACGCTCAATCCACTCCCCGTAGAGTTTTGTTTGCGAGGATATAAATTACCGTAATGATTTGATGCAATTCTTTGTAAACTTTTGTAATAACGATCACACTGTTCTTTGTCAATCGGCCCTTGTAAGGAACCTTTTGAAAATCCAATCTTTATTTGATCTCGGATATATTGTCCCAAATCACTGTAATCGAAATTAATTATAAATTAAATATGAACAAATGGAAACATTGTGAATGTTTCATTTATACGTGTAAGTTACAAGATATAACCTAATTTTTCTTTAATGCAATAGCAGGTTATAATGCATTAACTGAATTCAACATTAAGAAATTAGAACTTTATTTGAAAAATAAATAGTGTCGCAAATACCTGCCAACTTTAGTTTTGTCTAGAGGCCATGACTCCAATAGTTTCATGAAATTTTTATAATTACCAGCCATAATCATACAAGATCTGGCAATAAAATACTTTGATTTTGTCCAAAAAGAGAGTAGAGCGGCAAAACCGAATGAACGATGAGCTATTTCGATTGGCAACGGAATTGCCGACGTGAGACATATAAGTTAAAATGGCTACACACTTTCAGCAGTATGTCCTCTCTGTTGACTTGTTTTTCTCTGGTATTTAACACACTTGAGAAATACATTCAACCAATCACATCATTTATGCGCGCGCACAACACAACTCCTCACCTTTCCAAACAATATACACCATAAAATATTGACACGAGAAAAGTAAAATACCAAGTGTAGATAATATAACTGTACCAAAAAAAATAGTTCATCACAACAAGCACATCAGATTATAGAACAAATATTTCACAAACATATATAACCATCATATATACACACATACACTAATATTCTTTAACAATTTTTTCGTTAATGAAATATTTTATAACATTAAAAGATGAATAAAAGTTGTATTTAAATATCATGGAAATGTTAATCGTATCAGTGTTGCATGAAAGAAAAAAAATTTATTATGAAAAAAAAATACCTGTGATTAGTCGAGTTATTATGTGCGAAAACATCTTTTGCACTTGTCACATTCATTCTCGAGACGCATTCTAGTGAATGTACCAATAATTAATTTTATTTATTTATTTTTCATTCATTTGTCATTGATGCTTTTCAACAGTCACCCAATATCATCCAATATGATAAGTACATAACAATTTTACTCATGTGGGGGCGTACATTAAATATAAATTGATTCAAGTCTAATTGTATGTATACATTATTATATTGGAGTATAATATCGTCACGTTTTCATTTTAACTCTATACGTGTACTATTGTACGCGATTAAATCTAAATACAATTAAACAAATTGAAGTGAGTGCATCATCATGCATTCATTTATGTATAAAAATAAAGTGCTGTGCTATATAAATAAGTAAAATTGAATAATTTGTGCAATAAGTTTATAATTAGTTGGTTCATTTTTTTTTTCCTCTCTTGCAAGATAATTAATTTTTTATCATTAACCAAATATATATACATCATGGAGGGAATAAATGAACAACTACAGACTAAATATCAAAAAATTGCTGCGGAGTATTCAAAGGTGTGTATGTGTGATTGTTTATATATTATATTTTGATGTTGTTATGAAAAGATATGTATGAAATCGCTAATAATTATATTTATTGTATTATTTTTTTCTGTTTACAGATTCGTGCTCAGGCCAGTGTTTTGAAGAAAGCTGTGATTGACGAACAAGCGCGTAATAATGAATTGAAAGATCAGGTAAAAGATAAAGATGTTTCATTACGTCGTGCTGAACAGGAATTGGATAGTTTAATATTTCGTAATCAGCAATTGACAAAACGTGTGACTGTATTGCAAGAAGAATTAGATAAAATTCAAAATAAATCAAAAAAAGGAAAGAATAAAGGTTTATTGGAAAATAAAGATCAACCACCGCCACCACCAAATCATGTTTATGTAGAGGAATTTCAAAAAAAAATTATCGAAAATGCTCAATTATTATCACAAATATTGGATAAAAACAATGAAATTGATGAATTTGATGATAGAATAAAACACCTTGAATACAAATTAGATTTATCGGAGAAATCAAGAATAGAATTAGATAATAAATATCAAGAAAAACTTGATAAATTGGAAAGAGAAAAAAATGATTTGCAAAAAAAAATTCATGAACGTCAAAAACATGAAGAAACGGGATCATGGTCAAGTATTGAAGGAAAGAGTAGTTATGATCATGATTTGAAATCTATTGTAACAAATAATCGTCAAGATCATTCACCACTCTCATCACCATCAGTATCACGTAGATCGTCGAAGTCAACAAGTGGTGATGTTAGATTTCTAAAAGCTTCAGACTATCATGATGAAAATAATACGAATATTGAATTGACAAAATTATCTGATGTTGAAAAAGAATTGCAACAATTTAAAAGTGATTATAATATTTTAAAAATTAAATATGATGAATTATTATTAAAGGATAATTTAATAAATCAACGAATGCAAACTGAAATATTGGAACCATTAGAAATTACTAATATGGTACGTTATTTTTAATATTTTATTTCTTCGATTTTTACAATTGATTAACAATACATTTATTAATTTTATTAGCTTGGACGTTTAATGGCACCATTTCCTATACCTGATGAAATCGAAGCTCGCGAAACTAAAATTCGAGAATATTTTATGCAAGAAATTAATAAATTAAACGAAGAAAAACAAATTTATCGAGCTAAAAATCTTGCAATGATCACTGATGTTTGTATATATTAAAGATATTATAATTAAAATTCAGTACATTTCGACCATTTAACTTACTAACATAATTTTATATTTTTTTTTTTTTTTTTTTTTGTTCTTTAGAATGAAGTAATGGCTATCCATTTGAGGACAAGCGAAGAAAAATATGAAAAATGTGAAGCTAGATTATTGGAAGTTTTATCAAATTTGTCTAGTGTGCAAGAGGAAAAAGAAGTGCAAGAGGGTAATTATAAAATGCAGCTTAGTACAATGACCGAACATTTAGCGAATATGAATGAGAAACTCATTCATCAAACTGAGGAAATTCAACAATTGAAATACGAGCTCGGAAATAAAGTATGAAACAACTATTAAGGTTAATTGTTCCAATGTATATTTTTATTTTTATATCCGTTATTTTTCTATTTCAGAGTGGCAAAAAAGGAAAGCAAAATTAAATTCAATATTATGAATTATTTAATAGTGAACATTCCAAGAGTTCGAAGTTTCAATACTTTATTTCATCTTTAATAATGTACATATATAGGAAGCGTGTGACAAAAAAAAAAAAAAAAAAAAAACACTTAGTTTACAATATTTTCATATCTGTATTGATATGAAAGTATTGTATAATTTTATGGCTGCCTATTTCCATGTTAAAGTAATTTGCCAAAATAAATTCATTCTCATTTCAATGGCGAACCAAACGAAAAATCATGAAAAATACAATGCACTCAGTTATTATCAATTCCATATCATGTCATTTGGTTCGAAACAGAAAATAAATAATAACTGCTAATTGAAATAATTAAGTAAATGAAGGGAGGGGGGGGGGGGGATACAATAAACTACTAATTTACATATAACAATTACCTATCATCATCCACTATATATATACATGAATCAATCGACTTTTATTGCAAAACTTGCGCCACAGCTGCAACCTTGTTCAGCCAATGGATTGTTTATTATTCTAAATGCTGATTTTATTAATTCTGCATGAAAATCAATTGTCGCACCTCTTACATATTCTAACGATGTTTCATCAATAACAATTTTCGCTCCATCTTTTTGAAATACCCTAATAAAATACAAAAAATTCCACATCTTTCAATTTCACTTGAAATATAAATATATAAATTACTATTACACACTAGTAAACAAAAAATCACATACTTATCTTCATCATTGATATTTGAATCCAAATCAAATTTATATTGAAAACCAGAACATCCTCCACCCTCAACTGTTACCCTCAAACAAGCTCCATCATTAGATATTTCTTTTAGTCGCTTGACACAATTGTCACTTATAATGAGCGTATCTGCAGAAGGATTTAATGCAGTCATCACTAATTTACGTATATTCTGTCCAGTCATATGGCACCATGGTGGTCTAATATATAAAAATGACAATGATATATAAATGTCAATTAAATTTCGGTATAATTTTATATCAATTAAAGTAATATGTCATTCAATTATATTAACAAAAAAAAAATTTAATATAATTTTAACTTGATTTTTCATCCAAACTTACGACAATAAACGTGAAAAGTATCGATTTGATGAAAAATTCGAGGACAATTCCCACACAGCATGCCGCAATTTCGCCATATTTCCAAATCAAAATACTAATATTAACTGATTCTCGCACTGCAATACAACAAGAAAAGAAAAAAAAAAAACAATAAATAATCATGCAGGTGAATCTTCATTTTCACTACAGCCGAATATACCCGACACGAACCGAAAGTTATCGTATTTTTTATACAAAATTCGCGCCAAAATATTTTACGAAATAAAAATTTAATATTGATAAATACAAAATATGCAATAATTTACTGAAAGGTACGAAAATTTTGAAATATTATATTCAATAAAAATGAAATATCACTAATTATTTATATAAATAAATAAATACAGAGAATTTTATCGTATAACATTTTCAAATAACGCGGGAGGCCAACAGTGTGTATATAATTATTGCCTAACGAATATAAAAATTCGCCTTGAGATACATAGATATATGTAGTAAATATACAAAATAAAAATAAATTATTCACAATAAATACAAAAAGCATTGCTATCTGAAACAAATTATATCTATTAGAATAAAATCAATCATAAATACAAAAGTTAACAATGGCAAAAAAAATAATATATCATACGAAAAAATAAAAAACAAAAAAAGTGGGGAGTAGAAATAACGATTTTGTGGAATCGAATGCAAAATAAGTGTATATCGAATGCGCGCGAGAAGTCATCCCCACCCCATTGATGATTATCCTCAAGGGAGGATGATGAACGGAAAAAGTCGATGTTTACCGAATACAACACCCGAACTCAATAACCAGTCATCGATAAGGATACATATACATATTTATATATATATATATATATATATATATCGACTGTTCTATATTGGTGGGATCGCGCAACCAATCGAGCGATACGATAGAATTAAAGGGGCACTCACAGGCGTTTGCCGCGAGTCACAAATATAACATCAGTAATCACTCGATCAGTGATAGATCGTATGAGCGGGTAACTTTAATGGCTGTCAACAGCCGCCGAACAGTAGCAGCGACGAGTCTTCATCGAAAGCTCATCGCAAAGACAGCAAAAGATATAAAAATAAAAACACTTGTAACAGTGGAGACAGTGGCAGCAGTGCTGTCCGTGGTGTTTTGCTCCTGCGTGGTAATAAAATCGTTCACCCTCAATTCATCATCGTCATCACCGTCGTTGTCATCGTCGAAGTCATCGTCGTAGTCATCGTCGTCGTCGTCGTCGTCGTCGTCGTCATATTCGTTGTCGTCTGCGCGACGCTCACTTGCCTCGGCCAAGGCCCTACTCGCACTTCCGTTTCCTTTTTTGTTATGTGCGAGCACAAGGCCGCCACCAAAGTGTTTATAACACAACTGCGGTGGCGTTGACGCGGGTGAAAGAACACTCGAAATATAAAAGGAGTAGAAAAAAAAAAAAAAAAAAAAAAAAAAAAAATACGAAAGGCAATTTTCATGGTGAATAAATAAAAATCTTAACTGTGATATTGGTGAAAATTGCGGTGTTCAAGTAACAAAGAGTGAAACGAGGTGAAAGAAAAAGGTGGAGTTGGAAGGGTGGCCTTGTGTATATGAATCGTATGTGTGTCATCACCGTCGACACATTTTCCACCACAATTGTCTCATCGTTATATTCACTCTCTGTCTCTTATGCTTGTTAACGTTTGTTAGTGGCAAACGGTGAGTGAGAGAATTGAAATAAAAAATTATTAAATTTCAGTAAATGATAAAGCTCCTTTCTATATGACATACCTCAGACTCCGTTCCATCATCATCATCATCATCATCATCATCATCATCATCATTGTCGTATCATTATTCGACATTTCTTTTGTCATCCATTCTCTTTTTGTTTCCATGATCTCGTCATCCTTGACACAGCCCTTCCTCCAACCAGAGAGAAATAGAGCTAAAAAGTCACAAACATATATTTATACATACACGAACACATTGACGTAAGAGGAAATTCCTCCACTAATATTGAGTAGCACGTTGTTGTGTCTCGATCTGTGACTACCGGATGACAGTTTATGTCATACCCGCGCATTCACTTTACAATATTTATTACAATTTTTCATTTCATATATTTCGTAAATTATTTATTATCAAGTATTATTATATAGATATATATATATATATATATATAAATTTTTTTGTCACTCATTTTATTTCCTTTGTTCCTATCTTTAGATTAATTGTGGAAAATGTTCACCGGCACAGTCAAAGTTAAAATATGCGAGGCCACGGGTCTTCGTGCCACGGACAAACATCGAAAATTCTGGCAGGACGCACCGCCCATAATAGATCCCTATGTATTGCTTGATGTTGATCAGAATCGTTTGAATCGTACATCAATAAAAGCAAAAACATTTGATCCAGTATGGAATGAATGTTTTACACATGAAGTGCAGGCAGCAATTATGCTTGGATTAACTGTCTTCCATGATGCTGCATTACCACCCGATGATTTTGTTGCCAATTGTCGTATTCCATTTGATGAACTTGTACGACGTGAAGATGAAACTGCTGATTTTTGGGTAATATATTTAATTTACATTAATATTTTTATTATATTTTTAATTATTCCCTTTTTATTATTGTATATCGCTATTTATATTTTTATTATTTCATTCACATACCATAAATATACACAATTTTTCAACTCTTCTTATTGTCAAAAATATTTACATATGTATGTATAAATACTTATAAGTCATACTCATGAGATATACGTGATATAACTGATGATTATTGAAGGTCTATTTATTGATAACAATCCAACATACATTTTGCTTGATGTAGACAATTGATAACATAGAGATAATGTGTGTGTAGGCATTTAGTGATAATATTGAGTAATAAAAATATTTATGAGCTTTTGTTTTTTTATTTATTCAAACTACAATATGACCTATCGAGTGTATTTGAATGTATTGTAGAATTTTTAATTTTTTTTTTTTCTCTCCTACCATTCGTTGGGTTTATATATATACAGTTTACTTCACCGTGATTGCATTTTAAGAACAAAAAGAAACATGTATTGGATATTTTATTATTATTATTATTATTATTTTTTTTTTCTTTTTTCATATAATAAAGAACAAAGATCAATAAATAATAGTCAGATATCGAAAACAGTTCATGTATTTTATTTATTTATAGAATTTTTATCGGGAACTTTATAGACATTCAAAATAAAGCATTTACAAGTGCTAGGTATTTTTATAAAACGAAAAAAAAATAAAATAATAAATCGATAAGCTCCAGTGATATTTTTTTACTGTTATAATTTATACATATTTTAAATTATTAATAAAACTAATTTGATAAAAAAATTAATAATAATAATTTTATTTTAGGTTGATCTTGAACCTCATGGAAAATTACGGGTGAGAATTGATTTGAAATGGAGCAATCAAGGTACAGATAACATTTTGTATTAGTGTATTCTAGGTTTTTTATATATTTTTTTTGATACTCAGTCTGAGATTGTTTTTTTTTTTTTTTTTTTTTCTCATATTTATTCCAGATCAACAACCTGGATGTAGTGCTGGTGGGGAAGGCGAAGGAATCGTATCAGTTGTTGGAAATGTTGGCGGTGGCGTTGTAACAGGCAGCATGGAACCACGTGGATTTACCGAACGTCAAGGATTCAATCGTCGGAGAGGTGCGATGCGTCGTCGGGTACATCAAGTCAATGGTCACAAATTTATGGCGACATTTTTAAGACAGCCAACATTTTGTTCTCACTGCCGTGAATTCATTTGGTATGTCAATAAAAACCAAAAACAATCGCAAAACAAAAAAAAAAAATAAACCAGGCAAAACAAGATGGAGAATAATATCGGACTAAATCATTCATGTTTCATGACATTTATTGGAAAAATGTTTTTATTTTTAATTTTTTTCCTGTTTGGATAATTAAAACTCTGGGATTAATCTTTAAAATAGTGGGACAGCACTGCTTAAAAGAATATAACTGATTGTATTCTCTTATATTTATTATTATTATTTTTTTTTTTTTCTCAAAAGGGCATGCACGCTATTGAATATTTAAAAAAATAATTCATAAGTGATTGTATTAACTATGTACGTGTCGGAAGATATTTAATTTCGGAGCAAAGTCACATCCAACTGACTGCATGTAGAACTTTTTTCTTTTTTTTTTTTTTTTTTTTTTTCGTGTCTGCTATTACAATTTGACATGTACTGATTAATATTTTATCTGATCGGACTCAAAAGTATTTATAAACAAATATAAATATATGTATAATTAATTATGGAATTTTGCACGATTGCTTTGGGTATACCATTGAAAAATATGCAGCGGAGAGAAGCGGACAATCATGAATTTCAAAGTGTTTCGTTAAAAAAATAAAATTCCAAATTCTTTACAATCACAATCAAACTGCACTAGATTTCAAAGGGGGAGAAATGATTGATCACAGCATCGTAAAATTGAATCTTTTAGTTCCATTATTTTTTTTTTTTTCTTTCTTCTTTCCCGATGGGTTATCACAGAGATAATGTGATGTGCTTTGTCTGTTGTATTTCAGGGGCGTCGGAAAACAAGGCTATCAGTGTCAAGGTGAGAACGACACACAAGTCATGTTATTAACCGAGTTATTTTTTTTTTTTTAACTGTTTTATGCTTCAGCTTTTTTTGTAAAAACAATTTTGTTTCGATAGATTTTACACGAGAGAAAATCGCCAATTATTTTACATCAATAATGCTTGTCTCTTTGACCAGTGACTAAGTGCAACTGGGACTGTAAATATAATATTTCGTTGAAAAAACTTAAATTCTATATATCATTCTAATTGTTGTATATTCATCTTTTCTTTTTTTGGTTTTTTTTTTTTTTTTTTTTTTTTCTTTCATTATTATACTAAATTTATTAATTTTTTTTTAATTCAAAGGAATTTTTACAAGGCAATTGAGTTGGAGAAAGAGCGTATTTTTTTTTTTCTTTCATTAATGCATGTAATTGCTTTTTGTTACATAATTTTGATTAATTAATTGATTTATTATTATTTTGTATAAAAATTAATATAAATTAATAAAATAAAAAATGAATATCCAAAGAGATAATTTTATCTGTTACAGTATGTACCTGCGTTGTTCACAAGAGATGTCACAAATTAGTGGTGACAAAATGTCCTGGTATGAGGGACGAGGTGTGTATTGAAAATATTTAAAGATATAAAAAGTTATTGTTACTCATCACTATTTTACATTTTGCTTTTTATCATAGAAGGAAATAGACAATTTCATCGCTGTGTGTATATGAAAGAATGAAATGTCCAGCGTTATTGTTTTCTGCATTCATTTCATTTGCTTTATTCGTTTATTTTTTTCCTTTTATATATTATCCGGATGATCCGAACATTCAGGAAAAGAAAACTGTGTTGCAGTCTAATGAAGGTACTCAAGGCCAACGATTCAGCGTTAACGTCCCACACGTCTTCGAAGTACACACATTCAAGCGCTTTACGTTTTGCGACCATTGTGGATCACTTCTTTATGGCTTGATAAGGCAAGGTCTTCAATGTACAGGTAAACTATTTTATTTCAAGTTAAAAAAGAAAATATCTCATTCTTTATTAATTATTTAATTTAATTTTGTAGTTTGCGATTTAAATGTACACAAACGATGTCAGAAAAATGTGGCGAATAATTGTGGCATTGATACAAAAGAAATGGCACGAATATTAAGTACATTAAATATTTCTCCTGATCAACAATCGAAAACACCACGGATAAATTATAAAAATCAAAGTACTGCTAGTGGATCGTCACAGACTAATGCAACACCTGGTAAACGGCCACAATCTACATCCGATAATGTTGAATCAATTGAACAATCAACCGATGATAAATTAATAAACATTGATGAAACACAGCAAGATGATGAAAGTGAAATACAAAAAGTAACACTTGAAGATTTCAATTTTATAAAGGTACTTGGCAAAGGTAGTTTTGGAAAAGTTATGCTTGCTGAACGTAAAGGCAATCCTGAAGAAGTTTATGCCGTAAAAGTCCTTAAAAAAGATGTTATCATTCAAGATGATGATGTTGATTGTACATTGACCGAAAAACGAATTCTTGCATTGGCTGCCAGGCATCCATTTTTAACTGCATTGCACAGTTGTTTTCAAACACCGGAACGTTTATTTTTTGTTATGGAATACGTCAATGGAGGTAACAAATTTAAATAATAGTTGTAGAAAAAATCATATCCGATAATCATATCAAGAATTTTATTTTGTCAGGTGATTTAATGTTTCAAATTCAAAAGGCACGTAAATTTGATGAAACACGCGCTCGATTTTATGCTGCAGAAGTAACGTTAGCTTTACAATTTCTTCATCAACATGGTGTAATATATCGTGATCTAAAGCTTGACAATATTTTATTGGATCGTGAGGGTCATTGTAAACTTGCCGATTTTGGTATGTGTAAAGAGGGAATTGTTGACGGCCAAACAACTACAACTTTTTGTGGTACCCCTGACTATATTGCACCAGAAATATTACAAGAACTAGAATATGGTGCGAGCGTTGATTGGTGGGCACTTGGTGTTTTAATGTATGAAATGATGGCAGGACAACCACCATTTGAAGCAGATAATGAAGATGATTTATTCGAATCAATTTTACATGATGACGTTTTATATCCAGTTTGGCTAAGCAAAACAGCCGTTTCTATTCTCAAAGGTTTTATGACAAAAAATCCAGCCAGACGATTAGGTTGCGTTACTAGCAATGGAGGTGAAAATGCCATTAAAGCTCATCCATTCTTTCAAATTATAGATTGGAGAGCACTCGAGGCACGTAAACTCAAGCCACCATTTATGCCAAAAATCGTGAGTTTTCATCAAATATTTTCACAATTATAATTTTTTGCTTATTATTATTATTATTATTATTTTTCTTTTTTTCATTACAATACAAATACATTACAAAATCTAAATTAATTTTACTTATTTATTTTTCAGAATAACGAGAAAGATGCGATGAATTTCGATACGGAATTCACAAAAGAAGAGCCTGTACTCACGCCTGTACATCAAACCGTATTGCAATCAGTTAATCAGGATGAATTCAAGGGTTTCTCATTTGTCAATCGAGATTTTAATGTAACAAGATTAGGAACATCCTAGTGAGATCATAAAATAGACAAATTATCGAATGACACAATTAAAATTAATTGTGGACATTTGAGACATAAACATTGGTATCGTTGTCAAAAGCCATCAATTACGCTGCCTCGAATTGCCTCGGAATTTTTAAATGCTGCACGAAAACAACTTACATTCTCTCATCGATAAATGGTTAAGAAAATACATACAGTAAATAAAGAAAAGGACAAGTAACAGCAGCAACAACAACAAAACACAAATACGCACTTTCGTATTTAAATCAATGCCATTTTATTACTGACATCAGGTGAAAATGTGTAAGGAGGAATTAAGGTATTTGTTCCAAAAAATTTTTTCTCTGCGACATTTTAAAATAATATATATTAGTGCAGCGAATTAGAGAAAAATGAATAATGTCCAAGAATCGCGTGTGTCATCACATTTTTTTCTTATATATATATATATTATATGCATTATTATTTTTATACATATATTTTTTCTTTTTATTTTCTTTTTTTTTTTCTTTTTTCTTTTTTTATGAAACACGTACAAAGTGTTTGATGGTATTCTATTATTTATTTATTTATTCTTATTTTTATACATGAGGCTTTAAGTGTTTCTTCATTGTGAGATTTAAAAAACGAAAGGTCGTAAATTGTGACAAGAACGAAAGTGCGATGAGTCAATTTTTTTTTTTTTTCTTTCTTTTTTCATACGTATGACATTTTGTAGTTGATAAACAAACTCGACCGGAACGAGTATATCGTCAAATAAATGCGAGTAAATTTTGGACGTATATACAATGATTGGAATTACTATACGTGAACGTTAATTAGATAACGCGTGTATCATCAATTGTCTCACGACGTCATAGCACCGATATGTTGCAAACATTACCCATTAAAATACATAAGTGGAATCTGTACTATAAAACACTCATTGGGGTCAATATAAATTGCAAAATGATTTCACAAAAGAATATTTTAATATTTATTAAATAGAAAGTCACGTAAGATGAAAGAAAAAAGAAAAATATGTTATATAAAAAAATTTATTTTCTTTTTTTATTGAATATTTTATTTTCTCATCAAATGCTATAGACAATTATAACTGATTCTATATATCACCGTCCCCGCGTGTATTATCGGTATACATAATTGACAACACAATTAGAGATAAAGCGATAATATGCATATAAGAGAGAAAGATACCATAGACCACTGGTGGTCTACGTCAAATTATCTATATATGTATATATATATATTACATATGAAAATAAATTATATAAAAATTATTTTAGCATATGCCTAAGATAGTAGCGAAGAAAGGAAGAAAATATATATATATATATAAAGAAAAGCTTGGAGTGTTTGACAGGTGAGGGGGTGTTTGATTAATTCATCTTCAAATTTTGTGTTTATTATTTTCGCAGTAATTTTAAAAGAACTCGCGCTCTCGATTAATCAATTTTTTTTTTCCGCTACGGTGGATAAAAACTTTTCATCTTTTATTTATTTATTCATTAATTATTTCGTGTTAATACGCGTGAAACTATGCACATACATATACGTATTTACAACAAATTCAATTAACATCGTGCGGAAATTAATTAATTGAAAAGTACTCAGATTAATGAGTTGAAAATTTACATTTTGGTTTTTTTTTTTTTTTTCTGTTTTATATTATATTTGAATGAGATAAATTTTCCACATATAATTTAACATGCATATATGTATTAAATTGTTTACGCCCCTCTATCCCTCCCTGACTAAAACATACAAGTGATTAATGTACTTAACCATCGTGAGAATGCAAATAATATTAATTACATGCATAATGAATAAATTATTTATCTTAAAAATAAAAATCGTACAAGATTAAAAATCTTATTATGTCGTGCTATTTTCAATGGTGTGCGGTCCCGTGTAGATCACGACGCGCACAAAACAATTGTCTAGAAGTGAATACAAGAGAGTAAAATACAAAAAAAAAAATAATAATAAAAAATATTGAAACGAAAAAAAAAGTTATACATATAAAGTAATTTGGAAAATAAAATTTATCTGAATTATATCAACTGTATTAAATAAGATGACACGAGAAATGAAAAAATAATAATAATTAATTGAATAAATAAGTAAAGTGCATCAGGAATTTATTCAAATCAATTTAGAAATATGAAATTGTGAGAATGTCGTGACATTGATTATTTGATAGAAAAAGAGTGAAAATTAAATTAAAACAATAAATGAAGAATTATCATTAAAAAAAACAAAAAAAGAAAAAATTTTACGGTAATAATATGGATAATAGCATCGAAACTAGAGGAATATTTTTAAGAACCCGAACCCTTATAATAATTCATGCAGGAATTTTGGAAAATTCAAAGATTCCAATCAATTATCATACAAAACCTCAAACATAGAAAAAAATGAAATTATATATTGAAAATAAAATACAATTATTAATTGTTATATCATCGTAATTTTTTAACGTTATGAAAATTTATCAATTTATCGTGATCTATTTTTTTTCCATTTTTAACTATTATTATTATTTATTTATTAATTTTTTTTTTTCAAGATTAATTATTTATGGAATCTAATTATTGATTTTGAAAAATTTTTCAATGCTTGCAGGTTTTTTGTATGCAAATAGCTCGTTGTAGGAAATAATGATGATGACGATTATATTAAATTTTGCAATGCAGAGACACCTTTCTATAATTAGAAATTACATTCATTCAATCTACGCTCTATATAATATTCATAGATTTCTCGAGAGGCAAATTGATTTTGAATATTAAAGATAATGTCAGTTATTTATATCCAATCCCTGAACAAAAATATTTTATACTTTTCAAATAATTCAATAATCTTTTTTTTTTTTCTATTTTTTATTTTTTATTTTTTGTTTTATTAATTCACTTTCAATTAACGTCTCGAAAAATCTAGAGTGATCTGATAAATTCAAGCACTTTATGGTCGAATATTTTTAAGCTTGAAATGCTTGAATTCAAAATAAACAAACAAACAAAAAATCAGTTAACAACTCGTGACGACGTATCTATATTTATTCAAAAGTAAATATGTTTGACGATTGTATAATAAAGAATATAAAAGAAAAATCGACAAGAAACGGTTAGTCCGGCCTACGTTTAGCTAAACAAAAAAAAAAAATTAATTCGTAATTTTGAAAAAAAAAAAAATAATAATAATAAATAAATAAATAATAGAAGGCAAAAAAAAAAAATTATAAAATATATGAAATTCACGAGTAATAACAGTGAACATAAAATCATATATGTATATGATAATTACATATATAAATATTATTCACATGCATAACACTGAATTTGTTAGGTAGGAATTTTCTTAATCAATTCTATCATATTTGATTGAAAGAACGAAGAGGAAAAAAAATCTCTATTAACTTTTTTTGTTTAATTTTTAATTTTAATTTTAATTTTATTTTTTCTCGAGTAATTGTTAATGTGCCGATAATTATACGCGCATATAATTATACAGAATTGGCAAATTGAAATAATAATACATCTGCTAAATGAAAACTATCGCTCTTTTGAAATGCGATGATAACAAAATATTTGTATTGACATATTGCCGTCCTGCACACATCGATTTGACGTGACAATTTAAATGAAACAAGAAATAATCGTACAAAAGGCATACAAGTACTACTACCCATATACTCTTTTATAATTTTATTTTTCAACTTTTTCTATCAATATTTCATATAATTATTTTATTATTATTATTATTTTTTTTTTTTAAATAGATTCGTTTTTAATGACGAAATTCTACAATGTCGGTCACGCATTCCAAAATTTATTATTTATTATTACGTAGTACACGACCATCTAAAAATACCAGTTTTTTTTTCTATTCTATTTTTATTTATAATTATTAATTTTTTTTTTTTTTTTTTTCATTATTTCTACATTATTATTGACAATATTCAGATTACGTTTGAGATACGTTGAAAATAATGCAAATGCAATTATCATCAACATATTTTGAATTTTATCTCTTTAGTTCTTCAACCCTTATATTGTTTTGAATTTTTATTTTTTATTTTTTCATCTTTATTGAACAAAGAAAAATATATTTATATATACGTATGTGTATGTTATTGAATGGATATTATTGATTTTACCCAGTTGTGTATTAATTTTCAAATGAACGAAACTTGAAAATTTTTTCCTGATTCGCGATTTTATATTTATACTCATGCCTTCATGTTTATTGGCTCGTGCAATTATTGATTTTTTATTTATCTATTTATTTGTTATTATTATTATTTATTTTATTTTTTTCAATTTTCGTATGACAATGGTGTGAATCAATGAAAAATTTGAATATCAAAGAATCGTTATAGACATAAAATTTTATTATTATTATTTTGTTTTATATTTTTTTCAATTCGGAGCATTTTTTTTTTTTTTTGTTGTTTTTTTCGTTTAATCATCGTGCGAGACAAATTCAATTATATATAATCATGTGAATTAGAAAAGTGAGATAAAGCTTAAAAAGCTGAGCTTTTGAATGTGAATATTGATAAAGGGTTTATGCAATTGAATAATAATATATTCACAAAATGGATAAAGAAACAAAAATTGATAAATAAATGAAAAATAATAATTATTATTATTATAATAATAATAAAAAAAAAGAAAAGAAAAATACTAGAGTAAACTAGAGAATATCCTGGCCCTTTACTAAAAAAACAAAATAATATAAATAATAGTAATAAACATAAAAATCGCGCTGTCCTGTTTGATGTGATTTTTTATCGCAAAATTTATAGTTTAATTATAAATAGCGAAATGAAAAATAAATAAATAAATAAATAAAGAAATAAAGAAAAAAATATATATATATATTGAATGTTGAGACAAAAAAATAAAAGCATAATTATTGTCGAATAAAATATTTATTGTAAAACGTCAATATGTCTAATAACGTGCTTATGTTTAGAGAATAGAAATTAATAATAAAACGAAACAAAATTAAATTAAAAAGAGTAAAATAATATATTATTATTGTTTTGGTGGCACTGCACAAAGGGTGTGTTGTGCATGTACAACTGAGCGCACATGCTAATGCTAATTAAATGGTTTCGATGTTGAAAGTGTATAATTAATACGTTATCTTCATAATTAAATGATGTATGACATGCACTTTTATATGAAAAATAAGTGAACAAACAAAAATGAAAAATGAATATATATTGTCGAATGGAGGAGAGTACAGTAGTAATTTAAAAAAAAGGCAAAATGCGACTTTTGCGAAATAGATTGAGAAAATACTGAGCACAGAAAGGAAGAGAGAAAAAAAAAATATATATATATATATATATGGAATTGCTAAATTATTATCCGTATTATTATTTTGCTTTTATAATAAATTTTTCCATCGCGAAATAATATCCAATTGCTGATGACCAAATTACACGTGCCACATAATTATTTACACATTTTTCTTTCGATAATATTAATATTAATAATAATAATAATAATAATAATAATAATAATAATAATAATAATAATAATAATAATAATAACTGTTACTTGCTGATATGTCACAAGAGTGCAATTTTTTATGTGGCTGGGATGAAAAAAAGAAGAAAAAAAAAAAAAAGCAAAACTGAATATAAATTTTTATTTTTTTACTCCCACACTTGGAGTTTCCATCGATGTTAAATGAATATTATTATTATTATTACAATTATTATCTATAAACATTAATGTTTTTTGTTTTTTTTTTGTTTTGTTTATTCATCTTTTCTTAAAGTGTAAATGGTAAAACTCGCTGTGCGGGATACTTTTTTGTGATGTATGTTTTATTTTGACATTATTAACTGAAGATCTCATATGTATGAATCACACAATCATATTAAAATAATTGTGCATTTTTGTTATTATTAAAATTTAATTAGTTTGTAGTTATTATTATTATTATTATTTTGCGCATTTGATTGAAGCGAAAAAATTTATAATTATTCATTTTACCAAAGATTACATTTGTATTATTTAATAAATGCGAATGGCCAATGTTCGCCCTCGTTTATATTTACATTATATATATCAATTCAAATTATACAGAGTTTAGTGAAATTGGTATTTGAAAAATTTTATACTCAATTGAGTTGCAATATTTGTATTTATCTATATGTAATTATTGTATTGAAGCAAAAAAAAAAAAAAAAAAAAAAAGTATATTCACATATGAGGGCATCAAAATTTACTAGTCGTTAAATATAAACAATGAAGGAAAGTTACTAAAATTTAAATAGATAAATGGAAAAGTCAAATTTCAATTCCATTTGACTATTTACAGAATAAAAAAACAAATATAATGAAACATGACAATTCATATTAAATATATAGAAATATTAATTTTATTTTCAATAAAAGAAGATGTGGCATTTTATTTCAAGTTAAAAAACCGTAAATGATATATGTGCATTTCGTCAGTTGCCAATAATCAATTAACATTATGCTGTAACTTGACACATATGTATACAAACACATAACAATATAATTATTTGAATTATGGTGGCTTATAATTGATCGATGAATATCCGCGCCAATAATTGATTTATTGATTCATCAAGTTCATGTGTACGATATTTTTTGCCCAAGTGTTTTCTATTTAGCATTTCAAAAAGGAAAAAAAGTATTAGAAAAATGAATATGACATTTCACCGGAGTATATGTATGAACAATAATAAAAATTAAAAAAAAAAAAAAAAACAAAATGAAATAAAGTAAAATAATGCGATTCTTCGCATTGAATAAGAAAAAATGAGATAAGAGTGAATGAGATAATTTGCATTAAAAATTAAACAAAATGAAAATGTACCTCTGCTTCGTACGAAAGTAATCATTAAATAATTATTAATTAAATTATAATTATTATTCATATTCTGTATGTACGATAGTGGTCTCTTGTTCGCCATTGTTTGAGTGAAAACGTTTTAAGGAAAAAAAGAAAAAACAAAATATATAAATGAAACAAGTAATGCTTTCGATGTATTCAAAAAGTGAGATAAAAATAAACAAAAAAACAAATAAAATATAACTATATATATATATATCAAAATAAAAATGATGATAAAAAAAAAAATTCAAAAAAGTGGGAGAAAAAAAAATCGAAAAAAAAAAAAAAATTTGATAAAAACCCAAAGGGAATTATAAGACGCACGCAAATCAGAGAAAATCTTTTATGCATAATGAATGAAAAACTATTACCTGTAGATAATAAAAAGTAAGTGAAATAAATTTGCAGTCGAGAGAATGAATAGCCAAAAAAAAAATATATATATATATATATTAAAATAAATAAATAAAAATGAGAGAGAAAATGCAAAACAAAGAATTTCAAATGTCACGTATTTAATATATAGATGAGAAAAAAAAAAAACAAATCATGAATGTTACTTATCTGTAGTTAATATTATATTAGTTGACTAAAATTTTGTGCAACAAATGTTTTCAAGAATGTGAACAATCCGATAATTTATTTATATTTCGTTTTTTTTTTCTATTCATAACACAAACAAACAATGAAAAAAAAAAAAAAAATATATAAACAAAGTCATGTGGCTCAATTGACACTGATTAAATGGACGCATTTTAAATTACGAGGACATTATTCTAGTTTTACATTTGTAAAATGCTCTTTTCTTCCTGTGAAAAATCAATTATTCATCATAATTAAAAATATTCATTTCAATGCGAAAAAAAAAAAAAAATAAATAAATAAAAACAGAAATAATAATAAATAATAAAATAGATTTTATCAGTGCCAAAAAAAACAAAACTAGAATTTATATCAAATTTTTCATTAATTTTTATTTGCTTTTTATTTAGTAATGTATTTATTTTATTTATTCATTTATTATTTCTATTAATATTATTACTATGATAATTTTTTTTGTTACCCAATCTCCTCGAACTGATGTCATTAGAATTAAAAATCATAATAATGATAATAATAATAATAATAAAAATGTGAGAGAACAAAAATAGAAAAATGTCGTTGGGAAAACACGAAATTCAAAATAAAAATATATTACGTGTTTAAAATATGGATTCATCGACGATTCATGTACACGTTGAAATAATTTTTTCATTACATATTTTAATCTCCTCAAAAATCATAATTATTATTATTATTATTATGAATAAATAAATAAATATATGAAAGAAAAAAAGAAGAAAAAAATCGCCTGTATGTACACAAAATAAATAAAAATAAACAAACAAACAAACAAAAAAATCAACGCGCATCATATTTGCTTATTCGCGTTTAAAGAGTTATTGATTGTTACAAAGAGTAAACATACAAACTAAATATTTAAAAAAAAGAACAAGAAAGATAGAAAAAAAAACCGACAAAATAAATCTTGAAATGTAATAAACAATATATAGTTACATAATTTGAAATATCACGTTAAATTACATGAATGAATATATGCGTTTATTGTAAAATTAGCAATTAGATAGAAAATGTAACTATTATATACAATATATACTAATAATAATAATAATAATAATAATAATAATAATAATAATAATAAATATGAAAAATGAATAAAAATAAGCGTTTACTTTTGATGGTTGTTCGTGCACTTGGAGACATGAAGAAGCTCATCAATCGTACACTAATCAAATATACACACATCACATAACACGCACACAATCCACGCACATTTTTTCCTTCCTAATTATGTCATATTATTGTGTATCATTAGTGAGTCGAGGAGAGAGAAAGGGATGTCCATTAATTTACACTCACATACTGACCAACTCAAGCACAAAATTGTAAAAATAAAAAGATTGAATGAATGAATAGATGAATATTTACTGTAAAATATGATAAAGTGGCAATAAATGTCATCACAGTGACACTTAAATACGTACAGCCGTCACACGATTACATTTCACTGTTATCTGTCTGATTGTTGTGTAATTACTTAATAAATATAATATATACGTACATTATATACATTCAAAATAAAAAAGGAGTATAAATATAAACGCATTATTATTTTATTTTTCTTAATGGCAAATCCTAAAATGGTCATAAATTTTTGTGCAAAATTAAATTCATTCCAATGAATAATGAATAAACATGATATTCTAATATGATTTCAGACTTTATTTGCTTGAAGAAATAATTAGAGAAATATACATACTACAGGGGTAAGTATTACATATATATAGAATGTGATAAACGATGGATTTTTTTTTTTTTTTTTTTTTTCCGCTGAATTCATTTCTTATTGTCCTACCATATAATCAATATATTGCATATAATCATGTTTAATTTTATTAACGTAAAAAAAAAAGGAGGGGGGGGGGGGGGGGGGGGGAGAAGAAAAAAAAAAATAGTACAAGAATAAAATTTTAAATGTCAGTCGTGATATATCGTAAATTTAAAATAAATATTATGCACCATTAAATAATTTCTATATTTTTCTTTCTTTTTTTTTTTTAATGTTTATTTTTATTTTCACCACTTATGATTAATTTAAACGACATTAAATCTGACATATCAACTTTTGATAATGCGTATTTGAATGACGAAATGTTGCCAACACAGTTGATTAATTAAATAATATCGTGCGTGTGAAATGATGATACTGAATTACCAGGAAATCATGGCGTTTGTTAATTAATTATACGTAATTATAATTGAATATACGTTTGTTAAATAATTATTTATTTATGAATGCGATTATTATTATGGATTTTATTTAGTTTATTTATTTATTCATTTTTTTTTTTTTTTTTTCTCTCTGTTCTATCTCCACGATTTTCTGATCACACAATATCATCGCACAGCCGCTCCACGTATTTCATTATATTTCATTTTATTTTATCATCAAGTTTTCATTTAATCGCAGTCGTCACGCCATGATAGTTAATAATTCTGAGAATTCAAAATTTATCTACCTAACATCAAGATGCTAAAGGGACAAGGCACGTATAATAATGGAATTGATGAGCGAAGAAGAGTGACTTGACCCTTTGGCGTCAATAATGTGGAGGGTTTATCCATGAGGCACTATTACAATTTAGGCCCTATTTTAAATCGTAATAGTTGCCTGAGGGAATTTCAGTATATTTTTTCATACCAAAATAGTATTTATCTATCTTCATAAAAGTACTTTCGATTATCATTTTTATTTATTCATCATCTTCTTCCTCATAACGTCATCATAATCATTCATTATTATTATTATCTTCGCCCCTTTTTTTAATATTTTATATATTTTGTTTTATTTTATTATTATTTGGTTGACATTTTATATTCATTTATTTATTTATTCATTTATTTTCTACTTTATTTATTTTACATGATATGTAAATTCAGCAAAGAATATCTTATCAAGTTTATTTGTATTAACATATTCCCAAGGGAATTATAAATATTGTAGAATAATTTATTTTTATTTGTTATATTTTTTTTATTTTTTTTTTTTTCTATTTTTTATTGTGACATTTTTACTCTATTTCAATGATGAGAGTTTTAATTTATAAATTAAATTATTCCACAATATCTTTATAGATTTTTTTTGTTTTTGTTTTTGTTTTTATTTCTGTTATTTTAACAATAAATGTTTTCATGCATTTTTTTTGTTTATTTTGATTTTTATGAAAATTTTTTTTCATCAATTTTAAATATCCAATTATTTATAGACAGTGATAGAGATACAGTAAATAAGACAGACAGATAGACATACAGACAATACAATTGTATTATAATGATAAAAGAATTAGAGACGGATGAATTTTAGACACTGACGACGAGATTCTTTGCTTATTATTATAAGTTGTTTTTTTTTCCTCCCAATATAATTAATCATTAATATTACTGATATGTATATTGCATATAATAATTATATATATATGATATGTACGCGATTTCACATAATATTATTTCAATAATCAATACCAATTTTTGTGGTATTGCATTTTACTTTCAATTTTTGTTTTCAAATGACATTTTGTACAATGTCTATCAAAAAAAGAAAAAGAAAAAAAGAGAAATAAGAGGAAAGAAAATTAATTATTTTCATTTGCACTATATGTCAATTATATAACTTGAGAAAATTATAATTATAATTATAAGAGCACACACTTACAGGTACACATTGTACTGATTAAGTAAATGTATAAATTTTTTATTCATTAATAAATTCATTAATAAATTGACATTCAAACTTATATTTGATAATATTGAATGTTATGACGAACAAAATATGACACGGGAATGTTTACATGACAAAATGACTCATAAAAAAATAATAAAATTCATAAAAAATGTAATATTCATGTAACGATTATTATTTTATCAAGTTGTGCACACCCTCTCAATTCAATTCAATGATAATACAATAAATATCACGCGAATAGTATAAATAATTTCCTGACATTTTTTTTTTTTTTTTTTTTTTTTTTTTTCATCATAATCGATAATTCCAACCATTTATATTTTCATTAAATATTATTGCTGACATTATGTAAATATAAATAATCATGATACATGATGAAAAACAATTTACACCACGAAATATAATTATTATTTTCGGGAGGAGTAACACGAAATAATCGAAAAATTATTAATTGTGTTATAAATTAATATAAATTGAATATCAAAAAAAAAAAAAAAAAAAAAAAAAAAAAAAAACAATTTAATTATTAAAATTAAAATTAATTTAAACAAATTTATATTTGTCTTTTCTTTCGTAAATATAGTAAATTATATTCACGATATAATTAACTGTGACACAATTTAATAACTATGAACAAGAACTAAAAATAATAATTATTATTATAATAATAATAATTATTATAATAATTATTATTATAATAATAATAATTATTATAATAATAATAATAATATCAAGTAAACAAAAGAGTAAGTTAATTTTTTAATAAAAATCAATTAATCTCTAGGCCTTATGCATGTATACGTTTTATATTTGTATAATCCTTCCCTCCTTCTATTAATAATTATTATTAATTCACGTTTATAATATATTTATATGCAAAGCTATTATAAGCTCGAGTAGGAAGATGATTGTAAAGATTTTTTGTTTTTTTTTTGTTTTTTGTTTTTATGCTTATTCTTAATTAGCAAGACGTCATAATATTTATATTTATATATAAAGAGAATAATCACGCGTGCACGACGAAATTGCGTGTCGGAAAAAAAAATATATATATATATATATATAAATAAATAGTTATTTTTACCTCTAAAAAAGTTTTTATCTGCTGATCATTATTATTTATCTTCTTATTCATTTATTCATTTATTTATCCATGTTTTTTTTTTTTTTTTTTTTTAATAATCATCAATAAGTTTATAAATTTATCACACTTTGATGATAAACACGAGTCCACCACCTTTTTTTTTCTTCTCCTTTTTTTTCTCCTCATATCCAATTCTCATTTTTAAATTTACATTACAATGCATATTTATGATTGATTTTATTATTATTTATTATTATTATTTTTCATTTTTTTGATTTTTTTTTTCTCTTTTCATGGTAAAAAGTTCAATGGCATATACTCAAAAATTGTTTTACATTTCTTTTATTATATGTAGAAATGTATCACTCCTTATGATTATTTCATTTTTTTTGTTTTTTTTTTTTTGTTTTTCTGTTTGTTTGTTTGTTTGTTTGTCCCGTTATTTGAATTATCGTCACGAAAGATATATCATTAAATTCTGTTGTTGCTCCTGCTGTTATTTACTACTGATGTTTTTACTATTATAACTATTATTAATGCTAGTGTTACTGTTACTACTACCACCACCACCACTACCACCACTATTATACTGATGTTTTTATATTTATTATTGTTGATGATGTCGTTGGTAATTTCACAATGATTAATATTTTTTAATCAAGAAATCCAGTATTGACAAGTTTTTCAAGGAAAAATTTAACATCACCCAATTCTGAATCCTTTATACCAAGTGACTTTAACATACCCAAATCACCATTCTCAACTGCCATAAATACCGAACGTAAATGTTCAAGATCAGAACGCATCAGATGTAGTGCAGCACCAAAATCTTCAATTGTTTGTGACTCTAAAGACAAACAATACACATAAATAATAGTAATAATAATAATAATAATAATAGTAAATAAATAATAGCAAAAACAAAAAAAAGGAAAAAAAAAAGTATACACAATAAAGTAAAAACATGAACAGAATAAATTTATAGATGACAAATAAAAGATTTCAAAGTTGAATAATATAAATGTATAGGATTAGATGAGAATATATTGTTGGGGTGAAACAATATAAATCATTGAAGACTAAAGAAGAAATAACACTGGGGTAGAATATCACAGACTAAATAACCCACATGGGAATTTGTCCATGGGGGAAATTGCAATAGATACTATCAAAAGAGTAATACGAACAGTATAAAATGAAATGAAACAAATAAACGTACCAGAGAGTGCAATCGCCACCATATTAACACCACCCAATGGTGCCAAAGCGTCTCTTGCTTTGCTGCCAAATAATTTTTCAAGATAATTCGGTCCATGACTTGCTAGTAATGATTGTAAAAAACTCGCTGTCTCCTCAACGGGTGGTCTTTTAGCTGAGAATATTGATGAATAAAAGTAAATTATAATGAAATATTGGAAAATTAATTTATATATTGTTTTATGAATATAAATTTACCAGCTGTACAGAGTCGTGAATCCTCATCATAACCATCTTGACAGTCTGGTGCACCATCACAAAGATATTGAATTGAAATACACGTACCATCACCAGGGCATTTGAATGGTTCATAAGGGTGGCAAGCATCCCCTATAATGAATTATATATATAATCATCAAACTTTCACTATTAATTAGATAAATACAACATAAAATATTAAAGAACACATTCATTAATCTAAATTTTATTGGCCAGACAATGGTGATGTTAAATTGCCTCTCTTGACAAAGAACTTGACCCTTACAAAGAGTTTATATATCTCAACTCTCCCGACTTGATACATATAAAATAAAGATGATGTAATAAAAATCCAACTTGACAAAAAGAATAATGCGAAACAAAAAAAAATAAAAAATAAAAAAAAATAAAATAAAATAAAATAATAATAATATAATATTAAAATTAAATAATTAAAGCCAATAAAGTCTGTAATATAAAATTATACAATTAAAAGAAAATGTTAATTTTAATTTTATTCTTTTTTCTTTCCTTTTTTTTCCTTGTAATATACAAGCGTAGAAGAATAATATTGGACAATTAAAAATTAAAAAAAAAAAATTCATTAATATTTCATAACTTGACAATTTACTCTAAAATTTAACGTTTTCATTGCAGTAAAACAAAAAAACAAAAAAACAAAAAATAAAAGCAAGAAAACTTTTTAAACTATTTCCATTGCCAACGCCGTATTACAATCTACCCTTGCACTGTGCCGGTTTTAAATTAATGGTGTACGACCTTGAGAATTTGCGTCGTTGAATTTACTTGGATCGACAAGCACATGACCCAATTCTTAAAGCCAACCGTGGAATTCCCAGGTAACACGTTCAATATGCTGTTTTCAACCGCCTCATAACACCCATCTATACATAGGTACTTTATATACTCTACAAATATATAAATATATTTGTTATAATATTTTTCACCTCTTCATTTTTTTTTTTTTTTTTTTTTTTTCCCTCAACTTCATGCTCGATACACAGCATCTGTTGCTCAAACGTGGCCTTTTAATTGCGTTTACATGTATACACCCACACATTTATACATACATTTATACACACACATATATATATATATATATATTGATTGAGAAGAGCGAGTGCTAAAAGGGCACTCCCACTATGGGTCGATGAACACAAGAAAAAAAAAAAATTTAATTGAACAGTTCAGGAGAACATAAAAATAATTGAATAATAAAAGAATTATCCGCGCACTCATACACCCATGCCGGTTAAAACGAAAATAATTCACGTACACCCACACATCCCTATTCCTATTCTCTCATCATTATTTACCCTATTATTTTTATTAATAAAATTATATAACTATAAAATTATCAATATTATTATTATTATTTTCATTTTCATTTTAAACATTTTTTTTTTTATCATTATTATTATTTTTATTGTTGTTGTTGTTGTTATTGTTGTTATTGTTATAATATGATATAAAATTTACCTGAACGTTTTGAGTGCAGATGTCCGTAAAATCGGCTGAGATCGATCGCCAGGGCGGCACGCGGGAAGGCAGCGCAAGCAGTGAGGGCGAGGCCAATTGCCAAGCTTGTAGACAATGCCCGAATCATATTTTTCACCGTTTATTTATAAATAATATTACCTATATATCCAATATAAAATAGATGAAAAATAATTTATATTTACGTACAATACGTAATATATTTATTTAATAAAATAATTTTTTTTTTTTTATCACCGTTAATATTTTCAAATTTTTATTTAATCACCACGCGTAGCCGGTTATACTATTTATCAATGATTTTGGTTAAAAAAGCATGAAAAAAAGAAAAAAAAAAAAAAAAAAAAAAAGGATAACAATAAAGAAGAAGAAGAGGAAGGAAATGAAATAATATCAATAGAAATAAATTTGAATTAGTGAATTTATGTATAAAATAATAAGAGTTGATTAAATGTATGTGTGTGTGTGTGTGTGTGTGTAATAGTGAAATAACAAGTGAAAAAAATTATATAGAAAAAAAAAGTAATCAAGAAAAAGTGAATAAAATCAATTGACAAAACGTTTTCAATGTTTATTACCCGTAAATATTTTTTATATATTTAAATTGAGATGTTTTTTTTTGGCTTTGTATACACGGGCAAATATATAATTGTCTCTCGTCGCCTGCCGCGGGCTCGTACGCGGTCGCGAATACCAGCCGAGCGTAGACGCGCCGTGCTTTTCATCGGGCACAAAGTCGCGAGGAGAATACTGACAAAACGCTCAACAAGGGCGCGCGCGATAGTGTACGAGAATAGAGAGAGGGTGATGTCAGTGTATGAAGCTTCAAGCACCAATGAGAATCGGCTTTAACTGTACTCTATGAATAAAGCGCGCATGGTTTCTATATAGTTATATACATAAATGGTATCACTTTTTTTTTTTTTTTTTTTTTTTTTTTCTTCTTCTTTTTCTGGCGTATGTACCCAACCATTTCCCCTAATACACCCACGCACAAACATTTTTCCCACCCATTTTAGTATCGTGTCACGCGCGCGTGTATACATCGATTTCATTCTCACATTTACGCTCACCTTCTACTTTTTCTCTTTGTTTTATTTATTTATTTGTTTATTTATTTATTTATTTATTTATTTATTATTATTATTTTATTTTTATACTGATATTTTACTGTATTTCATTTTTTATTCATGGTATACCTAGCGCGTTGACAATCACATAAAATCAACCCACGCGATGTTGCAGATAAAAAATATTTTTAAAATACAAAAGGTAAAAAAATAGAGAGGGAGAAAATGTGAAAATATTCCTCCCAGGGGGAAAGACAGATAAAATGAAGAGATAAAAAAATGAAGAGTGAAAGTGAATGAAATGAATGAAACAAAGACTACGCACTACACACTCTTAATTCAAATATAATAATTTATCTATTTTATAGTAATATATTTCATAAAATAATATTGTTTCAAATATAAATAAACAATATAGAAAGATTACGATTTTTTTTTATTCTTGTTAATGTAAAGTGTGACAAATATTTTATGAACATTATTAATATTCACGATGTTGAGATACTTTTCTGTGTACAAACATTATTTTACTCTCGTATCTCTCTTTTTTTATTCTTTTTTTTTTTTTTTTTTCTTCATTTTATTTTGTATTTCCAACAACAGGCAAATAAAGACAAAGGGAATAACGTTTTTTAAATAAAACATAAACGTTGAAATGTGGACACATCACAAATTTAAATTATTCCTCACGCAATGGAGAGAGGATGTTGGAAATAACTCAACATTCATTCCCGTCATGATTTCAGATTATGACGAATTTTATTGAGGGTTTTGTTTTGTTTTTTTTTTTTTTCTTCACGAAATTACTTTATTGAAACAGTGATCATGTTGATTAGAATTATAAAATGTTTATTTACACAATTTTAACTCATTTTATATATGCATATGTCATGCATGTGTGTTTATATGTAAATATAGATATTTATAGTATATGAGTACGTATTTGTATTTATTTATTTATTGATTTATTTTTTATTCCTAATTATGAAAACAATTTTTCAACAATAAAAAAAAAGTTAGCATATAACTAATCAAACTTTATATTTATACGGTAATGAAGGAAAAAGAAAAACAATTTGTATAATCGATTTCTTTTTTCTAATTTGTGACGCCTTTTGATCATGTCAATATACAGAAATAATATCTAGGCAAACAATTAATATGTTCTTTGATAACATACTCAATAAAATAATTATATTAGAATTAACAAGAAATTTTCTCTTTTTCTATTTGACCATTAACATTTTTGCGTCCTTGCCCATAATCAATTTGAATTGTCCGTTTTTTTATACCAATTAATAGATTAATTAATATCCGTATTTACATCTATGAAACACAAATGATTTGATATACTTATATATAAATATATATATATATATATAAGTATGTACACGATCAAGAAATGGCCAGAAATTTGTTTTACACACGTAAATTATTAACATTAGTTCGATATGGATAGGACAAAAAAAAAATATTTAACCGAAATATACTATATTTTTTGCTATCTTTTATTGCTTAATTTCATTTTTTTTTTTCTTTGCAAATTAAAATTTATGCGCATAAATTACATAATTTACTTTTTTTATTTTTTATTTTTATCTATTATTGACCAAACGTAATTTCGTTTGCTATTCTGTCACTTTAAGAATACATTGGCCATCAACATCTAATTCAATATATATTTATATTTATATTTATATATATGGTGTGTATGTGTGTAAATGTATCCGTAATATGGACAATATTTTTTGCATACTTGGAAGAATATATATCTCAATCACACATTTGGAACCAATAAGTTCATCTATAAAAATAACACTTAGACATAATTCATGTCTAAGTAACAAATATATAATTATCATAACTAATCAATTATATTTTCTTATTTCATTCTATCATCTAATCGATAAATTAATTATTCTTTGTACAAGTTTTATTATTATTTTTTTTGTTTTTTTGTTTTTTTTGTTTATTTATTCATTTATTTATGTATTAATAGGATTATTAAAGGATTTCTTTAGTACTTCACTCCAGTATATTGTCGTCGTCTTATCAGTAATAAATATTCTTTTTCTCTCTTTTCTTCCATTTAACAAGGTATGCACGTGGAATATTTTTTTGTTTTGTTTTGTTTTTTTATTTTTCCACATCTTTAATAATGACGCCTAGGCAATTAATAAACAGTCACAACTAATTATCGTTGCGTTTGTGAATATAAATTTAGTTGTAGAACAAGAAAAAGCTCCTATGATCTCTACATGTTCATTCACAATTGATCCTTTAATGATAGTTTACGTAGCATATAAAAACGATGTGCGTGTCATGTTTCAATTATGTAGGAAAGTATAATGCAAATTACTACTGATAGTTGTAAATATTAGAAACACACATATTCACCCCTTTTTTTTTTCCTTACATTTACTCACACATGCTTACATACAAATATTTTCAATCTTGCCCACATTGATGGATAGTTATATAAAATATGTCGATTTTCATTACTGATAAACAACAAAAATAAAAAAGTAAATAAAAATAATACATATATATGTCGCTCCTTCACTTTCATTCAATTTACAATTCGTTTTATTCTATTTTTTTATTTTTTTCTTCATCGCTTTTAATAATTATACTCTACGGCAGTGACAAAATCACTTTCACTTGATATAATATCCATCAAATTTAATAATCATATTGACGTTTAAAAATTTTTCACACCAAATTCATCACTATTATTTCATTTTTATTCATATTCACTCCACTGCTGATATTCACTTGTGATTATGTACTGTAAAATTTCTATCCAGATATTTTTATTTATAAACATTATGATTATTGAGATTAATTTTTCCTCCGTGACGTAAAGATACTGTGCAAATAATAAGTCTAACTTAATAGTATTCTCTCATGTATATCGCGTGCATAATATATTGCGTTAAATATTTCAATTATAGGCAGTTTAAAGTTCAGGATGGAATTGATATTTCTTCGCTTTTTTTTAATTTTTTTTTTCCTCTGCCTAAACTATTTATATCAATATAATAGTTTATATTGGTTCATTTTTCACGTTTATTCATCATCCCAAAGTTCTATTTATTTTCCTTTTTTTTTTTTTGTTTTCTATTTTGTAAGAAGTAAGCGTTAGGGGAGGACTCTCAGTCTTCATAAATGACTCTAATGCTGCAAAGATATTTATTTAATAGTATAATTATTTACTCCGTATGATCATCACAAACGACTACATATCTATTCCATGATTATTTCTATTCTTCACTGTTTTTTTTTTTTTTTTTTAATTAATTAATTTTATTTTATCGCTATTATCATTCTAATTCGGAATTAATTAAATTTACATTAAAATATCTGTAAAACATATCAACTACAACAATTATTGTTTTTTTTTTTTTTTTTTTTTTTTTTTTTTTTTTTTTTTTTTTCTTCTCATGAATCACTATAATATCTCTCTACAGGCTACAATATTATTATTTGAATATCTAAATTCTACTAATGCTACTCTTAATTTATCTAATTTTTCATATTTTTTATCTATTGTCACAACATGTGGATTAACAAGCGATAAGATTTTCTTCTTTTTTTCTTCTCGTGTATTTTTTTTCTTTTTTTTTTTTTCCACTCTATATCTACCTAAATTCGTGCAGTTGAACTTTGGCATTCGTTGATGTCATAATTATTTATATGTAGATAAGTGATAATATTTCCTTTTTTATTTTTTTGCAACTATAATTTCTTTAATAGTGTAAGTGAATATTAATCATGGCAATAGTAGTGAAAAGGCCCTTGTGAATTTGGCAATACTGATATCTGTAGTTTGTATATTTCACCTAAATTTATATAAATATATTAATAAGTACACAGAGATTTTTTTTTGTTTATATATACCTTCGCACCGTGAATGTTAACAAGCTCGATAAATCTGCATTATTCAATGACATAATAATGACATAATAATTATCGAATATCAAGAGCTCATTACAAATCAATATAAGGTACGAAGGTTGGCCTGGCTCAGGATGATCGCAATCGTGTTGTTTTTTTGCTACTGCCAAATGTAAACCAAGTACCAACTTTTCGGCCCAATGAATTTGATGAATTTGGATGGTATACAGGCATCTCGTATGCTTCACCTTTATACGTTTTATCTGATGAAAAATAAAATTGATAAATAAATAAATAAATAAATAAATAAATAAATAGATAAAAATTGACAAACTTCGTGGTTTTGCTGGTGGACGTCGATGTTGTTGTCTTGTGGCAGCTAAACGTGCGAGTTGTCTAGCAGCAGCAGGAAATTCCAATCCTTCGTTTCTATCCTGTTCAACAAGTCGTCGTTCCTCTGCCATTGCATTCAACCATTTACGCTTTTCTTCAGAACTTCGACAGCAAAACAGTAGCCATTTGTCTCGTACACAACTGTATACCTTCAAGCAATGTCTCACAGTTACACCAAGTTGATGATCTGCAAGTAAATGATGTTTACTTAAAAACCGGTCGAACGTTTACTCGTATTTTTATTATTTTTCTTTTCACTTTTCTTTCATCTATTAAATGTAATATTGTATAAATGCTGCATTAGTATCACTGATATACGCAGGCATACAAGTACACACTCAGGACTCACTCACCTTTCCCGTCTGGCACGTCAATGACCTCACTTGTATCAAGATAAATGCGTCCTTTGTATACGTAGGTATCGCGTTTGAGTATATCTTTTTTGCAGTAAACAAGTTGATGATCAAACAAAAATAATGTTATGTTGTTGGTCCACATTCCTGTTGTAACGCGTACAGCATCACCCTGATATATTAATTGTGATGATACCTCTATTAAATCCTCACCCTAAAAAAAAAAAAAAAAAAAATACATATATGTATATATATATTTTTTTCAATTTATATATCTTTGTATAACAATATGAAACAAATAAAATTTCATTTTTTTCTCTATAAAAATATATATATGAATGACATAAAATATAAAATATATAAAAACATTACTATAATTTATTATTAATATATGAATATTATGTATCACTTTTACCTCCCATCCCTCAACACGTAATTGCCAAGCTGCGAGTTTTTCCAAACTCTCCATTCGTCGTTTTCTCTCGTTAATTAAAACAGCAACTGCACGCATTGCATCTAACGCCTCGCGTATTTTTTGATAATCCTGATGATCTGTTTTTGTATACTTGAGCAATTCAGCGAGTTGCAATGGATATTTACAGATACGTTGTACAGGAGTTAAAAGATAACCGTCAAGAGGTATTTCAATAAGACCACGCATCAGTCGACATGCCTCGAAAAATTTACTGTAACGATTATGACGATAAAGCTCTTGGAGTGTAACAATTGCCATTGGATGACTGTTACAATATTCAGAATACATTCGAAAACCATTTCTCTGTGAATAATAATAAAATATATTAATTTATTTATATTATATTTAATTTTTCCAAGATAATTATTAATATGATATATGTAAAAATAATAATGATAAAATTTTTATTATTATTCTTACATGAATGAGAAAACATTCTGCGACGCAACTCTTGTGTGGCGCATTCCAATCAATACATGCCTCGAGATCCTTCAAGAATTCCGATTGGAATTCCATTAAATCTTCAAGATTTATGAATATTGTTTCAATTTGATCATCGGTAAACATATCAACACGTCTACGACACTCGGCAATGTAACCCTCAGTTACATCACGCAGTACTTTAACAAAATCACGTTCAGTTTGTACTAGCTCACGTACAACACTGCTACGTACTTGTTCATTCGATAAAAGGGATATACTTGTACGCCGTCGGGATTGAGATGATGTTGCACCAGATGCCATAGCAGCCAAACAATCCTCGACAGTTTCTTCTTGACTGACACGTAACTATTTGAAATAATTTATGATTAAATTAATAAATATCATAATAGATCATTTTTTGTTTGAAATTATCTTTGGAAGAAGATAAACAAAAATATAAATATATAATTAAAAATTACTAACCCGAACAAATGCAGCAGGAAACCATCCATGCTGTCCCCTACAACTGCCCCACCACCAATCTTTATCAAGAGTGTCAAGGACATCAATCAATTCACCAGCACGAAAAGCCAATTCTTCAGGTTCAATAGCAACATGATCCCAAACTGCTTCAGCTAATATTGCAATTTCTTCATCCATTGCTTGTTCAAATGATTTTTTACGTTCATTAAATGAAGCAATTGACGATTCAGAATCCGACATCATTTCATCATCGGATGTTCCTAATCCACCACAACCGCCGCTACCACCACCACCACCACCACCACTGCCGCCTGATCTCAAATCCTGTTCATCTTCCGACAAGACATTACCACCAGGGAATCTTGCGGCTGAATTAATTAAACAAAAAAATTTTTTTTTAATTAATTTTAAATATTTTATGTATGTACATTCATGAATCATGATATAATAAAAGTGAGAAAATGAATAATTGATACACTGCACACTCATTACCTATTCCACATGACTTGTTTTTTTTTTTTTTTTTTTTTTTTTTTTTTTCACCAATGGAAAGCATTAATAAAACATTCTCCACTATATCTCACTGATGCACACGTTAACTCGTATATTTAATTAAAAAACATTAAGTATTTAAAGAGCAATCATGCAACTACTGCATTTGGTTAATTGCGTATTTAGAAAAGAAAAGAAAAAAAATAAATAAATAAAAAAAGAGAAATTATATAGTACATAGTTATACAAAATGAGAGTTGTTTAACCATGAAGGTTATATATACAGATATCCAATAGTCATCAACAGTAATAATTGCTTAATTATACGTCTATCATGGATGAATGAATTCAAACAAAAAATAAATGTTTATACATGTACACGTGTGTATGTATTAAAAATATATATAAATTCATAAATAATTTATTCATGAATAAACACATTTTCCATTATATTTTTAATTATTTTATAATATTTTCTAACCTGCAGTTTTTGTTCGCATCAATGGTGATAATTGATTTATTCCCAGTGGTTGGCTCAATGAGCGTCTCAAATTTGTCCGTGAGTTTCTCCCCTTTGCGTTACTGCATTCCAATTGAATGAATAAAAATAAATGAATAAACAAGTATAAATACAATTAATAAGATTATTATTTGTAATAAAGTTAGGTATATAAAAATAAAATGTTGGAGAGAAAAAAAAAAAAAAAAAAAAAAAAAAAAAATTAATTAAAATTGCAAGTGTGCGAAGAGGACGCGTTATATATTTCAACAAAATAATTCCAAATGGTGGGTAAGGGTCAGAGGCGATCAACAATCAAAATAATATTGTTTTTTTTTTTTTTTTTTTTTTGTCTTTTAAATATATATGTAGGAATTACATTATTTATGATAAGCGTGTATAATAATATACTTTAAAGCGTCGATCAATTACTATTACATTCAACAACAATAATTACAGATATGCGGTATTAATATAAATACGATAATAAAGAGATACATTGGTGTTTTTAAATATACATATATATACATTTTAATAAGTATATATAGGTAAAGAAAATTCTTACGAGGATTTATGATTGGTATTATATAGTTATTATAGTTTGTTGCACATGTGCCCGTTTACCTACCACTATTTTCCCTCGATTTACTGGAAAGTTTCGAACAAATAACTTTAAATGTAAGCCGACGTTAAAATTTTGTGATGTGAAGAAATAAAAGTGAGTATTATACGTTTAAATTTTTATAAATAAAATATAATAATAATTAATAAATATGTGATGCTTTCTATTTTGATATCTTTATCTTTTCTCATTTTTTTTTTACCCATTTATTTTATTCTATGATTTTTTTGTTTATTTATTATCATTATTATTATTATTATTATTATTATTATTATTATCATATTAACGTGAGAAATAGCACACACATATAAATTATGAAAAATTTAATGAATAAAGATTAAAATTATGTATTTTATCGGATGGGATTTATTCAAACGAATTTATAATATAATTATAATATATATATATATATGTGTGTGTGTAATATATAACTATAATTTTACAGCATTATTCATGTAAAATAACAAAAAATAAATAAATAAATAAATAAAAGCACTGAGAAAATATTTGCGAGCCATTTTAACATCACAAAAAAATTTATATTGAAAAATGCTATTAAAAAACTTTGCGTTTCTCTCAAATTCAATAAATTCCTGCGATTAATTTCCATATAAATATATATATATATATATATTTATGCAAAAGTAACATTTGTGATGAATTAAAAATTTAATTATCCACCAGTAGTTTATTCTCGTTACTTTGATCATTATTATTTTTTCTTTTCTTTTTGTTTTGTTTTTTTTTTTTCTTTTTTTTTATATAATATTTCAAATACCAGTTGAATAGTAAATGATAAATGGGCAAATAAAAGCACCATAGATAAATAGATGTTGATGAAGAATGAAAAATGAATAGATATATATATATATATAAAGTTGAAAATGACACCAATTAGGGTGTGTATTTTTTTTTGTGTCTGTGTGTATCATACGTATATGAAGAGTTTACCTTCTCAGTGTAACGATGTCATGGGAGGAGTGTCTCGGACTCAGCCTTGGCGGTCTTGTTTTTATGGGTGAGGGTGTTGATAACATTCTTCGATATTGCAGTGGACCACTTAAACCCCTCGTGTCCCACTGCAACAATCGTTGACCACCAAGATCACTATTTGTCCTTCGTACGTTGTGGTGACGTGACACACGACTCTGCTGCAAATCCGCCTAACAATTTACAAATAATTAAATAACACAGTTTATTTCTATATGAATTTATGTGATATTGAAATATTTATAATTGTATTATTACTCATTAATACGGACAATGGGAGTGTGCAATTTAAAAGAAAGGGGAAAAGAAAAAAATAATAAAGAGAAATTAAATAAATAAATAAATAATGAATACACGACACAATGCGACTTATTCACTGGTTGTGAGTTGGATATAAACTGAAAAAAAAAAAAAAAAAACAAACAAACAAAAAATATGTGCTATATTAACTGGCTACATTATGATGAGGATGTGGTTGTGATATGAATTCAACATATACGTATATATGAATAGCTCAGTCTGATATGTATACGCGCAACTGATAAATTGCCCACGACATATAACAAAGATTATTCATTTATTGTTATTTATTTTCATAATTTATATTTAATGTTAGTGGAAAATATTAATTGTCATGAATTCATGATGCGTCAAGTGTTTTATTATTCGCGAAATTTTACCTTGAACTTATCGATTAGTATCTGGTTGATGAGCTCGGACTGGGGTCGTGATTTTTCATTGACTCGACGCCGAAGGGCCGGTGGACTGTCAGTCTCGTCCGGTGCATCGGTATCGTGTGACTCGGAACTATCACCAGCGCCGTATTTCCCACTGCCACTGCCCCCAGTCAATGCTCCTCCAGATACCATCTGTTTTTTTTTTTTTTTTTTTTTTTTTTCATTTTTATTTTTGATTTTTTATATTCCATAATATTTATTCATTACAAATTCATTTAGATATAATAACGTTTTAGTTTATCACCTTATCACAAAATAATTCACAGTATTATCGTGAATAATAATATTATTTTTTATTTATTTATTATTATTATTATTATTTTTTTTTTTTCAAATATATTTTACCTCAATTTGTATGCCACTATCTCCACTATTGCATTTGGCATTTCTCGCGGCTTTATTATTTTTTTTCCGCTCTTTACTCGTTCTCCAAACGAGTGGTCCAAAGCTAAAAAAAATGAAAATAATAAAAATAATATTTATATTTAAATAATTTAACTATTTTTTAAAAAATTTTCTCTTTGTTATTATTATTATTATTATTATTATTATTATTATTATTATTATTATTATTATTATTGTTAAAGAGGAAAAAAAATAAAAGAGATTTTATTGAAACACTAACCGGAATTTCTGATCATTGAGATCATCTTTGTGTTGTTGTTGTTGTTGTTGTGGTGGTGGTTCGATTGTAACTATTGTTGGCAGTTGATTTCTATCATCATCAACTGCATTGAGTCGATGCAATCTCGATGGTGAATCGACATCGGAATCCAGGGTTTGTTGTGGAGGCGATGGTTCCACTGACTGTCCATCACATTCAGTACTTCCATCTTTACTGCCACGTTTATGAAATCTCAATGAAAAACTCTTGCGAAATTTTTGCAATACACTCTCTTGTGAATTTTGCGAAAAATTATTATTACTATGATCACGCGTACGATATGATTGATTTTCATTGCGAACATTTGAACCGGTTGATTCATGTTGCAATCTCGAATTTTGTACAAGAGGAATTTTCGCCTCAATTAATGGATGCTCTGTATTTAAATCTTGTCTGCGTGATGTTTCATCGTTTGATTGTTGATTATCATCACCTGACCATTGTCTAGAATAAAAATAAAACAAAATAAAAAAATATTATTTTGTAATTTAAAAAAAAATAAAAAATAAAATAAAATAAAATTGAAAAATTTTGTTAACAAGTTAATTGTATTTTTATACATATAAAAAAAGACACACAAAAATTTTGCATTTCGTCAGTGTGAATTAGGGACTTCTTCAAAAGACCGACGTAGAGACACCCACATAGAGACATTAGGTCAAAGATGGGAGCAACTGAACTGAATTATATACACAACGTGGGTGTGTGTATATATACTAAAACTAGTCACATTTACCCATCATATATGAACATTATTGAGGTTTCTTATTCTAAGAAAATTTCCTGCCAGTTATTTCAGGTAGAAAATATTATGTCAAAGGTGGTCCAAAATTACCGTTTGACCATGCCGAAAATATTGAAAATATACAGATGTCGTTCGCTTTGAAAAATAATATATTTGTCATTTGTCAAACCAACATAACATTTTACTCTATACAACAATAAAAAGTGTTACTTTATCACACCGACAATATTTTTTATTTTCTCATTCTCCACTGGTATTTGTTATTTTATTTCAAAACTAAGAAAAAAAATGCAAAAAATGCAAAAAAAAACAAAAAAAAAAAAGATCTGAAGATTCATGTTGATAAAGATAAAACATCGGATTCATGCTCAGGAAATAAAAAAATAAAAAAAAAAAAAAAAAGAAGAAGAAGAAATCAAGTCGGCAAGTTTGAAAAATAAATTCTTGGAAAATCTCCCAATGTGTTCTTTCAGTATACGTATATATTTAACGACAAGAGTAAAAGAAGGAGAACAGTGAGGAAGAAAACGACACAGCTTCTATAATATATATGTACATAGTGGGTGTCCCATTGAAATTGCAATTAGAAATCCTGAAATGTTGAGTATACATATAGTAACCTAGTGCACACTGGTATTTTCCCAATTCAATTATACACACACATTTACTACAAACGAGCAGTAGTTCTTTGAGTCTGTTGGCCTAGAGAGTTTACATTTGAGTTTTTATTTTTATATCAACTGTGATAGACAATCAGTTCAAAGTATCAAGAGAATGTGAGAAAAAAAAAAAGGTAGATAAACAAAAAATGAAAATGAAAATAAAAAAAATTATAAATATAAAAATAAAAAGATTTTTTTATCGTAAAAGAAAGAGAGAATGGAAATTCAAGAAAAAAAATAAAATAAAATAAAAACAGTATCATCCCATCATGACATTGAATGTCATAAGTAAAGGACTTTTTTTTTTCTGAGGTCAAATAATTAATTCCACTTTTTTTTTTTTCTTTTTTAATTTTTTTCAGTTCATTCATCGCAGACGAGACACAGTCTAGTCTATGGAATCAAACGGAACTCAAACACTTGTATATCACACATCGTACGTGTATATATAGGTGTGTGTGTGTGTGTGTGTGTGTGTGTGTGTATAATGAATAAAATGTAATTTAAAATCTTACCTATCATCTCGATCAAGAAATGCCGGTGTACTGGAGGCTTTTATTCGTCTTTGAACTCGATTAATTCCCAATGTGCCTCGTCGTCGTTCAGTCACTATCTCATGGGAAATTCGTTGGCAATGTGACGGCTATTAAAGAATAAATAAAAAGAATACATATGTATGTATGTATGTATGTATGCATGTATATATATACTTTATATTGAAACTGATAGATTGTAAATAACATTCGCGACAGTTGAGAAAAAAAAAAGTCATTGATTTGCAATTACAATCTAAAAGATGATGATACTCAGACGTGAATTAATTCAAATTCAACTTTAATTCATGAACCATCACAACTGAAAAGTTTATATAAATAAATTTATATATAATATATTTGAATTATTACTTTTATGACTTTTCAACATGAAAGTAAATTGGTTTTTTTTTTTTTCCATCTACCACTCTCCTTTATTATTTTTCCACACACTTTTTATTTTTATTTGAAATAATTTTCTTTTGAATTTTCACTACTACATTTACCGTATATAATAAATAACAGATGTAAATTAATTTTAATTAGTCACCAATAAACGTCGCTTGATCCTCAGACTCTTCACTGTTATTCTATTGAATATTATTTCAGCATTACATTTCATTTTTTTTTCTTTTTATATAAAAAAAAAAAAATATATTTAATTAAACTAATTTTTTCCCTTCTTCACTTTTGCTCAGTTATTTTTCAATGAATTAATAAACTAAAAATTATAAATATTATTTCATGTCAATTCAAATGATGTATTACAGAAAAGTATTTAGAAACACGTTCTACTTTAACGCAGTGCTGACTAATAACTGAAATGATAAACTGTAAAGTAAGTAAACAAAACTGGAATAATTTTCCTCGGTTAGTTTATATCTTAATGAGTCACAAATAGCACAAACATGCGCATCACCCATCATCTGACATTTTCTAATAACCAATCAATTCATTAAATATTATTGTAATATCCTCTACGGATATAAACAAAATATATAAAAGCCACTCATGTACAAATATAAATAGTGACAATTAAGTAATTGTATGTCGCTCATGCCTGAAGTCATTATAATCTATTTCCGGGCAAACTGGCATGAACTAAACTGACGGATGTCTGAATACACAAGCCTTAATAATACAATCTTTACAATTTATTCAAAGCAATATAGATATAAAACATGCTAAAAAGAGTGAGAACAATAAAAAGAAAAATATGAAGAAAAAAAAAAAAGAAAAAAAAGGAAATGAAATTAATTGCAAATTTACCAGTTCCATTCACGACCCAATTATCATTTGTTTTCACAAAAATTATTACATTAAAATATTGAAATATATTTATATAAATATAATTTTATTTATACAAATACACAGTATTAATAAATTAATTTAATATACATACTGAACCAGGTGCTGTATGGGGAGATGACAAACTGTCTGGATGGAGACAATTTGGGCTAGGAGTAGATCTCCTTGAACCATCGGTTCGACGCCAGGACGTTGACATTGTCTGGATGTTCTCATCTCTGTAATAAATACAAAAGTTATATTTCAAATATATATAATGTTCAGTATTAAATTCACGTGTGAATTAATTACTTGTGAATATAAAATACAAAATATATAAAAGTAATAGCCGTAGCGGCAACATCACAATCTCCCTCGATCAATGACAATTCCCTATTGAACATCAGATAAATACGTAAAGTCTGTGCGAATGACAATGTAAAAAGGTAACATGAATATGTCTAAATAGCTAAAATGGCAAAATATATGTAACGTAGGTGCCAGTGAAAATTTAACTTGGAGAATTTCATGCAATAAAATGGTCCATGAATTAATTAACGACCGACAAGACATAGTTATATTTATATTTATATATATAATATATAGTAGAAAATGCAATAGAGAAGCTGTCTCCCAACAGTAGTTGGTAATTTAATGGCGTGGAAAAGCATTTCTCACGTTCTAAATCGTTTTCCACCAACGTTTTATACTGCACAAGGAGGAAAGCTTTATATTCTCTCTCATTGGGTATATTATGAAATATGATTTACTCTATATTTTATAATACAATTTCAAAATTGTGGGAAAATAATTAACTATAATTAAATATAAAGTGAAAAAAAAAAAAAAAAAAAGAGAAAAAAAACCAAACAATAATAATAAGTGACAGAAAGAAAAGAGAAGTGAGAAAAATATGATGATGATGATGATAATGATTCTATTGTTGAAATGTAAATGTTCAAAGACACACGTTCACTATACAATCCACACTGATCTTTGTGATCTTCTAAATGTGTGTGGAGGTGTATTTTATTTATATATGCACCTTTGAAACCGGTTTATCTTTTCGACATATACTCAACATTGTACTAAAATCTCACAACGTTTGAACTCAAATCATTCGACAACTACAATATCATCCAATAAATTATTATAAAAAAAAAAAAAAATTCTTTATTCATTTTCATGATTATTTTAATTGAAATTTATATTTATTATTATTATGATTTTTTTTTCTTCTTTTTATTCTTCTTCTTCTGGTTTGTGACAGTGAAATTTAATGAATGATTTTTCACATCATATCTGTATTTAGAATATTTTATAGAGCATTCGATGGAGACTTCCTGAGGATCGGATTTAGATAGATATAATACAAGATATTGCAAATTGTAATTTGATCATAGTATCGCGCAAAGCCCTCGGACCGAAGGTGGGTCACGCATCAAATTCACACAGTATTAAATTACTTTACTATACGCATCATAAAATTGGAATACCATTTTCTTTTTTTTTTTTTTTTTTTTCATATCAAAAATACATATACAAATGCAGTAATAAAATTTAAATAATAAATACATTAATATATAATATATAATAAAAAATTATTTATATTTCTTATTTTATTTTATAAATATTATTTGTTTAATTATTTTCTCATATTAAAATTTTTCAATATTAATTTCATTTTATTATTATTATTATTATTATTATTATTATTATTATTATTATTTTATTAATATTGCAACTATATATGAGGTTATTGGAAAAAAAAAAAAAAAATTGAATACCACGAATACACAAACAATACATAAATATATTTCTTGCGTCATTGGTTACAGTCCCAACTATAAACATATGATAAAATATTGAATGAGAATAAAAAAAAAAATATTAAATATAAATAAATAATATTATTTAATTTTTTTATATTTTTTATTTATTTGAACATTTGGACTCGAGTGTTTTATGTAGATGACACGATTTCAAATACGAATACAAACACGTATCCAGCAGAATATGTGTCATGCATATTTAAATTACATTTGTACATGTGATATATAACAATTCTAGTGTCAACTACGATCTTCACTGTGGCACGTGAGAAAATAGATTTGAAGTAACGTGTAAATTAACTGTGATAAAAGTTACGGCACATGTAAATGGAGAAAAAAAGAAAAAAGAAAGAAAATAGTGGTACAATCTAAAACGAGATTATCGACAGTTACTGAAAAAAAGGTCATTCGCAAAAAAGAAAAAAAAAAAAAAGGAAAGAAAAAATTCATATTTATATTCACTTGTGAAAATGTCAATGATTATATAAGATTTTTTTTGTTTTATTTTATTTGATATGAAATTCCAAATGTATCTCTTTCTTATAATTGTATATATCTAGATCATTTTAAATGAATGAATAAAAAAAAAAAGATTAAATAAATGAATAAATTTTAAAAAACAAATCGAAACATTAATTTTCTCATATTAAAACGATAACTATTTATAGTATCATTGTATTGACTTTTACAATGATATTACAAAACATTTGTGCACTTCTCGCACAATTTATAATGTTCATTTTACATGTAAATCACTTTGAATATACATATACACATATGTGTGTGTGTGTGTGTGTGTGTGTGTGTGTGTATATATGAACTCAGTATATATTTTACCACCCTCGAACAAAAGTTATTTGAAAACTAAAAAAAAAAAAAAAACAGAATAATGAAAAAAAAAAATATTAATAATAATTATAATAAATAAAATAAAGAGAAAAATAAAATATTCAACGTAAAAGGCTCATTAAATGGGTTTTTAAAAAAAAAATTTTTTTTATCTCTTTTAAAAATATAGTAAACAAGTTAAAATAGAATTTATATCGAAACAAAGTGTATGTATTTACGTTAAATTTCTTTTTATTCATGCGTTTATATAAAACAATTTCCAATATTATACATAGATGCATATAAATCTGTGTATATAAGAGATTTTTTTTTTTTTTTCTTCTTTCATTATTTTTTTTTATTTATTTTTTTTTCAATTTTAACCAGGTCATTCACTTCGTGCATGAATACTGAAAAATTTTGGTACATTGCCAATTGAAAAATTCAATTTGTTTATAAGATTAAAAATAAAATAGTAAATCAGTACAATATGATAAATAGAAATAATTAAATTTCATACACTAAAATGCAAAAAAAAAATAATAATAATAATAATAAATTCATTGAACGTATCATTATCTACAGTAATATATTAAAAGAAACAAAAAAAAAGTATTGCACAATACAGCGAGAATAATTTGTCAAATATTCCAACAAACAATAAATTAAAAAAAAAAAACAAAACAAAACAAAAAATAAACAATTAATAATCCAACATTTTACGTGACAGCACAATTTTCATTGTATCAAATCAACAAAACACAAATGTCTCAGCAAATCTCCATTCACATCATATTAACTGTCAAATCATGTTATACAAATAGTTTAATACCCACAACCTGTTAAAAAATATATGAAGTGAAATTGTTACGAGGTCGCATGGTCGTCATAGTGAATTTAACACGTGGACACACAAATCACAGCGTGACATTATACACTTTTATATATCCTTAAGGATACAGCAACAGCAACAACAACAACAACAACAACATTAAATTTATAATTTATATATGAGAAAAAAAGAAAAAAAAAAAAGAAATAAATAAATAATGAGATTATGCGTCTCATCTTTCTCATCAAATATCTCACTTGTAAATACAGTAAATATACGTGATGTTCCACATTTTAAGAAAAAAAAAAAAAAAAAAAAAAAAGTATACATGCACTCTCTAAACAAAGCCGGATGCTGTGGTCTCTCTAACTTTCTGATAATTCTAAATGACCATTCTCTATCTCTCTCTTCTTTTAAAATTTCTACATATACTTGAATTTGCTTTTATAAACTTTTTCATACTTTCGTGACTCTCGATTCACACGCTCTTCACAATGGTAATAAACAATAAAAAATAAAAAATAAATAAAAATAAAAAATAACAACAGTAATAAAAATAATTGAAATAATAAATAATCAAAATAGTAAAAATTTATAATAAAATATCACAATTAACCAAAATGTTAAAATATAGAAATATAATTTTTTTTTTTTTTTTTCTTTATTTTATCATAAATAAATTCATTTAAGCCATTAATCTATATATATATTATCATAGATAGTGTAGTAGATATATAGTAGATATATACACGTGTGTAAATTGTTATTGATGCGCGCATGTGTACTTGCATATAATACCGACTATAGTAGATGATTTGGTTACAAATTGAATGCAAATAACTCACTACTCCCTAGGTCATGGAACATCACGAAATGATATCGACCCAATAAGAATAATAATAAAAATATATACGTGATGCTCTTGAAATTTACTATGTGACTAGAATACACAAAACGTATAATCATTATATTCAAACGTGTGTGTGTGTGTGTGTACGTGTGTGTGTATGTGTATACAATCAAATATTAAAGGAAGTTGGAGTAAATGATGTGAGAGAAAGGATCTATGTATGCAGAAATATATTACTCTTACACTTTATGCGCTACTTCGTTGGCAGAAAGAAATATTTCTACACTTTCATCTGATATATACATATATATATATATATATAAAGAAATTATTTTGATTTTTATTTATATATATTAAATAGAGGAAATATAAAATTTATAAATAATAAGAAAAATGATGATATATGTGACATGTGTGGATATTATTATGAAAATTTTAGTGATTTAAAATGATAGATATAAATAATATTAATAATGAATGAATAAATAAATAAATAAATAAATAAATATTGTACAGCAGGTGAAGGAAATTAATATCTGTGCATTTCTTATGTAGGATTCAACCACGTCCGGTTATATAGTCTTGAGCAGCTGTCGATTCAATTTGACGATGAGGTTATTGGACGTGTAGAGTATACAATGTGCAAGAATATCCGATCTGGGACTACATCAACAGAATATATCTCTACCTAATACTATATATGTGCATGCATGTGAAATAATCCAATAAAATTTATAACACGCGTGTGCATTTGGAAAAATTAAAAAAATCACTATTATCCTCAACACTTTACCACATAAATTCACAATAATATTAAATTTTTTTTATTATTTTTTTTTTTTCTTCGAGAATGTTACAGTATAAAAAAAATTCCCACATTTATACACCCACACACATATATATATATATTTTTTTTTTTTTTGGTTATTGGAATATTGGATCTTGCTACTTTCAAAGTTGTCCGAAAAGATTGTGAAGGCTGGCACACGTTTTGTCTTGAAAAAACAGCTGTCGCGTGGCATGAAGAACATTTGAGACAAGCAGATGTTATATACCTGACTGCAATGCATTTATATTTGCCTCTATATTCTATTTCTTATGCTTTTTTTTCTTTTTTTTTTTTTTTTCTCCCATCTACAATTTTCATCTCATTTTTCTTATAGTACAACTTTTTATTTTATTATTATTATTATTATTTTATAACTTTCCCTTCTTATTTTATTATGGTTATTTTCATCATCTCATAATGACAGTAATTGCATACGTGTATATGTTGTATATGTATATATCGTATATATAATGTGAAACTGTGCGCTTTTGATAGAAAAAAAAAAAAAAAAAAAAAAAAAACAAACAAACAAACTCCAATCACAAGAGCAATACAATAAATGTATTATTGACACCTGTCACAAACAATAAAAATTTATTTAAAATTCAATGCACGTTTCAAAACTCGTAAAAATATTAAAATATAATACACAAAACCCAAACTAATAATATAAAAAAATAATAATAATCAATAAAAATCTTTATAAAAATTTCATGTATTTTTTTTTTACTAATGTAGGACATGAAAGAAAAAAAAAAATATGTATATATATATATATATATATATCCATACACACAATTATACGGCATTTAAAAGATTTGATGAATACACGGGTGAGGAAGGGGCAGGGTGGAGGATGGAGAGAAGAGGATGAGAAAAAAAATATTTCAGTGGCTTATAAAGTTAATGTAACGATGCAATGAACTGTAAAAAAAAAAAAAGAAAAAAAAAATTGTGGCATCACTTTTTTTTTTGCCATCGTCATTGATATTGCCATTACCTCGGTAGTCACCGTAAAATTCATTTTATATGAATCCGCTTTTTTTGTTTTGTTTTACAATACGGTATTATGTATATATATATATATATATATATTTACAGATAAATGCAAGAAGAAATTTAGATCAATGACCTTGCTCAACACAGTTGTGCTAGGAATATTCCCTCAACGTTTATCGATTTCATGCGCACCAGGTACTTCTCTGTGTCACATGAATTATGCAACTCATATATATATATATACACAAGTAATATGAAAGCACTTGAAATATTGCAATTTCATTATTATTGCGAGACCATTTCCAATTTGCCATTTATAAATTGTGATTGATTACTTCATTTATTTTTTATTAATATTATTGTGTATTTGTATGTATGTGTGTGTGTGTGTATTTTTTTTTTTTTTTTTTTTTTTTTCAGTTAAGTGTAAATTTCATTTGTTATACAATTTTTTTCTGTTGGAGCATTTCAATTTAATTATATAGCAGAGAAATATTCTCATTACCACTACATAATTTTTTGTTTATATATTTATACACGCGGTGTATCTATACGGATAATTTGATTTTTATTGAGGAATTTTATTGAGAAACTTGAAGAAGAATTTCTTATTGAATAAGTTGAATTTTTTTTTATACATTACAAGTACAATTTTTTTGGACATATATATATGAGATGAAAAAATATTTTCTTCAACCAAAGTTGCACTTGTATTATAAAATTGTATTTATTTATTTTTTATCAACTTCATTTATATTAAATTAATCAATCAATTAATTGATCAATCTATTTTATAATTTGTCAATTTAATTCAATTAAAGTAAAATTATTTTATAAATTTCGATATAAAAGAAAAATTATAAAATATGAAATTTTTTTTTACCTTCCCCTTTCTCTCTATTCCCATTTTCTGCCTCTTTTTTTTCTTATTCGCCTATGATTAAATTATTGCCTAAATATACACATTATTTGAATAATAATGAGAAAAAAAAAACTTTTTTTAAATATTCAATGAAAAATCACATTGACACGTATGAATAAAAAATATTGTCGTATAAAAATCACTTGATACCGAAAAAAAAAAAAAAAAAAAAAAATCATGTCATTTTTATTATCTACGTGTCTGTCTCACGCTGCATCAGCATTTACGAGCATATTCAATCACCACTCTCAACAATTTGTCATATATATATAGATATTTATCTCGATTCAAAGTATTTGTGCAAAAAAATTACACATGACGTTTCGTGCAACGACAAACGAAAGAAATTTGAATTTATTTTTTATACTGCGACATTTTCCAATTCTCAATTTCTATTATTTCTTATACCTCACTACTGATTCAAACAATTTACTCACTTCTTTGCATTTTTATACCACATGTTATTACAATTAAATATTTTAAACAAAAAAAAAAATTAATAATAATAATAATTCAATCAATAAATAAATATATTGATGAGCACTGTAAATATATTAATAACACACTATTTTATTTTATATCCAATATTTATTTATTTATTTTATTATTTATTATTATTTTTTTTTTTTTGTTGTGTCTGCTCAAGTAGCGGATGTGGCGTTGCCCAAAAGTATCGGTTCGTTGCCTGAGACAAAAAATATATATCTATATCTATAGAGAGAATAAAATCAACGCGCATATAAACAACTACCAGTTAAACATTTTGAAGACTTCGGAAGCCACACAGAATTATAAAGGTAAAATATAGAGATTATTTCAAGTGCACGAACAACAACACAACTATCCAGTGTGTGTACCACTCCATTACCCCCTCTTTTCTTCTATATATAGATATATTATATTTCCCTTCGTTGTCATATAGGTAGTACAGTACTAAGAGGACAATAGTGGTCACGACCGGATGTCAGCGAAACTCCAATTTCATTGATAACCGGGTGTTGTCTTCTTCTCTTTCTTTCATCCATTCTATTTCCTTTCTTCTTTTTTTTCCTTTCTTTTTTACTAAACCTTTCATTCTCGTTGTAAAATAAGTGAATAGAAAATTCACCGTTGTTTCCATAGCGTCATCGTGTCCGTTTGAATAAATTTCTTCGTGTATTATTTATTACATTCTATAGACAAAACCGCGTGTTTATTATTTATTTATTATTCATTTATTATTTATTTATTTTTTTTTTTTTCTCTCTTTTCTCTTTTCGTAACCTCAAGAATCTTCAATAGGATTTTTTTACATTTCCGGATTTTTTTTTTCTTTCTCTTTTTTCACGAATAACTTATAATTTCACCGAGAGTAAAAAAAAATTAAAAAAATATATATGTTACTACATTTTATTTTATATTTAATTTATAATTATAATTAATATTTTTTTTTCTTTTTAAATTACTGTTTTATATTTAATGTATTGTATTTTACTCAATTATCAGAGCAAAAACTTATGATGGATCATTATAATATTTTCAAATTATACCTATATAAAAATGTATATATGTAAAAATATAAATATTATTAATTAATATGAGACTATTAATTTAATACAATATAAAATGACGATGATTAAAAATCAAATGTCATTCATTTGTATGATTAAATATATATATACATATTTTTTTTTGTTTTTTATCTTTACCTGTCATTATTTATCTCCAACATATTATCCAAACTTCGACTAATAATTCTTCGTTTAATTTGAGAATTAATCAGGTAGGGACAGGTGCAATGCCAACTGTGCCTTGATAAAACACCAGTATAATTTTTTTTTCCAATATTTGAATTATTAATTTTTATATTTATAATTGTCTCATTATCACACATTATTTTTTTTTTTTTTCTATTTATTTTTTATTTCAATTTAATTACTATATACGTTCCTTATTTATTTTATTATTTATCTTTAATGTCACATAAACACACACACACACACACACACACACATAAACACATCCACATATACACGATCAATTTAATTAATTCAAATATTTATATTTAAGATGATTATTAACACCCACATTGGAAGAATAATATGAAAAATTATGTAATAACATTAACACATTTCACAGCCATTGAGTATATTTTTTTTATATATATGTATATTTATTTCATCTCACACGTGCGTGTCTCAATCTAATTAATCAAAATTATACCACACAACTGTTGCTCTATACAATCAACTAACGTAAATGTCAAATTTACAATGCTCTTGTTATTTTTCACTTTGAAACACATAAAAAAAAAAAAAAGAAGAAAATTAATTGACACAGTCCAATCGTGACTGTGTTCACGTAACAGTGTGATATATTGATGTCTCGATATAATAGTCATATAAAAATGATCGATTCCAGAATAATGAAAAAAAAAAAAAAAAAAAATGATAGTAACAATAATAATTAATAAATCAATAAATCAATATTAATAATAATAATAGCAGACGGTGAGGAAAAAAATTATAATAAAATGTGATAAATAATATAAAAAATATAAATAAAAAGGAGGATGAAAAAAAGAAAAATTATAATAATATGGATAAGTTATCGCGCAGAAATTTTCACTCCCACCTCACGTGTTCTCTTTTCGGCGGTGGCCGACTGACTGCACTCTCTGATTCTTGATCGCAGCGCCACGCGGCGCCGTTGCTGCCGGCATTCTGCTGTTGCTGTTGTTGCTGCTGCTGCTACTCTTCCTGGCAGGTAGATATACCTCGCGAATATATGTATGAGTATAGTGTCTTATATACAATCATAGATTCAATGTAAGTATAAATGTGTATATATGTGTGTCTGTAGAATACCCGTGCCACAATGTGGTTGAGCCTGGTAGTACAGGTCAACTGCCGGTATGATGATTTCCACTTTACTTGCTCGACCAGTTTATTTCAACGTGACACTGCGCCCGCGTGGATCATTAACTTTTTTGCTAATGACTTCTTTTTTACTTTTAACTCATTATACCATCAAACTCAGGACATAATAATTTCTACGTATTTATAAAAAGAAAAAGAAGAAGAAGAAGATGGAAAATATTTAAAGACGAAAAAATACATTCAACTACATTTTTACCTTTTGATTTTAATCCTCACGTCTTATCTCGAAATTATCTCGTATATCGCGGGATTATTTTAATTATTCTACGAAACAAAAAAAAAAAAAAAAAAAAAAAAAAAAAAAAAAAAAAAATTAATAAATAAAGTTTATCCACTGGAGATTTAAATTATAATATTATAATAATATTGACGTAAATATAAAAGTAAAATTCTATTAAAATATCTGAATTACAATTTAAATTGTACTTTTTTCTTTTTTACTGCGTATTTTTTTTTATCTCGACATTACTCAAGATTTTTATCTAATTCAAAAAGAAATGATAAATGATAAATGAAAAAAAAAAAAAAAAAAAAAAAAATTATAATAAAAATTATACACTTAAACAATAATTGATAAATCACTAATTATTATTTTCATACCTCAAGTATAAAAATAGAATTAAATTATGTTTATATTGTGTATAAACGTAGAATATTTTATATCAAAGTGTGAGATGGGAGACATAAACAGCGAATAATGGGAATGATGTAACATAATCATCTCATTACAGTAATTACCGTTTTATATTTTGAACGTAACTTGATTATATCTTCAGATAATAAATATATATTAACTACTTATATGTACATTCATGTATTTAATATTATAGCGAATAATAATCATTGTAAACTATACAGATTAAATTCACCTCTAAGAGCCATCTATTAACAATTATATGAACAATTTAGTTATTGTATAAATTTATTTGTACAACAGATAAACCATTCACTTTATATTTCGTGTTGATGAACAAGGTCGAGATAATTATATTTTCACATAACATATACAAGGAACAATTAAATTCACGAAATAATTCCACGAATTATATTTAATGGAAAAAATATATTTTTAAAAAAAATTATTTATTTATTCATTTATTTATTTACTATTATTATTATTTTATCTTTTTTTTTTTTTCATTGCATGAAATTAGAAATTAAATATTTTATAATTCATACAGATAAATATCAAGACATAATAAATTTTATTTTTCTTATTATTTTTTTTTTATATTTTGGCCTTTTTAGTTTAATTCTTTAGAGTATTTTTTTTTTTTAAATAACCTTTTGGATATTTATAATATTTGGAATTAAATTAATTATACGATTACACAATGTTGGAACGCTTAATGGCACACGTGATAATTATTGAGGCAATGATAATAATGTTACACTGTCAATTGCATTTGATCAATGCATGACCAGTAAATTTCACATAAGTAATGAGATACTAATGAACAGAGGCAACTAGAGATTTTGGTACATGGCACAAAAACAATTATATGAATAATAAATACATTTTACAATTATAAATCAATATAATATTATACTTAATTCCCTTTCCCTCCTTTCTCAGCCCTCATCCCCTCACTCCTCCCCATCCCATTCCGAGTCTCGTTTATACTTTATTAATTTCTATTTTTATTTTTTTTTTTTTCTTCGTTCATTTTTATTTTATATCGATTCTATGTACATTTTTATCCAAACAATCAAGTCATATCTCAGACTGCTCAATTAATTTTTATCCCAGATACTTATGACAAAAAAAAAAAAATTCATCATCTTTTAATTAAAAGTCTCTCTGTGATATTTTGGCATTTACTCTCACAGTCGAACTTGTTTTCATTTAATTTAATTTTTTGACTTATTATTATTACTATTACTACTACTGTTATTATTATTATTATTATTTTTTTTTCATGGTATCACAAATATCTGTTTCATCTTTTATTTATTATTCATATTTTTTTTCTCCTCTCTCTCTCCCTCTGTTCCACTTCATTTATATATATATATTTTTTTTTTTTTTTTCATCGCATTTATATCAATGCCGAAATCGGAGTAACATCAAACGCCCACTATTGCTCATTTAAATCTTATATCGATGTATAAAAATTACGCGTGGGTTGCAATGAAAAAAATTATTTACATACATATACGCATGTATATAAGTGCATCCTTATATGGAATGATAAAAGTTCGATGGTCGTTTTATTGAAATACGTGTCAAGCGTTCTCGTTGACGGTTTATCACATTTATATAGATGTATATATGTATTATATTATATTACATTATATTGTATCCTTTATTATTTTTATTCTGCTGCAATGAACACTTTGATGCTTTTCCATCTTGACGTGAAGAAAATAAATGAAAGAATGAAAAAAAAAAAAAAAAAAAAAAGGAGATAAAATCCATTCCAACCAACCGGTATTATTTTTCTCTTCTACTTTATTTTTTATAATATTTGAAAATAAAACTGAAATTCAATGACACTCATATCCAGTTTTACTTGACAAATCATATATACTTTTTTTATTAATTTTTTTATTTATTTATTTTTTTTTGTTTAATTTTAATCTCTATCTTCCAATTATTTCATTTAAAGCAACTCTCACTCTTGAATTCGTCGTTTTTATTTTCACAAGTTCCACACAATGAAAATAAATTCAATGCAAAAATATAATTGGAAAAAAAAAATAGAGGAGACTTGACTCGAATTACGTGATTGTGATTGGTATGCAATGTCTATATACACATGATGTTCATCACTCAGAAAACATTGAATTTCCCGTTAATTCGTTGTGAACACTCGTTAACATTTGTTCATCATGGTATTTACAAATTCGATATTTTGAGTAAAAATTTATTTCGACAGTTCGTTAGTATTAATATTCTATTAGTTTAGAACCAAAAATCCAACATCTCATGAAATCCGTTAACGTTTTTTTTTTTTTTCTTTTTTTTTTTCTCTTTTTAATCTTCACAAATTGAAAATCCACTACCATATTTATCTCATATATACATTAAACTTGTTCTCAATTAATAATATTCTGCGACTTTCTCCCAAAGGACCTTCAACATTTTTATCGTACGTAATAATTAAAAATTAGGTAATTAAAAAAAAAGGAGACTTTTTTTTTTCAGTCGTGTAAAATATTAAAAATAATGAAAAAAATTATTATTAATGATAATAATAATAATAATAATAATAATTCTTTTGGTAAAGTTCAATTTACTTATTGTGATAAATTAATAAAAATTAAATATTGTAAAAAAAAAATATAAAAATTAAATTGACAAAGTATTAAAATTAATTCTATTGAAGGTTCGATAAATAAAAAAGAGAAAGAGAGAGAGAGAGAGAGAGAGAGAGAGAGAGAGAGAGAGAATTAACTTTCGTAATCCAAATATAGAGTTTTCAAGGTCTTCAAGCAAAATACACTTATGGATTATGCAAGGCACATATTCAGTATATGCGCACCACACGCAAATATCAATACAGTATATACTCAAGTATAAAGGCACATGGATACATAAGTTGATGTAGATCCAGTTATGCTTGAATATGTACTTACATAAGTACATTTACACCTTTGCAATCTCTTTTGCAAGAATAAAAAAGTATATGCATTACCATTTATGTCGTTATATACGTTCAAGTTCACTTTACTCAATTTTAGTTATCACATCAAAAATATTTAGTGAATATATTTTTTTTTTGTTACTCTGCAACTTATTTCATGTACACGTGTGTCATGGTATTTGTTTTTTATTTATTTGCGTCGTATACTTTGTATTCATTTTTTTGAAGTTTTAAAAATGATTTTCAGTTTTTTCCTCATGCTCACTCGTAATATACAAATATATTTACGTATGAATATCATGTGAATAATATCTCATGAGATTTTATACACAAAATGACGTAACGAAATTTTCCATCTGTATATATATATATATATACATTTATTCCCACACATGAACTGAACGTATGAATAAAGAAATATTTTTCATCTTGAACGTGACATTCAGACGGTGACTTTAACAGTAGACATTTCAACTCAACAGCAATCAGGTTTAATAGAAATTTATAAACTAAAAGCCTTCACAGTAAAAATAAATACAGTAAAAAAAAAAAATTATTACTTTTTTTTTTTCTTTTTTTCAATCATTTCTAACTTTACCTCTGCAGTCACACACCCAGCACTACAACTGGTGCTATTATATTATTGCAATTCTCTTACACCCATACTCACACAATATACATATGCGTCACGTAGAAATAATATGTATTTAACTCGTCCAACGCTTATGGAATCACAGCACTGTACGTATACATAAATGTACATATTACATACATTCATGTGCTGATAGCAGCTGGATACAAGCGCAAACTACGACATTGCCCAGCAATGAGAAGAGAATTGTATTTGTACATGTTCCTATACCATCTACTCACAAATCTACTGGGAAAAACATAAAACCAAACTTCACATACACATCTATAATGTGAATTGTGTAGGTTCCGGTGTTTGCTTTTGTTATTATTCCGCTATTTTATAAAGTTTTATTTCACGTTGTTGAAATTCCACGTATGTACTCATAGTAATGTACTCATAATAAACATTGGAATTCTGAATTAAATCAAACGATATTTCCATTCTATACAATATTTTCCTATAGAAATTATTATTATTATTATTATTATTATTTTCTATACGATCTAACTAATACGATTTCAATACAATGATATTATATATGTGAAAGGATTTTCTATACATTGTTGAGATTAAAGAGTATTGACTGTAAAGGATGATTTTTTTTTGGAAGAAATATCGATAAATTTGTTGTAATGTTGGTTGATGAAATTTGAAATTTATATAATACAATGTTTTGCATAAAAGTGTTTGTAGAATGAGGAATTCTACAGGGAATATATATCTTGAGGGTGACAATGGAGAATGCGGTCTCTATTTGCCACAGTATCCTTAATATATAACACAACAATATATTCATGTCCTTCATGACAAACACAGATATATTGGCTATGTGTGTATGTTTTGCTTGTGTTGGGGCGTGACGGTTTAGTAGTAATTGCACCATTAGGGAGTTGACAATATATTGCAATGCATGTTTGTTTATGATTTGGAAACGCGCGCAACAGCTTGTTCAATTGTTGTTTGTTATTTGACAAACAGTGAATTTCGAAATTGAGTGTAATATTATGGGTGAGGAGTTGAGTAGTTTGTATTTTGTACTCACCCGTCAGCAGTTGAATCATGTGTCAAAAATGATTTGGGCAGTGACGAGGAGCGTTGATGTGGTTCAAGGAAACGATCACTGTTTGGTGAATCCTCACGTTTTGCTGGCGCACTTCCAGGTCGCAAATGTTCTGATTCTCGTGTTGGCTCTTGCTGCAATGTCTTTAAGGATCCAGCAATGGCGTCTTCCATTGGCGTCGATCCGCCACTACTTTTTGGATTTTTTGGACTTTTTGTCACTGTACGATCGGAGGTTGTAACCCAAATGTCACTACTAGAGGACGAAGACGTTGTGATTGATGATGTTGCTGCACCACCACCACCACCACCACCACCACCACCATCATTATTCAGTAATTTTTTCGATGTTTTAGATTGGACAGGTGAAATCCGTCGTCCATTATCACTATGTGCATTTCGATATTCCCAACGTGTTGCATGATCGAGTCCATTTTGCGATGAATTACCGGGTGATCTTCGTGATTGTTTCAATGCACTTTTCGGTAGACGTTCATCCTGCTTCAAATTTTGATAACGTTCACCAGTACGTGCTCGTATTTTTTTCAATGCATCACGATCGTCAACAACATCTAAAGCAGCTGGAGATGAACAAGCACTACCGTGATCGCGCGTTGAATGACTGATAATATTATCAATCGAGACACGCCGATGATGCGACGGATAACTCTGAGATAATTTCATAAGTGCTTGACTTTGATTTGGTGAATATGATGTCTCTTTTTGCGAACAGCGTGTCCAAAAATCACATGTATTTGTATTACACCGTTTCTTAGAGTCATTAGATATATTGGACATATTTGGATTTGGTGTTGTTGCACCACGTTGAAGTGTTTTTGGTCGTTGTCTACTGCTTGTTGATGACTGCTGCTGCTGCTGCTGCTGCTGCTGCTGTTGAGAATAATTAGTGCTTGATGATTGTTGATGGCGTGGCTGTTTTGCAGAAATGAAATACACGTCATATGGGCCAGTTGTATTTCGTCGATCTGACGCAGTGTCATCGCGTGTGTCATGACGTGACGATGATGAATGATGACTTCGGATTATGGGACGACTTCGTGTGCCATAAAGATATTCAGTGACAACTTCAGGCTCTCGATGTAGTTCAATACTCAAAGTTTCATCAATAGATTGTGCTTTGCCTTTCATTTGATAAAAAATAAAAAATAAAATAAAAAATAAAATAAATAAATAATAATAAAAATTTATCTGATTAATTTGAAATCATTGAAACTTTTTTTTTGTTTGTTTTATGAAGTATAAATTTACTTACGACTGGATAGTGGATGTCTTTTTGTTTTTTCACCACTTCGATCATTGATGATTTTCACTACGACACGATTAGATTCATTTGATTCGCGTGAATGTTCTCTAGAGACTTGTTGAGATGAATGACTTGTAAAATTGGATGAATTTTTTTCAGGTAATTGGAGACTACGCGAACGCCTAACTCGCGCATTTTGCAATAAATCCGGTGAGACTGCGAGTGTATTGCGGAAGCCCTGCTGATTATGACGTGACGCATTTGATGAACGTTTAAATTGATTTGGAGTTGGTGATCTACCTGTAATGGCACGATCTACACTACTACTCGTAGTTGATGATGTCGATGAGGATGAATCAAATGAAAGTTTGCCAACATCCGATGAGCCCGGCGAACGTCTCAGTGTCTGTTGACTTCGGCTTAAACGCGATTGCCGTCCAGATGGTGAAATACCACGATCTTGATTAATTTTACTCTCAGGCGATGAATCTAATACAGTTCCCGGTGACGAGACTACACTCATGTTCAATGACGAATCTGGATTATCATCTTCATCACCATCTTCATAACCCTCAACTGATGAATCTGTATTCTCTGCCAAACGTGGCATTGTTGTTCTATTAACACAACTATCAAGACTACGAAAACCCATTGAAGATGATGAGGATGATGACGATTCACGATATCTCTGTGCAAATTGCGATCGTCGTGTACTCGATTGATCCTCAAAAGATTTAGCTGATGCCAATCGATATTGTTTAGTTGTAGAGTCTAGTCGTTGTTGCGTTCCACCAGAATTTCCGGATATTTGCGTCGCAATTGGACGTCTTGGTCGTGGTTTAATAGGTAAACCCGATTTCCTTGATATTGATGAGGAAATGGGCCAATTCACGATTAATGATGGCGACAGGGGTGGACTAATAACGTCACTATCAATAATTGCATTGGAACGAGGTAAAAATCCTTTTCCATATGAAACTGTTGGACGCGATGAACGTGAAGATATTTTCTTAGTAACATCCTGAAATGCCGGTGGTGGAGAAATAATTGGTGTTATTGAGGGTGGAGAAAAGGATTCGGGAATACTGTGTGGTGAGACACATTCACTCGGTGGTTCATAATCGGTACTGTGTAATTTCAAAAAGTCCGGTCGATGTAAATCAAGTGTAAGACTACGCATGTACTCGGGACATTTACCCGGTTCACTATTGCTGCAATGATAATCAGCTAATTTAACTGTAGCACGTCGTGGTAAAGGAATGGTACCACTTATTCCACCACTACCACTACAATTACTTGTCTGATTCACTTGAAGATTACTCTCGTAATTTGTCTTACGATTTTCATCTAATGAACGTTGTTGCACCTGAACCCAACCCGATCTACCAAGATAAACACCATCAACTTCGCGATCACACCAACGCACCGGTGACAATTCCCGACTACAATTTCCACTAACAAACAATTCACCGGATGTACCACCACTTCCACTTAAAAATGAATTTGTTGCGTCACGTCGACGATTTGAATTGTCTTGACGTCGATGATAATGATTGCTACGTGACGGCATTGATGATGAATTAATATTTGTGCTCGATGTCCCACTTGTATTTGTTGTTGATGTATTATCATGCCGTTTTGAATTTAACATAGAACTTGGTCGTGTATATAAATTTGATCGACCACTGGGAAAATTTGACATCTTTCCGCCGCTTTCATTCCAAGATTCAGTTGACGATGTACCACGTAGATGGTGAATCGATACATTTAACGTTCTAGAAGACAAATATAAATTATTAAGCTCTATAAAAATATATATATATCGAAGAGTTGTAGACGGAAGGAAAAACTAGTAGGAAGCGTTTTATATCAATAAAATATGTGCAACGTTCGAATAATGTACCAATAATAAAAATTGTTAACATAAAATATCTCATTAAATGTCGACAAATATCACGTATTTCCTTGAACCACCATTAACCCGGTATGTATTATTTATATAATAACACAGTATATAAATGAAAATGATTAAATTTAATTAATATAAATGTGTAAATAAAATTAATATACAATTGTAGTACATTATATATTTATAGTATTTCACCTATCGGAGCGATCAGTGTGCGACGATCCAACTGTAGACGACGCCGTTACCGAATTTGTAATCTCTGTTGAGTCTAATGCAGGACTAACACGTCGAGGTTGCTGGACTGAGGCCGAGGTCGTGCTGGATGAAACGCCTACGGACGCCACGAGACTTCCCCCATCATCAGTTGATTGTTGCCTCGAGGATTGTTGCGTTGTTTGCGAAAGCCAACGACGTTGACTTGACCTTGAAGATACTGATCCGGAACCCGGTGGATGACCCGACGACGATGATGCTGATGCTATTACTGTACCAGTACCACCTCCAGATCCTCCACCACCACTACCACCACCACCACTTCCACCATCCAATGAAGTACTCTACAATATAATTAAATTATAATTAAACCAAATATTTATTTGGGAATAATGAAAATGATGAAATACTTGAATGAAGTGGAAAGGTAAACAAATATAATTTAATAATTTTATTTATTCATTTATTTATATGATAAATAGAAAGGGAAGAAAGGAAGAAAAAAAAATATTGAATCATTGAATTATATAAATGTATATCAGTGAAAGGCCGAAATTCAGATAATCAACGTGGATTGTAATCGCGTCAGAGATATTTGCAGCCAAAAACAGCTTCGACTATCGTCAATACCACCGCATCTCTACTCACACCGGTCAATCGAGATTACCCAGTTCCATTTTCAAACTCGTTCGGGAATTTGGAGAATGGGGTGAAGCGCGCGAGAGAACAGTAACTGGTTTTCTTTGGCTGAATGCCGCAATATCTCCATGTATATATACAAGCAATGCATATTTATATATATAAATATAGAACAGAAAAAAACAAAAAAAAACAAAAAACAGAAAAAAAATATTATGTATTATATTGAATAGAATTCAATGAATTTGAATCAATATATTCACATTCAATTTCACTTTACGTCATTCTAAAACAATAAAAAAAAAAAAAATAAATAAATAAATAAATAAATAAATAAATAGGAAAAGAAGAAATATATTAAGTCTGTTTAGAAATGGATATTTATTACGGCTGTCTGTTTTTCTTTTTTTTTTTTTATTTTCTATTTATGTACATATACTTACGTTAAAGTGATTGTTCTGTTTATTAAGTGAATCCTGAAGAGACGATCCACGCATGTATGGACGTGTAAAAACTTCAACGAGCCTCGATCTGCTCATTGATGAATTTGAAATTGTCTTACTTGAATTATTGGATTTATTTTTTGTTGACGACGTGGACGTACCACCACTACTTTGATTCGTTAAATTTGGATTACTACCCTTGCGATCAGGAAATACAAGATGTTCAATATTTGTTGTGTAACCCGGATCATTTCTCACAATATCTTGAAGTGTAATCCGAGCACTTGTACTGTAAAAATAAACAATAAATTGCAATTTTATAAATATAAGAAATAACATATAAAAAATATAAGATACTGATTATTATTATTTTTCCCTTGTTTTTCTTTTTTTTTAATTTATTTTTTAATTTATTTATTTCTGTGCTTTATATTTTGATATTTTTTGTTTTAAATTGTTTCAAATTAATATGAATTTATATATTCAAATGTTTCGTTTGCAGTGTGGGTTGATGATGATTAGTGAAATTTCAACATTGCCAGGTCAACCGTAAAATTCAACGTTTGCTAATTCGTAATGATTTGACGAAAATGGTATGTGTGGGTGGATGGCCATATGTATATACAAATATACAGTGAATAACTCTGTCTGGATGATGTTATGTTATGTACCTCGGTCCAATACCGTGGGATGTATTTTGGCCACGTCTTTTGCCACTCCCATGACCCGGCTTGATGTTTGTAGTTTCAGCTAACTGAAGTAACCGACTGCAGTGCTGCCGAAGCAGCGGATCCTCACGTCTATTCATTTTGAATCCCACGACTTAATCACCAACAAACCAATTTTCTGTAAAATATAAATTCACGTATACAGAAATATTACATAAATTCAATATGAACCCAACAAAGAATAGAAGATTTTGAAGGAAAAAAAAACGGGTAATTCTATTTGACATTTGTATGTTTATATACTATACACATCTATTTATATATATATTGTATAGTATAGTAGAGGGAGAATAGTCGCATTTGTTTCAGTCGATTGCAGGCGACGCGTTCGATATTGAATATGGGACAATGTAAACCACCTACAAATATATATATTTATATTTTGAATAAAGTCATCGGCCACCCGATTGAAATAACGAAAAAGAAAAAAAGTGTATAAAAATAATGAATAATAATAAATATTAAAAAAAAATAGAGTAATATTTTTTTTTTTTTTTTTTTTGTGTGTTATGATGATAAAAGTTGTGGATTTTGATGTGGATATATATATATATATTTTTTTTATCACTATATTATTTCCTGAAAGCGACGTTTCTCATCGAATTATTAAAGAAAACGAAAAAAGAAAAAAAAAATCAGAGTAGATGAATAAGTGCAAAAGGAAAAAAAATTCTATTGTCAATTCAATTCCCAGTTGTTTTTTTCTTTCTGTATACAACAAAAAATTATTTATTGAAGTGAATAATAATAAAAACTAAAAAAAAAAAAGATGAAAGATAAAAACTAATGCAAATTCTTTACATTTTCCACGTATACATTATCAAAAGTTTTATTGCTGTTTCACGGTTACGATTATTGCGATTCTATATGATCATTGGTAAACATCAAGTCATTAACTTTTCACAGTTATAAATATAAATTTGTTAATATACATAAATATATATATATATATATATTTGTGTTTGTTTAAAATAAATTAATCACAATGGTAATATGAAGAAAATGTCGATGGCTAGAAATTCGATAATAATGAACATTAATTAATTTTCTCCGTCATAACTTCAATCAATTGAAATTAATTCAATGAACATATAATACCAATGGAACAAAACAAAATCCTATGCATTTATTAGTGTTCATAATTTATTCATACATATGAATAATATTGTATTAAATATTATAATTTTTCATACATGATATGATATAAAATACAATTACAAAATTCATATTAAATACAAAGTTGCAACATTGAATATTGAGAAATTAAAAAAAAAGACATTTAATGAAAAATGCACAGCCAAGTACAAAGAAAAATGGATAAATAAAGAATATTATGAACTACAGTACCGATGAATATGGAAATATATATACACAAATGCATATGTATATTATAATATGTAGTATTAGTGCATAAATATATATGTATATATCTGGATACAATCGATTGGAATACAGAGAAATACTCGATGTAAGAATAGCACTTAGTCCTGTACATTATTGATATATTATACCAACGAACATCCATCTCAACGTCAAAGAATTTCTCTTGCCTCTCTCGCTTTTCTTTAGAAACTTGAAAAGAAAAAATTTTCCTCTTTCCTCTTTCCACATTTTTTTTTTTTTTTTTTTTTTTTTTCTGTAGAATTTTTCGCTCTTTATATAAAAATATCTTTGTACACCTCTTATTTTATATACTCTACTCCGTAAAAATAAAAAGATAAATAAATGGATAAATAAATGAATGAATAAACAAATGAATAAATAAATGGATAAATAGATAAATAGATAATATCTATATATAATATATATAATATCTAATATATAATAGATATTTTATATCTATACAATAAAAAAATTTCTAATTTGACTTGTCAAATGTGAGAAGAAAAAAAAAATAATATAAATGTATTAAATAACGCAACTGGTCATCATTTTCATTTCAGCTGTCGTCGATATATTTGAGAAAACGTAACGCAATGTGATATGAGAAAGGTTGCGAGGGGTAACGAAAAATCGATTTGGCGAACGCGGAAATGTGAAGTCGTTGATCTCACGTATACAAACGTAATGACACACAGTTATATATGCATATATACATATACAGACCCTCATCACATTTCTTCGGGTCATTTTTGCGGTTGCACAGTAAAAAATACGAGATATAAATAAAAAACGACAAAGAGGACATCCATTGAAAATCAGGAGAAATTGAAATAAATAATTCAAATTCACTTCAATATTAAACGACAAAAGGTAGAAAAAACATGATTGATAGAATGATAGAATGAAAAAAAAAAAAAAAAACAAAACAAAAAACAAAAAAACAAAAAAACTCAATATAAATTTTTTTTTTTCCATTCCCGATAATTGAATTATTCAAATTCAATTTTTATTCTTCATTATTATCATTAAGTGACATTTATTTATTGTTTAGCAATTTTTCAACTCGATAAAATTATTACAAATTACATTCAATAAACAAAATGGATAATGAAGTAGAGGGAAAAAAGGGTATCACAGTTTCACAGTAAATTCGTAATGAAAATCTTGTTACATCTCACCTTGGTAAATGGGTGTTCCTCCCACACCTCAACGACTCGTTCTCTTGGCTTGTCCATGATCTTCAGATGTAGTCGCGGCACTTTTAAACGGCCCCAGGCACTTATCATCCTACCTAAGCTACACAGACATATATATATATATATTTCGCCTCAATGCTCTTTTCGATATTCCTCTTGTACCCCAAGGTCATACAGAATAATTCAGCGTGAATCGGTAACGATAAAGTGCCTATATAACTACCGATTTTTTCTCTATCTTTATTATTATTATTATGTTTTTTTTTTTTTTCCTTACCAATCGATCAAATGCTATCATTTTTTTTTTCCATTCTCACCGTGTCTTATCTCCTTCCCCCGTCAACGATACTATATACAGACATTTGTAATTTCTTCAGACGTGAAAGAAAAAAAAAACAAACAAACAAAATTTGATATCAAGAAAGGGAGAAGGGAAAAATAATAAATTTATTTGCAAATTATTATTTTTTATTATTGCCCCCCCCCCCTCCTCCTCTTTTCCCCTCCTTCACCAGGGTAACATCTACCACTTCACGCACACTTTAAAGTTTGTTAAGTTACGGGTATAAATTTTCACGGGATATGAAGAAACAGAAAAGAAAAAGAATTTTTTTTTTTTTCTTTCCGTCACTTTCATTAACACTAAAAGAAATAAAATCGAAAAAACAAAAAAAAATGAAAGAAAAATTATCATGTAGGTTATTAATGAATTCAATTCGAATTATAAATAATTTATAAGAAAAATTTATTGTCTATAAGTATGGAATTTATCGTGTAGATGAATAATATAAAAAAGAGAAAAAAAAGAGAGAAAATACTATTTTTTTTTTTTTTTTTTTTTTCAAGTTGATAAATTGAATAATTATGAAATTTATTTATTATTTTTGCAATTAATTTGTATAATATAAATATTGAATGAAATTTAATATTCTATAGATTTCATTTAATTTAATTATTTGAAAAAAAAAAATAATAATAATAAATAAATATTTTAAATGTCATCACATTAATGTAATATCAATTTTAATTACAAAAAATTCTACTTTAATATGTAACTTTCAATGGAATAATATGAATAATAAATATATATTTTTATATCAACAATACAAAATAAAAATTATAATCAAATAAATGAAGTGAGTAAAATAAAAAAATTTAAAAAAAAATGACGAGATTAAAGAGATTTAAAAAAAAAAAACAGAAGAGCAAAGAGAGAAAAAAAAATCAAGATAGAATTGAAATGGATATAATATATAGTATGTAGTGGTAAAAATACCAGATATGAGGGGATGAAAGACGACAACGTGACCTCAGGAGCAACACGGGATACTCCAGAGAGGTCATTTACCCATAAGAGAGAAATATCAGGCGTAGAATAAGAGACAAAAAGTGAACACGATAAACCAACACATACACACATACTCACATCATCTATGAAATGTAACAATGATAAATTCACATACGTGATTTTCTTATGCAGACAAAATTTCCAATCGATTCCACATTGCATATGTGACCCGTCACTTTTAATTTATACATATAAAGCACATAAAACGTTATATATACAGTGATTAATCAGAATTCTATTCTACTACTCAACATCAATCAATATTAATAAAATACGCGCATATAAATACGTCCAAAATGTATCGTTACATTGTGTATCAAAAATTTTCCCATGTGACAAATTAATTATTCAATTATAAATTAATTGAAATTATATTCAAGTAAATATATAAATTAATATTCAATCAATTCAATTTAATTCAATAAAAATTCCAATATAAATTATTAATTGTATAATTAATTATTATTTATTAAATAATATATATTAATATATAATTTTTATTTTATTTTATTTCAAATTCATCGACAAATTTTATTATATATAAAATTTTTTTATTATCAAAAAATTATATTATTATAGATTTTACGACTCATCAATAATATTTGAATTATAAAATATAATAAATCATGAAGAAAAAAAAAAAAAAAAAAAAAAAAAATGTCTACCACCCATGACATATCACACGTCAACAATATTAAAATAATAAAAATCTAGTCTTTTCATATATACATCACATACACACACAAAGACAATACCACTAATTTATATTCAATATTAATTCTGCCCTCTCACTCAATAAATATTTAATTAACACGTACCACCGTCACCATCATCATCAACATCATCATCATCATCATCTTCATCATCATCTTCATCTTCATCTTCATCTTCATCTCCATCATCATCATCATCATTATCATCATCAGTATCATCAACATCATCATCATCATCATAAATGGAAATTTATTTAAATGTACTTGACCAAAAAAAAAAAAAAAAAATTTTTTCAAATCAAAAAATAAGTAATAATAAAGAAGAAAAAAAAAAATGAAATCATTTCAACATCCGCATTAAATTTAACACATTGTCTTATGACAGTCCCGTCACGTTTTCACGCAACGCTGAATCAGCACGAGACTCCCATGTCCTTCGTATATATCATTCTCTGTCAAAGATATCAGGGATATACACACATACCACGTGGTATGAATAATAACGTATAAATTATAATAATAAACAAACAATTTTAAAAAATTTTAAAAATACACATTAATCATTGTAGTCATTTTATTGAATAATTTTATAATTTAATTCACGAATTAATAATGTGCTAAAAAAATAAAATTATATATCTGTATATAGTTATGTATATATATATATATGTGCGTGTGTGTATGTGTGTTTGCGTGTGTGTGTGAATGTATTTGGATATGTAAGGAGAGCAAGAGAGAGTGAGTAAAGTTGTCAATGACAGCGCTACACGGCGGCCCCTTTTATCACAATAATAACGCTCGCGTATCCACAGGACTGCCGGTCTAACGTTGACTGCGCCGTTTGCGCTCGAGTCTCGTCGCGCTCCTCACCGGCTCGTCTATCGATTTTTCCGCGCAGCCTCCGCGGCCGGAGCGAATAAGCAACTCGCACATATACGCGGGACAAGGGAGGCAAATAGAGAGATCGACAGAAGGGAGTAAGAGGGAAGGCGTGTGTGAGTGAGTGAGGGAGAGAAGGTGGTGGTGGTGGTGGTAGAAAAAAAATATATATATATAGTGGGGAGAAGAGAAGAAGAAAAGAAATATGACAAGTCTTCAATCTCTCATTTTTTTTTTTTTTTTTTTGTTTACTCATTATGGGAAATACCTACAAACTTTATGTTGCTTTTTTCCTCTTCTTCTTCTTTCTTTTATCCCTTTGATTCTATTCTGATATTTTATTATGTTTCATCACCCAAATAATTTATTGTACACGATGTCAAGTCTTTGCATATGTACATATATATATATATGAATATATTTTCAGAAAGAGTTTTCCGGAAGTATTGAAAAGATAAATATATATATATACTCACTCACACACACACACACGCACATGAGGTAAAGGTTAAAATATTCAAAATATTATTCATGCTATATGAGAAATGGATATAAAAATTGTTTTAAATTTGAAATATTTCGATTTTACGGAGTAGAATAAAAAAAAAAAAGAAGAATTTTTATTTATTTATCTTTATTATTATTATTATCACTATTATTATTTATTTATTTGTTTTTTTTTTTCTTTTTTTCTTTTTTTTTTTTTATAAAAGAAAATTTTAAATTTTGTACAAAATTATGAAATTCCAGATGGAGTATATGATTTTTTTTTTATTATTTACAGATAAATTTTTCAGTGATGAATTCGCGATTCTTTTAGATTTGAAAAGTAAAATGACATTTGAATACACTTGTGTGTACGTTGTGTGTGTGTGCGTGTGGGTGTATATCAGCGACGTAGGAAGATATTGACTCGATATTTTCATGATTTTAACTATTTCATAAATAAATATACGTAAAAGTTTATCTTACTGTAAATTCTGAAATTGAATCTATCATGAATGTATCAAAGTTGTGAGTGGATGATATTTAACAATATTAAATTTTCGTGTGATATTTAAAAATAAAACTATCACGGAAATTTTAATGGATAAAATATTATTATATTTAAAATAGATTTTTTTATATTGTACATAGAGTTATTTACAATTGCACAAAGTATTGGATTATCCGTTGATTTTAAATTGGATTATTCAATTTTGTAAATTTCAAATGCAATTTTTTTTTTTTTTCCATTAAAAACAGCCAATACAAATAAAAACAAAAGATATACATAAAAATCTCAATTTCTGAACGAAAATATATTGGACCACCAGTAACAATTTTTCGTGTTATTATTATCATTATTATTTATTATTTATCATTTATTATTTATTATTCATTTATTTATTTATTTATTTTTTTTTTTTTTTGGTCTTGAACGCTCGAACGTAGGTAAAACAAATATCACAGAGATTTCTCTGGCCATTTTCATCCTTTTTCCTTTTAATACTTTATTTTTCCGCACGGATTTTGTTTTTTGTTTTTTTTTTTCTTTTTTCGTTTTTCCCTGCAATGGCTTTACACGAAACAAAAAAAATTCTCTTTAACACAAACACTCACACATACAATCATATATGCCAAATAATTTATCAATGCAATATATATATATATATATATATATATATATATATATATATCAGATAGAATAGAATATAATAAATTATATTTTACTCTTTAAATTTTTCATATTTTACTTTTATGAATGACTTTTTTACCGTACAAACACGTCATTCTTATCATTTCACTTTATATGTTATTTTTTAAATGAAACAAAATTTTAAAAAGATTTGTGAGATAGATATATATATTTTTTTTTTCTGAAGGACCCGTGTATATTACACAAAACGTTGTGACGAGTGCGGGTATAAATGACCCTGACTACTTTTAGTGGGTTTTTCTCTGTGTCTGTACACCACATACAAAATGTATGTAAAGAAGAAATAAAAATACATATTTGCCATTTATTTCCTTTTTTTTTTTCAATTTTTTTATTCAATAATATTTTTGAGGTATTGCAATTGATCTCAAGGGTGTGCTACTATATCTATAGTTATAGTAGTACCATCGCTAAATTATTTTACGTATATCAATTGTAAGTAGTTATGTCGTGTTTATGGTCAGACAGACATGTAATATGGCAGCACAAGCGTGAAGTTTGACGTGAATGAAATAAAAGTGAATGATAATAAATAAATAAAATAAAATTTTTTTGTTTATTTCAAATTTTTTGTACTCAATTTTTGCACTTCAAATTTAATTACAATTTTTTTTTTTTTTTTTTTGTTTTTCATTATTATTTTATATTTTATGAAACGTATATCACATATTATATTATTTGCAAAAAAAAAAAAAAAATTATCAAGCCACTCAATGTCGCTACTCATTAAACAATAATAAAATGTAATATGAAAAAAAAAAAAAAAAAAAAAATCAAAAAAATCAAGTACAAAAGCAATTTAAATGACAATAAATACTTGAAATAAAATTAGATCAGTATTAGATTATTCAATCCCCTGCTGTGAAAGATTAATTTTTTACTAAACGAGTTTAAAAAGGCCTTATTGACACGCACAGTAAAACCCACTATGATATATATTCCATCTAATATTATATACCCCTATATCCCTGCTATTGCCATCGTCCCTCTGAATTTATCTCAGGCGTATAAGAAGCCGACGGTTTTACCGATAAAATGAAGTGACAGGAAAATTGCCGTACGGTTCTTTCAACTTGGCGAGCCAAAAACGATCGAATTGTATGTCTTTTGGTGTCAATAGGATAAATTATTTCACTTGAGAAAAATTTTTCAATGTGAATTCAAGCTCATTCTATGTCTAGTCGTAACTTTTTTTTTTTTTTTTGTATTTCACCTCATTTTATCTCGGGTCTCATATTATTTGTGAGAAATTTTTTTATCATTATTTTTTCAAGTAAACACGTAAACACTTTATTTCACGATACAGACCAATTATATTGTATTTCATATGACAGAATGAAAACACGTAAAATATAAATGACAACGTGACATATATATTAATATAAAATAAAAATACAACAAATACGTCTTATTGTATTATAATTGTCTATACATTAAATAAATTCAATTATTGCAAATACGATCTTTTACACCTGTGTCAAACAATTGTATATAAAAAAATTTTATTTCCAGCCATTTTTATCAATAACAAATAATTTTTCATCATACGTATAATAGCAATTTTTATTAACATGAAAAAAAAAAAAAAATATTTATCATCTAATTTCAATTGTATCTGTGATTTGTCTCGTATATATTGCCTTTTACTTGTTATACATATACATTTAATAATTATTATATGATTACTTTTATCAAAATATTTACCGATAAAAATCTAATGTCAGAATTAATGAATTTGATAAAAATATAATGTACAAAATCATGTCGTATTCATCATCTATTTACATGTCTGAATCTAAATGTAAAATTTTATGTGAATATTTCATTGTAAATTTGGAGATACGTCTGGTAAAATATATGAGACAAACAAGAAACTGACGTATGTTGAACGTATTATAAAATTGAAGTGAACGTAATCAGAGTATCCATCACATCATAATAAAATATTGTACAAATCATATCAACATTTCATATTAATACAAATTTAAACAAAACACGCACACACACACACACACACTCACACTTTTACATAAATACAATTAGTATAATTAAACATATAACCACAAAAAAAAAAGTTATACGATCATTATAATTAATTAAATAATATTTTTATCTCTAATTTGTATATTAATAATCAAAAATATTATAAAAACATCACGAAAAAAAAAAATAATAATAATAATAATAAATTAATAAATAAAAATTATTGTAAAATTAAATATTCAATTTTAGATTATGTGTCTATATATTTGTGAAATTGGCAAGAAGTAAAAAGTTTAGGTGACAATTTCTCAAGTACTCGAGAAGTCTTTGATGTAAAAAATAGGTCAATCCCTCGTATCAACTAAGGATGAATAAAGAAGACTGAGAATACGGTGTAATTTAATCCAATACCTCCATGGCAATATGGTATACACACGTATATCAATTACAAAAATCAATACAATTCACCACGAAAGTCAAAATTTATGTTTGTGATACCATAAATAATTTATTTGTCATTATTATATTAATAATTATCACACAAAATTAGTATTGATTAATATAAAATATTATATTAATCAATATAATAAGTATATATATATATATATAGTATTCGAAAAAGTATATAAAAAAGTAAATAATTATATAAAGATGTCAGGAGACTCGAGAGTTTTAGTAAAGTTCTATTTAATATTGTATCTAATAGTAAGTTAGGTCAGTTATGTTGGTAGACGAAGATGGGGCCAAGGCTAAATTATTCCCTTTTTCTTCCGCCCTTACTGCTTTTGAAATAAGTATATATATATGTGATGTATAGAATGCGTGAATATTCGTTGGCAGATCGTTATTGCACGTTCACACTTGGGTATGTAACTGCTAAGAGTTCAATGTCAAAAAACTAGACATGTGGCAAAGATTTATATGCACATACGTATGGAAAGAAAAATGTCGAGGACGAGTTCTTATCAAGGTTAAATTTATTTCACTACCTCGATCATACAAATGTGAAATTAATTTTTCAGATACTGTGTTTAATATATATATATATATATACAATATAAACGAGGAGAAAGAAAAAATTAATGAAAGAATAAAAGGAAAAAAGAAAAAAAAAAAATTTCAAAATCAACGTATGTGAATTGGACACAAAAATTAATCGACTTGATGTGTTCTTGAATGATAACATTTTGAATTATCTCTTTTGTTCTTTTTTTCCTGAAAATTATTTATTTATTTATTTATTATTATCATTATATATATATATATATATTTTCTCTTTTCTTCATTATCATGATGAATATTTCTGTCATATTTTATTATTGTTAATATTAATGTTAATATAATTATTGTTTTTCATAGGTTTTTTTTTTTTTTTTTTTTTTTTATATTATGAGCGATAACGACGAAAAATTTAATGTCAAGAGGAATATATAAAAATACAAATGTATATATATATATATATAAAGTGTAATATAAATGTTTGGGGGTGTTTAGTGGAGATATTTCTACGTTTAAAAGAGATTAAGAGAGTGAATATTCATTACAAAATAAGTGTAGATAACGCTACGTTAGTTTTTTTCTCATTTAGAAATCATTGATGTGAATATACAGTGAGAAAACTTGAGGGATTGGAAGAGAATAAAATAACGAATAAATAAAAAACCAAAAAAAAAAAAAGAAAGAAAGAAAAGTAGGAAAAAAAAAATCCTCCCACAGATGAAATTGAGCGATAGAGTCATGAAAACTGGGTTAACAATATACGCACGAATAAACGAATTGATACATGTTCAATAAATATATTCATCCCATATATGTAATTTTTATATGTACAATACTGCTCTTTCTTTTCATCCCTTTGTCAATTTTTTTTTTTTTTTTTTTTTTTTTTTCACCACCTAGCAAAATTTCGTCTGGTCTGAATGATACGTGACCCAAAAAAAAATATCGAAATTTCTACCTCATCACTTTTTTTGTTTTTTTTTTTTTGTTTTTTTTTCAATGTACGACAATTGTATTGATAAAATTGATATATCAAATGTTAATAATCTGCAAATAATATTCCAGTATAGTTGATTCATTTATCCCATTAAAAATTTTATTGTGATTGTATAATGAAGAATATGAATAATATAATGAATAAAAATGTGAAAGGTATCGAGAACTCTTGAATATTGTAGATCGTTTATAATCCCCGATATGTTAATATCATTAAGTAAATAATAATAATAATAATAATAATAATAATAATAATAACTATATAAATGAGGGGAAGGGGGAGGTAGATTATAATAAAATCTTGAAAAGGTAAACAACAAAATCACGCTCTGTCGCCTTCGATATATTGTTTTTTCTTTTTTCTTTTAATTTTAAAATTAAACATTGAAACAAAAAAGAAAAGGAGGAAACACCTTGAAATTCACTTTACACTGTACAATACAGTACTTAACTTTCTACAATGAAATATTAATCATTGACCTAAACCAGGTTTTATATTTTAACGGATCACAAGAAGAAAAACAAGAGAAAAAAAAAAAAAAAAAAAACCGATTTTAATTATGAAGTAAATTTTCTGCTGTTGACATATCAAAAAATTACAAATCGATTTGTATCAATTATTAAAAATTTGTGATGAATGAAAAAAAAAAAAAAAAATAAGAAATAAAATAACATGACATTGCCATGATCTTAATGAAAACTATCAATTGAATTGATATAATTTACGTATTGACATTTGATATAATCCAAACTACACTGTAATAAAATGTTTTATGAAGTGATTAAAAAAAAATTAAAAGAAGAAAATCAACGAGAAAAGAACATGATGCCAATACATATCATACTTATATATAAATATAGAAATTGTGATTCAATTTGATTCGTGGTTTGTATTCATTTTTACAGAATATTTCTCTTTTCATTCCTCTTCAATATTCAATTCGGATTGAGAGGTTGTAGAGTTGTGTTTTGCTGATGGCGCTGAGTCTCGCCAACATCTGTCGATACGTTCATTCAATTGCAACCTTCCTTCACTTCATAGTCTCCTATATAACTATATTATATATATATATAAATTTTTATCACCTATATCTGTATATATATTTATTTGTACATAAAATTCCTACTGCATGTTCTCTATCTACAGCACAAGAATCCCAGCGGGCAATGCACCAGTGAAAGTGCCTATCACACAATTGAATAATAACAAATGTCTCACGTTCTATTATCTCAATTGTACCACTAGAGACATCAATGTATATTAATAAATAAATTCAAATAAATATGTTTTGATAAATTTGAGAGTGATTATATATATTGTGTATTGTTTGATAATCATGATCAAGATAAAATTATTAAATTACCAATGGCAACAAACACCATGAAAATTTCATTGATAAACTTGAAATCATTGTAATTCATGAAAATTCATATCAATGTCTTTGTATATCTACATATATATTCAATTCATGTCTAGTAATATTTTTTTTATAAATTTTCCCAAAGTTCATCGAACTTATCATTGAGAATTGTATCATGTTCAATTCAATTCACGAATGCTCCTTTGTTTGATGAAATACAATTTGATTGTGTTTACTGATTATATTTTGTTTAAGAAACTTCAATATCTTGGAAGTACCGAACGATATCTATATGTTGGTGTTATATCTGTGTATCCTCAAGTTTGGAATTGTCATTTGAGTTAGTTGTCTCATTAATTTATGTGAATTATCAGTTTAAAAAATTATTTTGAAAATTTAACTATCACTGCAGTAGTCAATTTTATCATGACATATCAAATCAATCGATGATGTCATTTTTATATATTTTTATATTTAATTTTTTGTAAAATTTATACCAAGTATTTGTGAGATTTTTTTTATATGCCTATTAAATTTTTCTATTTATATACCTGACATGATATTTGATGGGGAAAAAAGAAAAAAAAAAAAAACCGTAAAAGAACAAGTTTTTATTTACCCTGTTAGTCGAATCCTTTTTTTTTTTCTTTTTTTTTTTCTTTTTTTACATAATTCAGTTTAATTAATTTCAAGGTCCTGTCCAGATACAGTCGATAATTTGGTATAACGTGAATTAAATAATACAATCATTGATACAGTATGAAAATGTATATCAGTATAGTATGATAATTTTTATAATATAAATGTTTATTTGTATTAAATTAAAATTCCATATTTACAATACATGGAAATATTCTTTTTTTTTTAATCAATAACACACCCACATTTTAATATTTATTAGTAATTATAAATAATATTGTGGTAAATTATGATGACAAAAAAAAATTAGACGATATAATCTGACCATTATTGTCAATATAATTGAAAAGAAGTAACTTAAAAAAAAAAAATCCTTTGACGATAAATTCATGATAATAAATTGTGTGAAATATTTGCTTAATTAATTTTTTTTTTCTTTTGATTTTTCATTTACATTGTATATTCAAGATTATAATTGCATTTTACTATCAATTATTATGCAATAACGAATAATTAATGAATATGTATGTATTATAATAGATTGATCTGTTAAATATAAATCTTTCATCAGAAAATAATGTCTAACAATATTTTTCTCATTTGTGGTATTCCATTATACTTCAATGAATATAATCTGAGTTAATATATCAATATATTTTGTACAATATCACCAATATACATCATGAAATTAAGCAGAATAAATTACTGTAACATTTGTATTGTCAAGTCAAGGTAAAAAGAAAAGAAAAAAAGTAAGGAAAAAAAAAAAAAAAAAAAAAAACTAAAAAATGTACAATAAAATTATTCCTTTGCTATCATAAATATTATAATTTTTGCAGTAAAATAAAATACAATTACACTATGCCCCAATCTATTATTATTTTATTTATTTATTTATTCATTATTATTATTATTATTATTTTTTTTTTTTCTAGAAAATACCAAAATTTATGTCAAATTAAAAGATCACATCAATATTTTTATATTTAATAACAATAAAAATATAATGATAATTAAAAAATAAACATAATATTATCATTTAATTATGAATCATACAATATAACAGCCTAATAATATTTCTATGCAGTAAATTCCTTTAATGGATTTGTCTGTGCGATCAAGCGTATAGATTAAAAGAGATCAATTGCGATCAAAGCCAATCCAAGGCCATAAGACACGATCAACATTGAGAAAGGTAACAGGTACTGCATAGGTTTATATTTGTAATCATACGTGTATGTCCTGTTTCATTGATATTCCCTGTCTACTCGAAAATTAATACATGAATAATCAAAAGTGTTTGAAGTAATACCGAATAATCAAATGGTTATAGCATCTTGTTCAATTTTTTTTTTTTTTTTACTTTTTCTTTTTCATCCACCACTTTTTCATTGGGTAATATGTCAGTCAATGATGACCGAGCTCCATTCAACACAGACTTCAGCCAATTTGTGGTGAATTTAATAAACACAAAGACTAAATCGACAGAAAAGCCATTGAATTCAATGTCGAAAGCAGAACGAATCTCATTTTAAAGTTTCTAGAGTACTTTATATGGAGTGTAGTCTTCAGACTTGATTAGATTCCTCTTAAAATTTACCTCCTTCTCTTTATGTATTCAGTCATAAATAAATAAATAAATCAATAAATAAATCAATAAATCGATAAAATATCAGTTGAAATTGAGAAATTTTCTTATTATTATTCATTTACCTTTTTTTTTGTTTTTTTTTTTTTCAATTATTGTAATTGATTTATATTGTTTCAATTGGAAATTATTGAATATTATTTGTGAGATATAATTATTGAATTGATGATGAAAATTTTGCATTCACTAAGATCCGTGAAAGGAAGCGCGACATTCATCATTTTCCACCACTCCCACAATTATTTTTATAGGTAAGTGACGCCTATCATGGACCCCAGAACAACTTATTCAAGGAAGTAAAATCTAGGGGGATATCATTGAAAGTAAATATAATGTAATTTAAGCGCTTATAAACCTGCATCGTTTATCATCTGCCCCCACTTGTGATTGTCTTTCACACCTGACCTGAGCCGGATAATAGACTGGTCGTGGTGGTACATATCGTTAAAAGAATTCGTGATAAAACAACGTCGCCAAGCTCAGTGAGTTGGTGCACCAAAACATTGTCATTCATTGTTAGTGATAATTAAACAATCAAAAAAATAAATAAATAAATAAATAAATAAAAATAAAAAATTATGTTCAACTGTCATTTTTCAAATTGTGTAAATAAGTGAATTCAATTAATTTACAATTGTTTCATCATTTTTTTTTCCCCTTCTTTTTTTCTCGTTTGTTTTTTATTGTCATGTTTATATTACGATTATTCCTCGTTAACTTATTTATTATTCATGGAATCAACGGATTATCCGATGCAAATTTGAAACTCAAGTTATTACATGTGGTAATTTAAATATTTTCAATTTAAATTAATACATATAAATATATTTAAACTAAAAAATAAATAAAAAGATGTTATTTGTTTTGTTTCTTTCTTTTTTTATATTTTTTTATTTTTTCAATTCTATTATTATAAATGATTATTCAATTTTTAGCTATTCCGTCATGGTGAAAAAGTACCACATAAAGAGTATCAAAATTATCCAACAGATCCTCATAAAAATTACACTTATCCCTACAATGACAGTGGTGATCTTACAAATGTAAGTTAATAATTATTTTTTTTCTGTTTTATATCTTATTATTAACTATTAAATCTTAATCCTCTGATATTATTCTTATAATGCATCTTGTATATCGAATTAATCTCTAACAATACATGAAAATCAATAATAATAATAACACATTAATTTTTTTTTTATAATTCTCAACTTTTTTTTTTCTACTCTTTTTTAAATTATACACGACTATGTGTGTACACCGTATCAACTAAAACGTTATTCATTAATTTCACACAAATGTGATGTAATATTTAGAAATATATTAGAATTTTGGATAGTTCTTACGATTTTTCAATCAATCACATTTTTTCATTTATCGAATTTAAAAATTTTCTTTATTAATATTTTATTTTAATGAATACTTAACTTGTCTGTTCAATGAACGACACTATCTTAAGCTGTATCCCTTCCATCTTCTTAGGAATGTAGGAAAAAAAAAATAATAATAATAATAATAATGACAAATTTTCGAATGTGAGTTATCTAGTCTACTGCTACCTATTTTCTATAGCACTCCATTAGGGTTTTTAATCGTCAAAATAATAAAAGTTTGAATAAAAACTAAATCACCGAATAAAAATGATATTGACATTCATTGTAAATATTTCTATTATCATAAAAACCGAAATAATTGATTAAAATTATGATTTAAGATAAAATTAAAACTTTTGTGCTTGGGGAATGAGACTTTTTTCCTATTTATTATGATAATAAATATAGTTGTTAACATTTTTAATTATATTAGTATAAAAAATTAATTTAATATAGTCAAAACGAATTTTAATTTGTAGAATTGTAATTCAATTAAAATTATTATCATCATATAAATTAAAATTTATGATTATCTGTAATGTAAAATTTATACACAAACTCACAATGTAATAAAAATTGAATTAGACAAATTTCAATCGAATATAAAAATAAAATATAAATTTCTATGACATTTATATATAATTTAAAGAGGTATAACGAAATTGTTTATTGAAAGAAAATGTAAAGCTTCTAACAAACAAAATTCATATATAATTAGAATTCAATGAATTCTCATCAAGTACATAATTTTATTTATAGATATTTCAATTATATTGTATTTAATTTGATATATTTTGTTTTTTCTCCAAAAAAATTCTAAACGTTAAATTCTTATAAAAGCACATCTTAACTTGGAATGAATTAAAATAATCATAAACCAATTGTTGAGATAAATTTTTTTAATTTCCATGATAAAAATTTTTCGGATGTTCATTTTTTATTATAAATTAATTCGTTTACGTTTAATTTGATGTATGTATTAAAAACACTAACGGCGTGCCATAATTTTCTTTTCATTTTCATTATATATATATCTATATTCTCAATATTTTTCTACAATTACTTAGGAGTTTATTACTGTAAAAATTATAGCAGAGGATAATTCTTCAAAAAGAAACAGAAAAAAAAAATTGGCTTACATTGAGCCAACTTCAATTGTATTACCAACAGTTGTGCAATTATTAATAATAATATTTTTTTTTCTTCCTACAACTCTTTTTTTTTTTTTTTTCTTTTTATTTTATTAACAATAAATATGAATAATTATACACTTATAGTATACTGATAAGACATAAAAAAAAGAAAAAAAGTTAATGTATTTGATGTGTAATAAGTAGCAGTCATCGCTGATATTATGAAACATTCTAATGCTTCAATAATTCAATTTCCACCAGTAATAAACACCAAAGAATCCCACAAACAAATACTTATGAATATATTGCGTGGAATATAATTATAAAATAGAACAGAATTAATATTAATAACGTACTTCAATAAATCAAATAATAATATTTACATTATATTATTTTTTTTTAATGAGAAAAAAATTATGTAACTGTTCAAACTGTGCGATAACTATTCCTATAAATTTTAATTGAAAATTATTTTTTTCACTCTCTCTCTCTCTCTCTCTCTCTCTGTTATTTAATAAAGATGGGAAAACTGCGTGAATATACAATAGGAACTGTACTTCGAGAAAAATATGATGAATTTTTTGGTCCATATTATTGGCCAAGTTTAATCTTTGCACGATCTACCGATATACCAAGAGCACAAATGTCTTTGCAACTTGTGCTAGCCGGATTATTTCCTCCAAGTAAAAAGCAGATTTGGAATTCGAATTTGCCGTGGTTACCCGTATCTGTTTTCTCTGTACCGAATGAACACGATAATCTACTCTTTCCCAATCAATGTCCACAGTGAGTAGTATATCATTATAATGATAAATTTATTTATACTGTGACACGTTGGATTTAGATGAAATAAAAAAAAATGAAAATTAATCAAATATATTTTTAGATATATCAAGATATATGAGGAATTTCTCACTCGTCCCAACATTAAAAAAACCATATCTAAATACAAAGACGTAATGGAGTATATTAGCAAGCACTCGGGGAAGTTGGTGGAAACAACGTCAGCTGTCACGTACTTATATAATTTATTCAATGAACAAGTAAATTATTAACTTACAATGTTTTTCATTATTCATTTAAACTTTTGTCTTATCTTCAATTTCTAATTATATACACATTACATAAATTTCACCAACGTAAATTAATATTTTAAATATAATTGATAATTGTTTTCAGATTGCACAAAACTTGACATTACCCGAGTGGACAAAAAAAGTTTATCCAAATCCAATGAGAGAAATTACAATTCTTGATTTTGATTTACGATCTTACACTAATCAGCTTAAACGTTACAATGGAGGTTTGACAATCAATAATGAATTGATCATATTCTACTTATTTGATATATAAATATTGTGATTATTTATGATTATTTCAATTATTCATTTGTATTGTTTCGATAGGGATGTTACTTCATGAAGTCACTGATAATATTAAACAGTTGCGTGATGGGACATTAAGTCCACCCAATAGAAAAGCTTTTATTTACTCTGCTCATGAATTCAATGTTGCTGCTATGTCGAGAACTTTAGGCTTGGACAAACCTGTTTTACCTAATTATGGTTCAACGATTATTATTGAAACTCATCAAGATGAAGTCAAACGTTTTTACATAAGAGTAAGTTCTTGAAAATAAAACAAAAAACAATAATAATATATATAATAAATAAATAAATAAATAAATAAATAAATGATACTTATTACTGTAATTATTTTTCTCATTCATCTCAGTTAATTCAATTCAATTATACTTAATTCAATTAATGTTACAGATAGTTTTGTGGACTGGCGTGACTGAGGAGCTCATTACTCAACATATACCAGGTTGCAGTGAACTTTGTCCCCTTGAGAAATTTTTCGCGATACTTAACAATGTAATTCCAAGTGCTGAAGAAGTTGATCAATGCTCCTATGAATTGATGTATGAGGACAAGTATCATGCGATAAAAACAAATGTGAAACAACGCGAATTTTCAAATAGCACATCGACATCATTCAATATTTCAACTTTATTATTCTTAATATTTATAAACTTCATTCTGTTAATTGCATACTGTATTCATCAAGTTTGAATTGAATAAAAAAAAGTAGTAGTTAATGGAAATGGAAAATCAAAGTGTTGTCAAAAATTTATCCATGACTCACTAATGAATTTCTAAATAAAAACTATTGATTAATAATCAGCGTGAAAATTTTAAAAAGATAAAGTAATACTACTCAATTGATATTAACTTTGCATACACTTATATACATTTATATTTCCAATCCTATTAATACTCGATGTTTATATAAATTTAAACAAAAAAAAAAAAAAAAAAATTATTTTAGCAAATTCAATAAAATAAATTCTAAAACATCTAATGACTATTGAATTGAATTAATCATTAAGATAATGAATATTATCTAATATTTGATATACTAAAATTAACAATAAAAATCCATAATAGAAAAAAAAAAAACAACAAAAACAAAAAAAAAACCAAAAAATTTAATGTACGATAATAAAATAAATTGATATGTAAAATTTATAATTTGCGAATGAATTGGAATTTATAATTACATATAAGTACAAATATATATGAATAATTTTACTATGTAAACAAAAAAAAAAAGCAAAAAATATTGTAATAATATACATCAACAAATAGTAAACAAAAAAAAAAAGACATTGAGAATATTCATAAATATATATAGCAATGACGTCTTTGTTTTACGATGAATTTATTCGCTTAGAAAAACAAGTAAAAAGAAAAAATCCGTTACAGTTAATTACTCCACGACTCATTTCAGCGTTAATATTTCATTATCGATATGATCTCAAGGAAAAATATACCGTGAACAAAATAATTTAATGCCACGTTTAAATGTTCTACATTCATTTGTAGTATAGCACGCGTCCGAGTCTGTTAATGATTATTCTGCTGCGTAGCATATTTTTACTGATTCTTCATTTTCGTATTTAAGAGAGGAATATTTATGTGCATTCACAATTGATCACTGATTTTCAAATAATCAACATAATTTTGTGAATAAAAAAAATTTTAATGTGAATTTAACGTGATAAAATAAATATTGATATATATATATTATAATCGTATAATTTATAATTTCACTACAATGATATTAATAAAATTGATAATTGTCATTTTATTCATGTATCAAGATGTCATTTCAATGGTTCAAAAGCCAAAACTCACATCGATATTTTTAAATGTGGTAAAGCTAAAATGTGTTTTTTTTTTTTTTTCATTAATTAATATTGAATTATTATAATACAGAAAGTAATTATTATTTTTACAAATAAAATTATTATAATGTTAATTTATTTTCTATATTTAAAGGTTTTCAGACATGGTGAAAAAATACCCATGAAATCATTTCAAAATTATCCAAATGATCCACACGCAAATTATTCTTATTATCCAATTGATGATGGAGGTTTAACTAATGTAAATAATTTAAAAAATATTTTTCTTTGAAAAAATTCACAAAAAGAAATTAAATGTAAAATTAATTATATGAAAAATAATGTAAATTAAATTGTTTCGTGTCAATGTAAATTTTGAAATAATTAGGCAGGAAAAAAGCGAATGCATGGAATCGGACAAAAATTCCGAATGAGATATGATCATCTTTTAGACCGAAATTATATGCCGAAAGTGGTTTATGCTCGTTCATCAGATGTACCAAGAGCACAAATGTCATTACAACTTGTCCTCGCCGGATTATTTCCTCCAATAGAAAAACAAATATGGAATGTTTTTTTACCGTGGCAACCCGTGTCCACTTTTTCTATATCAAATACCCACGATTTTCTATTTTTTCCATCAAGATGTTCACTGTATGAATACAAAAAAACTACTTGATTGAAACCCATTAAAAATATCACAATATTAATGAATAATTATTTATAATTGATTGCAGAAATACTATTGCAACGGAAAATGCTATGAAAACTGTACAAGTTAAAAATATTATTAAACAACATAGCAATACAATGGATTATATTTCTAAAAATTCTGGGAAAAAAATTGAATCATTGCTCGATGTGCTCATGTTATATAATCTATTTGAAGAACAGGTACGTATTATTATATTTATAGTTTCATTTTTAACTTAATTTTTATATCATTAATATTTATATGAATAAATAGTAAATTATCTATGATTTAATTCCAATTTAATTTAGAGCGCGCACAACTTGACTCTACCAAGTTGGACCACATCAATTTATCCAGGAAAAATGAAAAAAATAGCAATAGAATATATGAATATGCGATCTCATACAGCTGAATTACGTCGTTACAATGGGGGTATACACATTTAGAAATATTATGTCTATAACAATTTTATATAAATCATTTTTCATAATAAATTTTATCATCATTATCACTGTAGGTTTTTTGCTTCGTAAAATAATTGAAAATATTAAAGCGTTTGTCAATGGAACATTACGACCATCTACTAGGAAAATTTTCTTTTACTCTGGTCATGAATTTAATATTATGGCACTAGGAAGAGTTCTTGGTCTACATTATCCAATTTATCCTCGACATGGATCTGTATTTGTTTTTGAAACACTCCAAGATGATAAAGCGAATATTTATATGAGAGTGTGTACTTAATAACACTCATGAGTAATAATAATTCCAATTATATTTTTACATTTTATTTAATTTTAAATTCATAAATGTTTTTACAGATAGTTTTATGGACTGGTATAACTGACCACGACATCACTCAACGTCTTCCATCTTGTACAGAACCGTGTCCTATTCAACAATTTTTTCAATTATATGAAAATAAAATTCCCACAGATGAAGAAATTAAATTATGTGAGAGAAATGTATTAAACAAAACTTATGATTTATTCTAAAGTTTTTTTATATCATCACAAAATATAACGATTAATTCCATCAGAAATATTTATTTATCAATTAATTTAAATAAAAAATTAACGTATTTAAAATAAAAATGTAAAATAATTCTCAGTACATATCTGATAAAATCATACTTATTGATTGACAAATATCACAAAAGTAAAGTGCTGCTACAGATATATTTATAGAAACAAATCAATAACGTTATTTTAGACAGGTGAAAAGTTCAAAAACCGAAATTTACCCAATGTATATAATTGACTTCATTAATATTTAATCATAATTGAATTTATCATCATCTGACTCATCTTCTCTAGAATTTTATTCATTTTTTTTTCCACATTTATCCCCAACGTCTCATTAAAAAAAAAAAAAAATAATAAATAAATATAAATATAAATAAAATGTATGACAAGTGCTAAGAATTTTTTTTAGCAACAGGTGATGTAGACGCCAGACAAAGTGTCAGTTTGTTTCGCAACAATGCAATGGTTTTTCTTCTATTATTTTTTATTTTTTTTGTTTTTGTTTGTAATGCCTTGGCCGAAGAACACACCCGTCGAAACGTTAGCATGATGCCTTTTGTGGTTGGCCAAGCGACACGAGAGTGTATGACACAGAGTAGATATAATGCAGATAGAGTGAGTGGATATCTCTCAGATATAACCATTGTCATCATCACACTTGGCTTGGTAGCCTGCTCGGGATATCGTTCAGAATTGTCCACGCATGACAACACCTCGACGAGTGTGAAAAAAGTCTTTCGACGAATGAAGGCTTTTATATATAGAAAAGAAGAAGAAAAAAATAATAAAGAATAATAAAGAATAGGCCAAACCAATACACGTCTATTTAATGTCCTACAATTTTTTTTTGTTTTGACATTTATCCATTTTTATTCTCTCATTTCCATCTTTGTACATTCAAAAATAATTCCAAATATTGAAATATATGATTGTATTGAGTGAAATAAATCTAAACAATAACAATAATAAGAATAATAATACAATGACACTATTGTGACATTATAAATAAATAAGAAAATTAAAAAAAATAATTATAAGAAAATACATGATTTCTGATAATATTAATTGACAGATACAAAACAAAATGATAGATGAGAACAAGAGTTAAACCATATTCTAGAAATAATATCGTTTATTCATAATCAAGTGAATGAAGAAAATAAGAGGAAGTAGTTTATCTCCATGACGATACTGGCCAAGTTCACTATAAAATATATTTTTACTTGTCTTGAAAGAATTGACGTGAAATGTGGCATTCCTTACATTTTGCATGGTCACAAATACGCGTTTGATAATATATATATTGCATAGATATATTGGATTTTTCCTTTACAACTTGAAGATTTCCTCTCGCTTTGCTGACGCTGAGGTGTTTCAAAATAGCATGAATGATAAGACACCCCAATTGTTCCAACTATTCAATACTATAAAGTTTATTATTTTAAATGAATGTCTGATATATATGTATTGAATATTGGAATTGATTTCACCCGGATATTTGTGGGAAGATATGTAAGAAGAACTTTGTGTCTACTCACAAGTTGCATCATGTTGTTAGTCAGTTTATAGTTGCAATAACGCCTTGACATCCATTGATGTAGACTCGTTGAATATTACGTCGGACGATGATCCATCTAAATTCAATTATACACATTTAATCATGTAAATTATCGTATAACACTTGAATTGACATAACTGTATCATAACAATATATTGATACTATATATGTATGTACATACATACACACCCATACACACACACAAAATTTCCATAATAGTATGCAAATTTATTTGAATTATTTCTTCAGTTTATATAATTAAAATTGATTTATCACGTGATATAATGCTCAAAATTTATATTTTAATTATAAATAAAACGTAATTTAATATTGAAAATAACATTTGTAATATGTAATTAATGTGTAGTTTATACCTGTGACCAAAAACAAATGTGAAACTTGATATGTTAACCACACTAAGTACCAATAATCAGTGTCCTCGATTGGTCCATTGAGCATAAGAAAAAAATGACTGCACCAAGTATATACACAACCACTTTCAGAAGAGAGTGAAATCAAATAGAGAATGATAGGAATGCACAGTGTTCACGCGTGTAAGAAAAAAAAACGATAAAAAGTTTGAATTTATGCTACAGGTGTGTTCGAATGAATTGTTTGGTTATAATAATCATATTCACATTCAATTTATTATTTTATAAAATGTTTATACTATAAAATTGATATATTATTAATAACTTCATATAACACTTGTGTGAATCAATTTTTTTTTTTCAATGATTTTGAAATTATAAAGATTAAAAATTATAAAACTTCCGTTCACCTACTTTTTTACACAGTGTTTAAACTTATGAATTTTTATTTAGATAAAGTAGAAATTTTTAGGTTATGATGACACACGTATGGTAAGCGGTACGCGGCCGGTAATAAAATAATTTTTTGAATTGTACAGCGCACACTGGAATAGTAGCAGCAACTACATTTAATGGCTGCCACACATTTTCCGGTTTGTTCTAGAGTTCCCCTCCCAACAAAAATCAGTAGAAGAATTTCGCTCTTTCCGTAATAACGCATTGTTGAAACCACAGTCTATCACACTACACCGGCTAATTTGATTAATAAATTTCAAATAAAATTGTTACTCAAACACAAAGGTATGTATTACAAAATAACTTAAGTTTGAGTGTGTTTAATATATTTTAGTAATTGTAAAATTGTTTATCTCAAATATAATAGCTTTCGCGTATTAATGTTCAATGGCGTATTACACGTGGTTCAACCGAATTACTAATAGTTGCCATTTTTATTTGATATCTAAATAAAATCAATTGCTACCGTTATTATATTTATTTTTTCTAAATAATATCTTTTATATTATTATTTATCAATAATTGTAGATCATGGGAAAAGCACGTAAAACTCAACAAAAGAATGGGAAACCCCAAACTGCTAAGAGCATCACGGAAGGACAGGTTACAAAGAAACAAACGCCACAAGCAGTAAAACAGATGCTTAAAGGAAAAGTTTCACTTCTTAATGGTAAAAAAAATGGAAATGTGAATTCTAAAAAACCACAATTGAACAAATCACCACAACAACCAAAAGGCCCAGCAAAGTTATTGAACAAACAGCAAGGAAATAACAATCCAAAATTAAAAGCGCCCAAAAAACAATCACCACAAAATAAGAAGAAACAAAATAAAACAGTAAAACCATCGGCCGAAGAAAATTCCGATGAAGATATCAATGAAGGAATTTCTATTGCTGAAGATGTGAGTCTTGTTGGTGAAGACGATGACGATTCATCAGATGATTCTTCAACGCCAAATATTTTGGGTGCCAGTTTAGCTGAAGAATCAGATGACGATGATGACGATTTTGAAGTTGGCGATGATAAAGAGGAAAACAAAGGTGTTAAAATGTTCAAGGGTATCAAATCAGAAAATAAATCTGTAAAACCAATGGATGAAGATGAAGAGGAGAGTGAAGATGCTGATGAAACTGCTTCAAGTTTGAATACATCAGGCGATATATCATTAAAATTGGACAGTTCCATTGCTGACAATGATGATGATGATGATGATGATGATGACGACGATGATGAAGACGAAGATGATGATGAAGATGAATCGCCTGGCTTGGAAGCACTTCTTGATAAAAGTTTAGCCGATGACGAAGACGATGAAGATTTTGAAGATGATGGTGAGGATGACGATGACGATGATATTGATGATAGTGAAGAAGACGAAGATGATGATGTATCACAAAGTGATAAAAATTTAAGCAGTGATTCTACAACATCACCAAGCCAGAAACCGAAACTATCACCAGAAGAAAAAGCAGAAGTCGACAGCAGAACAATTTACATTGGTAATGTTCCAAAAGACATGACAGAATCACGAATTCAAAGTGAATTCAAAAAATTTGGTGCAATTGAAAGCCTCCGAGTAAGAGGAGTTGTTCCCGAGACACCGAAAATGTCATACAAAGTAGCAGCTATTAAAAAAAAATTCCACCTTAAAGCTCCATGTATCTGCGTATTTATTATCTACAAATCAGAAGAGTCTGCCAAAGCAGCACTTGTGATGAATGGAAAAAAACTCGATGGAAATTATTTGAGAGTCGATCGTGTTAATCAAAAAGCCGTGCACGATCCGAAGAAAACAGTATTTATAGGAAATGTTCCATTTGGTAATTATTGTTTTTCAAGAAAAATAATTTTTTATAATATATCTGAGAATTGAATTTTATAATGATATTTTTATTCCATTTTATAGAGGTTGAAGATAATGAATTATGGGAGATGTTTGGCAAATGTGGAAAAATCGAGTATGTTCGTACGGTTCGCGATCGTAAAACCGGAGCTGCTCGTGGTATTGCCTACGTTCAATTTAAGACTGATGATGCTGCAACACTTGCACTTGATTTGTCAGGTACCAAACTGCGTTCACGTGTATTGCGTGTAGTCCGATTCTCACCACCAAATGAAAAAAAACCAAGAACGCCAATAACCGGTGTTAAACGTACTAAACAAAAACAAGAAACGAATCAATCACCCAAAAAAATTAAAATCGTTGGTGCTCAAGCTGCAGTCGTAAGTATTTTATAATTTTTAATAAAACCTTCACTTTTACTATTATTATTATTTTTATTATTATTTTTAATTAATATCATTTCTAATAATAGGCAAAGAATGTCGGGCCAGCAACAAACAAAAAACCCAAACGATCACAAGGCGAAAAACAGCGAACTTCTAATGGAGCAGCTGAAAAGAAAGAGTCATTCCAAGGTCAAAAGGCTGAGATGAAGAAAGAAGGAAAGAAGGTGAATAAATTTGAAAAGAAGAAGAAGACAATGGCCGGAAAATTAATGGCAAAACCTAAAAAACCAGTTGCTTCATAATAATAATAATAATAAATTATTCTATCGTAATTTTTTGTCTTATGTGATGTCATTTAAAATCAATCAGCAACTGAATTGTTTTGAGAAGCTTTTGTCGATCAATATGTAATATCTTTTAAAACAAAACGAAAAACTCCAATCAAATATTTTGTCAAAATATATATAATTATTATCATTCAAAAATTCGTATCTTTCGTAAAAGACTTTATCTTGTTGTACAATTGTGATGGTAAATAATTCATGTTTTCTGTAGCACATTCTTGACAAAATCTCTTTGTATAAAAAATACTACAACCTAAACATACAGATTTATTACATATGGAACAATCACCGCCAAGTATCAATACTTCTCCTCTACTTGGTAAACTAAATGGATCTTTCATGATATAACAATTTTCATGGTAACTAATATCACGAGCAAAAGGTGGTTTAGAGCCTTTATAATGATATTTTTCTGATAATTTGCAAAATTCACACGTAAATGTACCACCCAAGTCACGTTTTCCATCAGTATTTTTGGAATGAGTGGGAATATTATCCGCATTGAGAATTATTTTCGAAGATTCACCAGCTTCTTCCCTGTATAAACAAGCAAAATTGAAACAAAAATATTTATATAATTTTGAATAATTCAAAAATTTCATTGTGCATTATTTATTTATCACATTTAATTATTATATATATATACATTATTATATTTATGTGACTTGATAAAATCTCAACAATGAATTATATACTATCCTTCATCCATTTTCAATCTTTCTTTTGTACTGTCTGTTGGCCACCAACATGGTTTCATAACACTCAACAAATTATTTGATATACTGAGACTCTTTGCATTCATTGCCTCAGTCACTCGCATTAATCCTAAACCGTATTTACCAACAGCATTTCGAAATTTCCCAACAATTTTACCGCTTTCATCCACTATATTTTCATCATAGGAAATTTTTTTTTCCAATATTCCATTGAATATCAATGGCATGATTCGTTTTCTCACTACACCTGTGTGATGAGTGCGAGCTGTAAGCTCTTGACCTATATAACACCCTTTATGAAAACTTACACCATGTAAATAATCACAATTTATTTCTAAAGGTAATGCTTTGCCAGGTGGTAAATCTTCAATGCCCTCGCCTACTCCCAATTTGTATCTAAATTCACGATATCTATTTAAATTTTTATCTACTGTCACACCCGTCATTAAATTTTTTACAATTTTATCTTCAGTCACATTGACATCACTCAAAATTCTATATGAAAATTTTCGAATTCTCGGATCTTCATATATTATAATATCATCAATTATTTTGCTTGATTTATTATTTAATGTACCACATGGAAATATTTGTCCTTCCAATGTTGATTTAGTTGTTTCTTGTTTTGATATCATATCATTGAGTGTTAGATTTGAATCAAATGCACTCCAAACTTTCATTTTATTATTCAATGATTCAATATCAACTTTACGACGTATTTTATACATTTTCAAATATTTTTGTAGATCATTAACAACTGTAGAATCACATTCTACGTAATAACTGCTAGAATCGAGGCCTTTATATATAATACTGTCATATAAAACTCTACCTTTAATATTTAAAAATAAAGCATATATATTTGCAGCACCATCATTAAAATGTCTCATATCATTTGTGATTAATCCTTGAAGAAACTCTAATGATTCTTCGCCTTTTATTTGAAGTAAACTTCTATTTGTTAGACATTCAAGTGTCTTTAATTTCAACTCAGTGCAAATGTGCCGACGACAAAGTAGCATTTTTCGGCACTTATCAAAAGATGAATATAAAAAAGAATATTGTATCCTTTGAAATGAATATATTTTTGAAATCATTGTGATTTTTCATTGATGTGTTGCTATATCTATGTATCAGTATTGTATATTTTTTTATACCGCTTACGCTGTGATTTATAAAAATAACCTCAAATACAATCACGTTTGAATGCCTTTAATAGATAATATAAATATTTATATCAACTTACATGGCAATAGTAGAAGCAAATGTTAAATTTGCAATAATCTTGAATTATTTTTATCTTATGAAATTTATTGTTTCTATCATTTTCTTATAAACAAAACTTTACAAATGTTTTGTTTTATTTAATTTATTTATTATAAATTACGTATATATTGAATGGATATACATAATACATTCTGCTGTGTAAATTCTATATTGTGTATATTGCAAGTAATAAAATTTAAATTGGACGCATGCGCAACTTCTCGTTTTTTTTTTTTTTAAACACATGTATACTATGTGCACATAAAAAAAAACGAGACAAATGAAAATTCACTTACACCTTGATTATAATCTTGTATTCCCATAATATCTACACAAGAAACTGAGTGAATGAGATCGAAGTCTAAGTTGAAATTTATCTCTTTTCTGCTAGCAAGATGAATTAAAAATTAAATAAAATAACATAATTAAGTGCTAACGACATCATTAAGACTGAATGCCATCTTTTTTTTTTTTTTTTTTTTTTTTTTTTCTCACTTTCCATTTCGTCTTCCTGTACGTATTTTATTTTCACCAATAAAAGAAAAATATATAATAACCGCGGTTTGTTAAAAAATATAGTTATACATACTAAGTGAATTGAAGTATCATGTATTTTCCTAGTGTGCAGACTTAAAAAATTTCCAATATTATATAAACATTTGATTGTGTCAATTAAATTATTCTACATTATTGGAGTAGAACCAATGGGAGGTGAATGAGAATATTTAGCTTAAGCGAATATCATGCAAATACATCATGTCTCATTTAAAAGGAAGAACACTGTTGACAATTTCTTTTATGATTGCCTTGACATTGTTGGCAATTATATATCATATACTCAGCAGTGAAGAGGATTCTATATCGACAAAAAAATCATATTCTCATACAAAAGTTGAAAATTCATACTTGATGTCTGATTTAACTGAGGATCCAATAAATGTTGCGAGAAGACAAAAATTTGAAGCCCAAATATTTGGAGAATTGAAAAAAAATAGTAGACAACGAGAATACATTGATATAAAACATGATAATATAATGAATTCTGATGCATCAATATTTAAAGGTCACAAAATCGTTCATATAGATCTAAAAGGTGCACCACTCGTTATTGATTATTACAAGTATTTATTGAAATTATTACATCAATTAGGTGCAACAGGAATATTAATTGAATATGAGGATATGTTTCCATTTGATGGTAAAATTAATGATATAAGTGCGGGTAATTGTTATTCAAAAAGCGATATTATGACAATACAAAATTTGGCTAAAGAAAATAATTTAATTGTTATACCATTGATACAAACATTTGGACATTTAGAATTTGTATTGAAACTAAATAATTATAAAAATTATCGTGAAGTTGAGAAATATCCACAAGTTGTTTGTCCAACTTTTAATGGTACATTATTATTTATTTATGAAATGATTGATCAAATTGTCGCTGCACATCCAAATATAAAACATTTACATATTGGCGCTGATGAGGTATATTATATTGGTGAATGTTCACGTTGTTTGGATCTGATGGCAAAACAACAGTGGGATAAAAAACAATTATTTTTAAATCATGTTGTAAAAATCGCTCGTTATATAAAAAGTCGATATCCACATTTAACAATATTAATGTGGGATGATGAATTTCGTAATATTTTACCACAAGAAATTATTGACAGTGGATTACATAAATTAATTGAACCAGTAGTATGGAAATATACAACGAATCCTGGTGATACATTAGCTGAACAATTATGGAATAATTATGCAAATATTTGGCATTCAGTTTGGATTGCAACTGCATTTAAAGGTGCAACATTACCCGATCGTTATTACACTAATATTTCATATCATTTGGAAAATCATCAACGATGGTTGGAAATAATTGATAAATATTCTCATCAAATTAATTTCAAAGGTGCATTTTTAACTGGATGGCAGAGATATGATCATTTTAGTGTACTCTGTGAATTATTAGCAGTTGCTTTACCATCATTGGCAATTAATCTTGCAGTATTGCAAATGTCCAATTTTAATCCATTCCCTAATGAATTACCACGTCATATTGGTAATATTTTGCAATGCGATGGTAGTGTTTTACTCACTATACCTGAACCACATCATGGCTGGTCTAAATGTGGTTTTCACGGTGCCTCCATTTACTCAGTAATTGTACGTTTATTCTTTCTCAATGAAGAAATTAATCGTATGGAACAGCAAAATACATTTATTGGTTGGTTAAAACCATATAATATTAAATATGCGTATTCAAATCCACGACATGTTGAAGAAGCAGTAGCTGAATTGGACAGATTCAAAATGGAATTGATTTATATTGAAAAAGAAATGCGTACAGCTATGAATGGTATTTATGATGATTATACATTGACAGAGTGGATTGAAACATTTGTTATACCATTGGACGATAAAATTAATGAATTATGGGAGGCTAAGGAACAAATTTTAAATAAAAATTCTTGGCCAAGGAGACCATTGCAAAAAAATGAATTGTAAAATTGTTTTTTTTATAATTTATAAATAATTGTTTTTATACGTCTTCCTTTTAATATATTCATTTTTATTTCTATTACTATTATTATATTGATATGAAAATAATATAATGCTACGTAATTATTGACATTAATTTTTAACATTTTTTTATTTGGTATTATTATATTTTTTATTTTATTATTAGAGTTTTTTCAAATTTAGATTGAATTGAATTTCAATATTATATTCACTTAATATCTCTCTTAATCAATTGAATCATTGTGAAATATGGTACACATAGAAATGACATTTGTGATAAGACTGATGACAAATGATAAGAACACAAAGAATATTTGTTGATTATTCTGTATTTGCGCTGGTTTAAAGTTCATTACAAATGGTAAAATAATATATCATCATGTACAAATATAATTTACACTATTGAAAATTTATTAATAAAATTGTGTTATTTATGAGTATTTATTTCTCATTATATTTATTAATTTACTTTTAAAAATTAATTATTCTTTTTAATATCGATTTTTGTATATATATATAATGATACAGATATAATAATTCATACGTTTTTGTCACAATGACATAAGGCACAAACATTACTAAATTTTTTTTTTTTTATCTTCCATTAATTTCTATAGAAATTTGCATATGAATTGGTAATTTTTAAGGCACTGTGATACAATAGTATTTAATATAATTCTCATTTTATGCAATTCATTTCATTATTGTAATAGACATACCGCTGATTTTGATAATGGAAGGGTTGGATAACTATTATTTTGATATGTTTTTTTATTTGGACGTCTTTTAACAATTTTTTTAACTGTTGAAACGTCAACGGTATCACCGATTTCAGCAATAACAATAGGCTTATGAAAATCTTGATCCATTTTAGTGAGTTCAACATCCAATACTTTAGCCACAAGCGATACAATACATAGAGAAACCTAAAAATTAAATTTAACAATTTTAATCAATATATTTGTATGATAGATTTATGTATAATTATAATTTAAATTAGATATTATAGATTGTATAGATTGTGTAGATTGTATAGATTTTATAAGTTATTGATAAAAAATTTCACCGATTCGCCAGTTCTCGCAGACATATCATTGTAAATAAATCCTTTCTCAGCTGCATAATGATGTGATTTGTCGCGTTTAACAGTCCTTTGATGTTCCATATCACATTTATTTCCAATAATTGCCATTAATGGTCTAATATCATTAGTATTATTAATTATTTCACTAATTGTCTCAATCCAATTGTCAAGAATTTCAAAACTTGAACTGTTTGTCACATCATAAACGAAAAGAATCAACTGAAATATTAATTATAAATTTATCAATTTTATCTATTATCTTTAGTATATTGTATATACATATATATATATTTTTTTTTTTTCTTTATAATTATAATTGTGAACAATTACCTCGGCACAATATACGTATTTGTCCAACATTTTACTGTGAAGTGCAAGACCACTAACATCCCATATATAAAGTGTAACATTTTTATGAGGACCAATACTGAGATTTTTTATAAAAAAATCAATTCCCGCAGTTGGAGTATATTGTCTTGCAAATTCATCATTGCAAAATTTTTGGGCAATACTTGTCTGAAGAATAAAATCTATAATTTAAATTCACTTTTCTTTTTTTTTTTTTTTTTTTTGATAATAAATATAATTATTATCAATTTTTAATAACTCAATTTACTTCTAATAGAAAAATTTAATAGCTATTGACAATAATGTTTTACTCACTTTTCCAGCGGATGAATCGCCAACAAGAACGATTTTAAGCCGTTTCTCCACTAAATCCTCGTTTTTTTCATTCATTTAGATTAATTTTAGTACTTCAAATGTATTTTGAATATAAACGTAATATTAAATATATTTGACAAATGCACAATATCAACTGATTGTCCATTAAGAATATACTACCAACTCTATATTCACTTGCCATAGAGTTGATACAATCCGTTGCATGAATAAATTACCCTGCAATCGATTGAGTCGCGTGGCGATTTGTGTCAATTCAGAAAATAACATATATAAATACATAAAAGCAAGTAACAGTCCCCCTAATGTGTATATACACTCTTTGGCGCTTGCGCCCACACTCATCCACATTTTTTTATATGTCTACTTACTCCTATAAATAAATAAATAAATAAATAAATATACTACATATTATACGGCAATTTTTTTTTTGTTTTTTTCTTTTTTCTTTTCGATTATGAAAATGAATTTAAACTTGCACTCAATAATCTTACATTTATTATTTTAATAATGTCAAAAAATCGGAAGACAAAAATATCGCGCAATAAATTTATAATTATTTACAATAAATAATTGATTTTTTTTTGTTTGTTTAGACACTCGTGTTGTTACAAATATCTAAAAACAATTAATTAAAGATTAAGTCTTTGTAATTTTGCAACAGGTAATAGTTTGTAACTCGGCAACACGTCGTTGTCCGAACAACTGTAGTTCTGTCTGCACGCTCAAAGTTTGCTTTAACTGTTTCGTAATATCTGCCATCACTATAAAATAAAAAATAAATATATATATAAACAAAAAAAAATCAATATAAAATTCATTTATGGATAATAAAAAATATTTATTTACCTCAAAACGAGACATCGAAGTTTTAAACATTTTACACGGAGTATATCAATAGCTTTTTGGCTTTTATCAGAAAATCTTAAATTTTCAGGATCCCAACGTAACTCTAAACGCTCCAAATTCGGACAATTGTTTGCTATACCATCCATCAATTGATCCACATGTATATTTACTCCAAGTCTCTCTTGCGTTCCCATAACGACAATTCTATCGATTTATTTATAATAATTACACTTTTTGTTTTCATTACGTGGAAAAAGAAAATTTTTCATTTCACTCACTTGGCATTTGTTAATATTGGCAAAACACTTTGCCAAAGTTGATCGGTAATGTGTGGCATTCCAGACAATGCAATACCCCACAATTGATGTCCATATCTCGATAAAAATTTATGCAATCCATCATCAGTTATATTATCCGAACTATCGAGATCTAAAGCTATTAAATTTCGCGGATTGCCAGCATCCGCCCAAGATTTTAATACACTATCATTGAAACCATTTAATTGACCAGCGCTTAAAAATCGTAGACCTGGAATTCTTGTGAGCATATCAATTAAACATTCAGTTGATAAATCAGTTGCTGTTATATCAAATTCTTGTATACTCGATTTTTCCCATTCAACTTGCATTACATATTCACTTTGTAAATCTATAAAATTATACAATAATCACACATTATTAAATCCTACAATTATATCCATATACATGTGTGAATTAAACAAAAAAAATTTTATTATCACATTTATACTCACTTGTTCCTTGCATAAGTAAACATTTTAATCGTCGACTACGTTGAAATAATGTTTTCATTGTTGAACCCGTAACTTTAGAACAAAAATTAACAGCTAAACACTCAAGTTGTATACAATTTGATGAAAATGCATCAATATGCGAATCATCAACGAAATTAATTCCGTATAAATTTATTACACGTAAATTTGGCGTTGCCGATTTTAATTTATGTACATTTATTACTTCATATATTTCTTCCTCTTCTTCTTCAACTTTTTCATATGTTCCTGAAATATAGAAAATAAAAATTTATATCATTCAATATATATATATATATTTTCAAAATTATAATAAATAAATTTATTTTTTTCTTTATTTTCATTATTACCTATAAGATGTAGAATTTCAAGGCCATTAATAAAATTGTAAATTTTTCGCATAAATCCTTCCATAAATATAACTTCAGACAAACATATACACATATATTTGAGTTTTGTTGGGAAGGCTTGCATCTCAGAAAAATCATGAAGTTGCATTGCAGTTGAAAAATCCAATAGCATGTGCGTTAAATTTGGACACTTGTTGGCGAGTTCATGAAGAACCGTATGAGTAATAAGTTCAATTGGCAATTCAATATATCTCAATGATGGTCCAAAACGTATGCTAATTTAAATAAAAAGAAAATGAAAAAAAAAAATAAATAAATAAATAAATAACAAAACAAAAAAAAAACATTTCAATTATCTCATAATAAAATTATATTGAAACAGATGAAAAAACAAAAAAAATATATATGTATATGTATTACATAATATAAATACCTAATTAGTTGAAGAAGCATCTCAAGTGAATTCACGTGAAGTCCACTAATCTCTGGCCTAAGCGAAACATGTTTCCATAATTTTGTATCATAAGCAATTTGACGCCATCGTTGACATACTCGTGCTAATCGACAAATTTCACGATGAGTGAGATAACTGAAGATATTGAGAATTACTTTATCAGGTAATTTTTCTATTGTCTGAAAAATGAATATAAATAGAATATTTCAATAATTACATTATACTGAATTATTATATATTTACAATTATAATTCTATATTTATTTAATTTTAACTTATATATAAGTATTTTTCTGTTTTTTTTTTTTTTGTTTTTGGTTTTTTTTTTTATAATGCACTCACAGTACTTGCAAATCTGCTTCTAATAACACCACCTTCCTCAACATACATTTGCGATGTTTCCAACGCGATTTGTCCCCAAACATCAACACCACCCAAATCCATTTTTCAATAAATATATTATTAATTTATAACAAATAAATATATATAATTAAATATAAAATATCAATATTATAATTATTGATAAAAATTTGAATTTAAATGATGATATATCAATGAATTTTATTGAATATGAAAATGAACGTTGATGAAAACTTGTCCACAATTGCAATAATTCGAAGTAATCCGACAAGTTTCAACTCTGGCGTTTAATTGAATAGCGCAAGCGCGCAATCCTAAATATATACATTGAGTAGACGTTAGTAAAATTTTATTTTAAACCTCAAATTCGACTAACACAATTAAAATACATTCCGTATATATTATTCAATTTATCCATATATTTATCATTAACACCCAATTAATCAGTTGATGAAATTACCTCATTCTAATGCAAAATATTTTACATACATAATGTGTGTAACCTTGAATTTTACCACGTTAATTACTCCATTCGATACATATAATACCCAAACAATGTTATATTTAATTAATGACCAAGATATATATTTGAGAATTAATTTAAAGTCAATGAAAAATTATTATACACGTATTTTTTTTTTTTTTGCAATTAATGACTTTGACCGGCTTTTGACCCCGCATATATTATCATATATACAAACCTGACCTAACACAATATATAATATAATGTAACTGATGTGATTAATTCCATTTCATTATTTTTTTATTTTTTATTATTTTATCATTTCAATATATCAATGTAGAATTCATTTGACAATTACCGGTTATTTTTGTGTGTGAATACGTAAATACGTATATATAATTTCACATTATTTATTATAATAAATTTCTTCTTCTTTTTTTGTTTTTTTTTTCTTCTTTTCTTTCATTGACCTCGAGTGTAATACAAATATGATATCTATCAATTATTACACAATACTAAAATTATGATTAACGTATATCAATTGAGATATAATTTTGGAATTAGTTAATTATTTTTTGTAGTTTTATTTTTTAATTATTTTGTTTGTTCAATCTTTACGTGTAGTACAAATAGTTGTATCAATGGAAATTATAGAATTGTATGAATGTTAATTTGTGTATTTTATTTTTTAATTTTTTATTTTTTATTTTTTTTTGAGAATATATAATTTATGGATAATTTTACCGGTGAATTTCGTCGATGGGCGCTGCTACGAAGATCATTCCTAGATATTGCAGTTGTCGCATGTTCCAATACAGTCAATTGACTCCAGACATTCATGATGAATTTAAATATATTCTATATTTATTTATTAAAGTTAAATTTATTATAATGAATAAATGAATTTTATCAATCATGGAATAAAATAACTATAGAAATAAACAGATAGACTATCTTATACTGAGCTTTGTCTAGACTGGGATATATATTTTACGCTTTTATTGTCATTTGTCACTGGTCCCAGAAAAATCTATTTATAAACTCATTCAAAATATTATAAACCATTAATTTTAAATCAGTAAATAAATTGAGAGATAAATAAATATTTCACTATATCTATTGTATATAAAAAATATATATATATATATATATAATTTTTTTTTTATTTCTCATCACAATAACATTTTCGTAATTCCATCAATTTTTGGAATTTTTATTCATCCAAATATTTTCTAAATAATATGCAATTCGTTTAAACATTCACTTTTATTTCACGTGAATAAAAAAAAGGAGAAAAAAAAATGTTTATAAACAAACAAAGGATAAGATGAAGAAATGAATTTTAAAAAAAAAAAAATTTTCTTTCTTTTTTATCTGTATATTTTTATAGAGAATAATTATTTATGGGATTAACCACTTGTCCGATACGTAAGAGACGGTATTAGCTACTGACTCCTGATTTTAATTAGTTATAAATACGTTATACGTATGGCAGGCAACAAGCCAAAATGAACACACACAATCGACATTTCCTACTTCTCTACATTGATGTATTGTTCCATCAGTAGAAATCAAAAGAGAAATCCGAAACATATTGTAATATAAAATTCGCCTATATTTCAATTATGAAATAATATATTTATGCGCATGATGGAAAAAAAGATATTAATAATAATGTTGTTGTTGTTGTTGTTGTTGTTGTTAATAGATTAGATAAAATATGAAAGTAATAAATTGAATAAAAATTAAAATCATACCGTGTTACTACGAGGAAATAATAAATTTTGTATATCATCGCCCTCTTGATAATTTAATTGTTGCAATGCTGCTTCAACACTGAGTACATTCCAGTTTGACATTCTTCGTAAATCCATATTCAGTTATTACTATTATATAATTATATAAAAGTAGGATAATACGTAGTAAATTAAATATAATAAACAACTTTTTCTAAGTAATTAAAATGTAGTTCAACTTGAATTATGATGCACTTATTGACAATTTTATAGTTTTATAATTCATATAAACACTAAATAAAAAGGGGGGGGAAAAAAAATGGGGAAACTTTTTTTTTTTTTCTTCTTTTTGTAAATGAATATACTAATATAATTAAAATTTATAAAATATCATCACTTTCAAATTTTAATTACATATTCATAAATACACATTCTATAACAAACAAACAAAAAAATAATAATAATTCCCTCCCCCAAACATAATAACGAATATGAGAAATGAACCGTAAGATGTTACCACACTCTCACTGATTCTTGAACAAAAAATATCTTGATTTAAGTTTAGTTTTCTCGTTATCTAAGAATAGAATTACTGGAGAGCTGCTGCCTGTTGTTTGTGCGTACAGTAGAGGAGCTTATTTTTTTCTATTTTATTATTTATTATTATTTTTATTTTTATATTTTTTTGTTACATCTGAGCGCGACATTTCAAATTGTTTTTTATTTTCATATTCATTATCCATTGATATTTATTGCATTTCGTCGATTTTTTTTTTTTTTTTTTTTTTTTTTTTTTTTGTAAAATCTATGCATAACAGTTTCATATAAAAAATAAAAAATAAAATTTTTATAAATAAATATTTAACAATTTTTGCGATGTAAAAATGGAGAAATCATGAAATTTTATAATTCTGTTTTATCCTGACATGGATAAAATTTCAATTGTCACAATGCCAAAATAACATATGGTACACATGTAAATTGTACTTGGCAGCTGACTATTTAATTAAATGAAATTACTTTAATGTGTATGTACTTGGCCTTCAAATTCATTGTAATAAATTTTTTTTTTTCTCTTGGCATATAAATAAATAATAAATAATAAACAATAAATAAATAAAAATTATACAGGTTATGTGTCTAATAATTAAACAATTAATTTGTAAATGGAAGTACCAACAATTTCCTAACATTCGATAATATCAAAAAAAAAAAAAAAAAAAAAAAAAAAAAAACGATCATGCGGATTTATCTTCGATAAAAAATTTCCGATATAACTAATATTTGTCGTGTAATTAATCAGTCATCAGTAAGTGACGATGATTAAGTATAATTATTTCATTGAATCAATCAGATAACCCATTGATAATTATACACAAAATTATTTTATACTATGGTAAAAATAATCATTTAACTCTGTATTCAAAATTTCAATGATTGGATTCTATTCATCTGCTTATATTCACAATTATTTAATTAATATTCAATACAGAGTATACAAAAAAAAATATATATTATATAAAACAGTAGAATAAAAAACATGATGCTAATCATCATCAATAATATTTTTAAATAGTATAACACTAGCGCCACTGTCGATATGCCGTATAAACTGAATTTGAAAATGGCGCTCATTCTGAGAGTCCCCAATATTTTATTCCATACACTAACGTAATGAATATTGTATTTTTCTCACAATCAACATCTCAATCATCCAACGCTCTATCTTTTTTTAAACCATTCCACAGTACCATATTTATCTTTATTTTTCCCTTTATTCTTTCTCATTTCTCAATTACTCTTGCTCCAATCTACAAATTTAAATATTACAAATGCGTATATACACAGTTCCATATATAGTTTTGCAAGTAGTTGCGCAAAGGTATTTGCGCAGCTACGTCGTGTCTACAGTATTCGCTATAAAACCATTGAAGACTAATAACATTGCGCATTAGTTGTTCTGTGGAGAGATAGTAAACAGTGTTATTACAACAGTGTATATCTTTTATATAGCTGTTACAACGTAAAGTAAAAGCGACAAAAGAAAAGCAAACGAATAAAAAAAAAATATATATATATATATATACAGAGTGGGAGCAGAGTAATCACAGTATAATTGGCCGGTGTTGCGGTCATTGAATCATTGAAATTACCAATCATTATTTTGTACAAATGGCCAAATGAAATAATTGACGTAGTGACAAAACGTGAGACGCTGTCTCAATTAATAACACCGACGTCCTAACTTCACGCACCGCACTCAGTCCTCAGTGTAGGCTAGTCGGTTGCTAAAAAGTCACTCATTCAATTCTCCTATATTCTCATAGCCATTGTGCAAATATAAATGTTATGTTTTTATGTATATATAATCACTGATTAAAAACGTGACGTTGAAAAGAGTTTGGGAGCAACGGTCAAATACTTTTAGTTGAAATACATCTCAGTTATCATTGACATCGTAGAATAATAATTGTGGATAATCAGAAAGTTAATATCAATTCATGTATTGATTGAACGATATTCAGTTGAATTTGTGTATTATCCATTGATCCAATGGACAATAATTCTCTTCTAATGTGTCATGTTGTGTACAGATAATAATCCATGATCTCATTCACAATCTTGCAATTTAATATGCATATGTAAATACACATATACAACAATTTGAATTTATATTTGTGAATCAAGAAAGAAGAAACAAACAAACGAAAATTGGCATTTTCTTATTTTTTTTTTTTGTCCGACATGAATAAACGCACTATTGGTTAGTTGAGCATTAGCTGTAATATAGGTGAAATAAAAATACACAAAACGCAAATACTCATAAGAAAAAAAAATATATATATATATACATATATATAGAGGCATTGCTACAATGAACATGTGCCCCGACAATTACACCAACATGGAAATCACAAATGAAATAATACCAAATGAAATGTGGACATTGTCATGGCACTATAATAATGTTATTGATTATTTTGAATATCAACCATGGATTTTTTCACTTCTTGCAAGTGCTATTGTTGGTTTATCCGGTGTATTTCCATTACTAATTATTCCTATTGATGACACTACAAACTCAAAGCATGGAGGTAATTTTTTATATTAATCACAATAATAATCAAAATATTTTATTTCTTTGTTTTTCATAAAATTTACAGGAATTATTTGTTGACAATTATTATCTGACTGTATTTTTTTGTTTTTGTTTTGGTTTTTTTCCTTCTTTCTCCTTTGCATTTTATTTTTATAAAGTGACTTTACATATTGAATATTAAGTATTGAATCACAAACGGTGTAACTTCTTCTAACAAAGAACATTCCGTTTTTATTTTGGAATTAAACTGATGGCAAAGCCTTACATCACTTAAATTCATTTCAATATGTTGAATTATCTTCTCGTTTGAAATATATACATGTACAATAACGGAGGTCAAGACTCATTTATAAACGTGGAAAAAAAAAAAAAAACAAAATTAATAATAATATCACAAGGACTTCAAACTAATCATACAAATCTACCCAGAGTCAAGACACATAGAATTATCAATTTAGATTATTATTATAAAAAATATATATTTGATATCAATAAGTATAGGTGAATTGTGATTTTATATTTGAAATCACGTGTCAATGATAAATAAATCTATCAGATTGTTATCAAGTAGCTCATAGTAAATTGGAAAATTTTCATTTACACCAAATTATGAATTTTAGAATTGAAGAAATAAATATAAATGTACAAAAATTTTAATACCACTAGACTCATTAATCAATTATTAATATTGAAATTTATCAATATTATTATTCATCTTGATATTTGACAGAGAAAATTATTCAAAATTTTTTATTATGAATAATAAATAAAACTGACTATCAACTCATTATGTGATATGATTAATAACGTCATTCTTTGTCTTTGACGTATGATAGTGATAATATCAATAAAATAATAATAATAATACTTTTATTGATATTATAACATCCTATATAAAGTATCAAACTATCTCTATTGTTCTAATACACAGAAAAATACAGAGGTTCTCGCAGTATTTTCATATTATCATTTAAATTATATATGTATATATTAAATTCTCAGTGATATAAAATAAAAATAAATCATGTCATGAATAAATACATTATTTTATTTAGTCAGTGTGTATAACGAAAACAATTAATACTCATAAACTTTAATAATCGTCGACGTTAAAATGCTATATTATCTTCAATTAATTGTAAAATATCAATAACTAATTTCAAAAGTGGGCAAAAAGTGTGAATTAGATAGAAATTTTATAAATTACTTCTATAAAGTCATTACAAGAGACAATCATTAATTGATATTTATCACAAGTAGTCCAATAATAAAAGAAATATTTTCGTATATTTATATATTTTTATTTATATTGTTTTTTTTTTTCAATTGAATTTATATTTGTGTATAGTTCGTTGAATTCTATAAAGTCCAATGGTGCAGAAAATAGATAGATATACATTACTTTAATAAACAATTTTTTTTTAACTTCATATCGAATATTGTACATTAATAACGCTTGAAATAAACTAATAGTGTAGTCTATAATGAAAAATTCCCTTGCAATATGTTTTAATAATTTATCGTGATAACTCAAGTCTGCAAGTGTGTAAACATTTAACACAGATTATAAAGATACTTATATATTTATATATATTCAGAATTGTATGTTGAACCGCTTCCAATATTTATTTGGCACGTGTAAATCCGACAAATTGTATCGTAGGTATATAAAAATATTTTTCATTGTGTTGTGCAATATTAATTTCTAATAGTTAAATAAATAAACGTTTTAAATCTATAATATATATATAAATTGAATAATTTTTTTTCTTTTTTTTTTTTTTTATATATATTACAGCTGGTGCTGGAACATTAAAATTACTTTTGAGTTTTGCTGTTGGTGGTTTATTGGGTGATGTTTTCCTCCATCTTCTCCCAGAAGCTTGGTCAAATAAGACATTGAATATAAGTAAGGAAAAATAAATATAAAAAATTATTATTATGCCTAATTATACAATTCTATTTATCGTAATATTAAATTTTATTTTATCTAATGAAAATTATTATAAAACATAAGAAGGCAATTGACAATACAGAAATAATATAAGTCACATTGAGGTATAATGCACTACTAATTATAGAATTTTTCAAAGTAACAATGACTGGCAAGATTTATTTGGGTTTTTTGTTCTTTTTTTTTTTTTTTTTTTTTGTGATAAAAATGATGAATCAAATGATCAAAGACCAAGAAGATATATATACAATCTATTCAATATTTTTTTCAAATGACAGTTCTTAAATATTTAATGACCTTGTAATTGTTATTTCAACTACATATTCACTGATTTATTCAGTAATTGAATAGCTTTACAGAGCCCATTGTAAATTTAATATATTTTTTTAATATAAACAATTTGATTTTATATGTTAATTTAAATATCAATGCGACATTAATTTTCATCTGGACAATGCCAAGTATATTGTAAATGAAAATGATCACTTATAAGTCGCACTTTCTATCATTGCGTTATAAAAGCGGAACAGCTTTTTATCATATTGATAGCCTCCCCACTATGATTCATTCATGTAGATTTCTCCACAATATACAGATTAAATTGTGCAGTATGAACATCGATTATATATTATATGTGTTTATTGAACAGAGTATATTATTAACAAGGACATTAGACTTGTTTGAATCAATTCAAAGAAATATGACGGGAGAACGTCTGCGATATTTTTTTATTGATATATCATTTAATAATCGTGGTTTTATGTTTATCAATGTTGTTTTTTTTTCATATTAAATTAATAATAGAGCGTTATATAAATGTTTATCACAAGATAGTGATGAAAATTTTAATATTTAATTATATTTTGAACGATTATATTATTTTCAGGCTCTACCAAAGATCATCCATCAATGTTGTGTGGTTTATGGGTTCTCACAGGTTTCCTCTTATTTATTATAACTGAAAAAATTTTTATTGGCACTGGTGAAAATGATAGAGATAATGATGAAGGTGGTAATATAAATAATTTGAAGACTGAAAAAAGAGTTATTGATGTAACATTTGCTAATAATAGTCATGAAAAAAATATAGAAAATAATAATTTATCAATGATAAATGGAAAGACAGACGAAGAAAATATGAAATTCACGAAGAGTATGGAATTAAATAATTATGGAAAAAATGGTTATGTTGCTAATTCTAATTCCGTAAATATAAAGAAAAATGGTGTAATTACAAGGAATAATGGAAATGAAATATATTCTGATGGAGAAATGCAAAAAATTCAAGTATCAAATGTTTTGAAGAGTAAAAAATTATCTTATAAAAATGGTAAAACAAAAATAATAAGAAAAATAGATGACAACACTAATACTCCACGATTAAATGTAAAATCAAAACATATCATCGGTTACTTGAATTTATTGGCTAATTGTATTGATAATTTTACTCATGGTCTCGCTGTTGGTGGATCATTTTTGGTATCATTTCGATTAGGTGCATTAACTACACTTGCTATTTTAATACATGAAATTCCTCATGAAGTTGGTGATTTCGCTATATTATTAAAAAGTGGATTTAATCGGTGGGATGCTGCACGTGCCCAATTGATGACCTCAAGTGGTGGAATATTCGGTGCCCTTTTGGCAGTATTATGTTCAGGCAGTGGTGTTGGTACGTTGAATAATTTATATATATAAATAAAACATTTTATATTATTTTTTTTTTACTTTTCAGAATCACGAACTAGTTGGATATTGCCATTTACTGCTGGGGGATTTTTGCACATTGGATTAGTGACAATTTTGCCAGAATTACAAAGAGAATCCAATCCAAAGGAATCAATGAAACAACTTGGTGCATTACTCAGTGGAATTTCCATAATGGCGATATTAACAATAATTTCTGATTAAAATAACAATTGAATTTTTTTTTTTTTTTTTTTTTCTATTTTTCTTTATGTATAGCCTCACGCAAATATTGATATTATCCAAATATTCATATTTAGGAAGAAATCGCGAATGTTATAGTGATAAATCATATGAATGAACGAAAAAAAGAAAAAAAATAACTTCTGGCCATACTCACACATTTGCTGGACAAGTATAATTTAAATATATACTACAGATAATATTTTTTCCTTTTTTTTTTGTTTATATATATATATCTATATATGTAATATCTTTATTTAGATAAGTCAAAAAAATACGTATCGACATATTCCAATATTACAAATTATTACACATTTTGCGAATAAATTTAAATTAATTTACTATTTTCGGTTTTTTTTTTTTTTTTTTTTTTTTTTTTTTTTTTCGTTCTTATATATGTACAAAGTATGAGCAAAAAGTTTAAATTCAGTTGAATAAATCAAGAACAAAGAGGAATATCAATGATACGGTATCACTTATATACTTCATATGCATAATTAATTAATTTTTTTTTTTTTTTCGAAAAGTTTTATAAACAAAAACGCAAATTAATTAAACTCATGTACTCTATCATATTGTTGATTATAATTCACATAGTTTATACTATTTTTATTTATATTTCAGTATACTGTTAAACGATGAAAATCAATTGGCACTTCTTACCGCTTAATATATTGATTCTATTATTATTATTATTATTATTACTTTCATAATTATTATTGGAGTAAAGAGAGAAATGAGAGAAATTTATGTATATTTTGTAAAATAACGAGATTATCTAGAGTATTATTGGACCAAATTGATAAAACCAATAATGCAATACAATACAGTGTAAAAGTAAAAAAAAGGAAAATATGGAGAAAAAAAAAATAAAAATTATTTTTGTGATTACCTTCTGTTGCTATTGTACATATATTTTTCAAGTAAAAAATGTTGCAAATATTTTTTGCACGTTGACTGCGACAATAGTGATAATTGATACACACAAAGTACTTTGTTGTGCTTTGTAATTAAATTTGATGAGAGGTATGGAAAATTTCTAATTATGGATTAAAACTTTAAATTTAATATACATGATTGATAATATGTAAATAGGTATATCTTAGATAATTTGGATGTCCAGGGTTGAACAAATTGTGTATTTCGAGAAGAAAATGCGAGTACTAATAAAAAAAAAACAAATCATTAATTAATTATTAAACTATTTTTTATTATAAATATATTAATAGTTTTTATATATGATGTATTTTTAAAAGTCAGATGAAAAACAAAGCAATATATTGACTTATGATTTCATTAATTTAAAATACTTTAGTATCAATCGATTTTTTTTTGTTTAGTCAAATAAATATTGAATTTTTTTTACAATTAATTTTATATAATTACAATTCATCGTGTGGTTCATCAAAAATTAATGTACGCAATCGTGATATTTGTTTTGCTAAATTTTCAAACATTTCAATGTCTTCTGGTGGCCTAGTATCATTGAGTATACTATAATAATGCATCATTAAATTTATCATCTCTAACAAATTATTTTCTGGATCACGGAATTCATGTTTACATGTAGAACTTAATGTTATCATATTTTCAAGTGTCACTTCAAAAAAATCATACATTTCCATTGTCGAATCAATTGACAAGCTTTGTTTAATATTATGTTTTATAATATTCGATAATGATTTGCAATATTTATGCAGGATTAATTTTTTTTCAAAATTTGTTTTTCCATATTCACGAATTTTGTTATCTTGTAATGCAATATTGTCGGGATGTTTTATATTTTCTCTCTCTATCGCTAAATCAGTAATCAATTTCATTACACGTAATTGAATTTGTAAATGTCCATCTTCCAATATATTTGCAAATATTTCTAAACCACCATGATCAATAAACATTTTTTGTGCAGCAGGAAATTGTCGTACAAACGCGCTTAATGCAAATAAACATCTTGAATGAAGTAATACTTTACTATTGCTCGATGATAATATATGAAGTAATTTTTGTATTAAATTGTTATTCAGAGCTTTCAACTGCACTTTTGGATTTGATTGTACAGCTGTACCAAAAACTCTCAAAGCTTCCATTTTTATATAATCATTGGATGTATTTAAACACGGTAATATTATTTTTGTAATTCTGCAAAAAATATTAAAATTTTTTTTTACAAAATTTTTAAAATTGTTTACTAATAATATTTATATGATACTAACCCATCCATATCGGCAAATATTTGTGCGTTATCAACTTGATGAAGAAGGTATTCAAAATCATTGAATATTTGTACAATAATATCAATTTGTTTTTTTTGTAATGCTCCACTAACAATAGATTGTTCATAAATTTTGAATTTTTCAAAAAGACTTGTCAATATTTCGGAATCAGTTGTCACATTTATCTCTAGTTGTTTCAATTCTTTTTTCAACTCCTCGTAATTTCTAAAATTATTGTTTAATTTATTACTATTGTCATCCTGAGGGAGGAAAAAAAATAATTCTTCAATAACATAAATTATTATTTTATCTAATCAAATTCACCATACTATAAATTACTCTATTACCTCATTTTTTATATTTTTTAATCTCATTTTCAATTCTTCCAATGACATCTTTAAATTATTACTTGATGTTGCATCATTATTCATTGAAATTTCATTATTTTCGTCATTTGTTGCATCAGGATGAACTGTCAATGAATGAATATGATTATTTTCATCTATTTCTTCTTCATCTACATCCAATAATTTGGCTTCTGTTATGCCAGTTTGAAAATTATATCTAATATGGAGACCACTTGGTATCGATTGGCCTGCAATAAAAACAGTATCAAAATAAAAATGGAATATCAGTAAAATATATAAATGGCATTTTTCTACGAAATAATAAATATTCAAATACCTTTTTGCACTGGTTGCCATTCATGAGTTGCTACAAAATCACTCTTATTTTTTTCACCACTCGCAACCCACAAGTTCTCCATTGATAGTATCAACATACACATAATTGATGTTGAGAAATACATTTTTAAGTGATACATGTAATTACTACTTATACGAGCAGTGTGTCCAATAATTAAGGGAGAATTCTCGAAAGTATATCCCTTTTTATTTCTTCAACAAATAACACAGAGTGAATAAATTCTTAACGATTGAATGCCAAAATTTATAACATTTACGTTGACATTCAATTTTTTATATAGAAATTATGCACTTATATATAAATATATATATATATGTGTGTGTATATACAAGTAAAATTATATACAAATTAACTGCGATTCACTGTATTTGATTGTAATTAGTTGTAAATTACCGAATATAAATTGCCGACAGTATTGACACGTGCTCAAACATGACTTCAAATTATTTTCATCCATCCTCTTTTTATATCGTCAAATCTGACGTGTTATGTGCTGTACGGCGCTCTTAAATTCTAGAAAGTAACCGTACGGAACTATATAAGTTATTTCAAATATTTATATAGATTAGTATAATGTGTCGTTCTCAGTCCTCATTCCATCGTTTCTCTGTGCATCAGAACGATGCAACACCGGCACTTAGTAATAGGTTATGTCGAGTAAACCAATTTCAATATTAATAAAACAACAAATAACAAAGTACTTGTATAATTACATGGATTCATAATTGAGAAATTTCATTAAACAAAACAATGGCAGTTCGATTGTCACGTCTGCTAATATTGCAAAGAAATAATAATTGGAAATATTTTCATGTATCAAGTAAACTATCAAATATGTTCGAATATGATAGAAAAGCAGGTTATCCCTACAAAAGTGATTATGTAGAAAAACCGAAAACAATTTTCGAACGATTTCGTGAGGGATGTACTCAATTGAAACAAGAATTTTCATTACTTAAGGATGAAATAATTGATTTTTTTCATATAGATCCTATGTTTATTTTTCGAAAAGGTGAAGTTGATGTTAAATGGAAATTTAATGGTAAACCAGATGTATTGAATGATTGGATTGTATCCTGTGATAGTGATTTTGGTGAAGGCAGATCTACAGCTAAGTATGTTCCATTTAAATAAATCACCTTAATATTATATAAATATGATTAGAAAAATTTACTTGATAGTTTTTTAAAAATTTTCTGAATGATCAGATTGGAGTTGACACCAAATGGAACTGGTTTATTTACTGGCAATATTGATATAGTGCCAGTAATGGATGGAGCACGTAGATGCTCTGGATACTGCAATATCAAAACTGTAGAACCCTTAAAATCATTTTATCGTTCGACTGTACATAATTGGGAACTATATACTCACCTTATATTTCGCATACGCGGTGACGGTCGTACTTATTTGATAAATCTACATCCTCAGACAGTTTTTGATATAATGTGGAATGATTTGCATCATTATACTTTGTATACACGTGGTGGTCCATATTGGCAATACGTTAAAATACCATTCTCGAAATTTTTCTTGTCTAGTCGTGGTAGAGTTCAGGATCATCAAGCCCCAGTTCGAAAAAATTGTATTACAGCTATAAGCATAACTGCAACTGGTGGGATTCCAGGACCATTTAGTCTTGAAATTGATTTCATAGGTGTTGAGTGTGATAGATCATTTGATGAAAAATATGCTTATGAAACTTACCACGCTCCATTTGATTATTATAAATAAAAAAATCTTTTTTTAAATAAAAACAATAAAAAAATATGTAGATAATGTAAATAAATCTTTATTTATTGTGATAAATGAATTGTTTCAATGAAATTGTGATATATAACAGCTTAATCTTTTTATTTATGAACATATATTTACAGCAATTTAAAATTTAATAGATGTCATGATAATGATTCATTAGATTTTTTTTTCTTCGATAAGAATTTGTATGTTCGTTTTGTTGTTAAATAACTAATTCCACCGGCAATTGTTGTAAACGCTGTAAAATAACAAAGCCCTTCAAGAACAGGATGATTTACAAAATGGAAAACAGGTGCTGCTAATGTTCCAGCAACTAATGATAATTGGACGGCTGTATTCAATTTACTTGCAAATGTTGGTGCCAATTGAACTGTTGCATGACTCGGATCAAAATATCTGGTCAATGTTTTCTGAAGGAAAACCAAGTAAGTATTTAAAATTTATTACAATGAATTAATTGTGATAAATAGAATTCGTAGTAATTTACAGGTGGTGGTAATGATCGATATCGAATGTATGATGCAGCACCAATCAATGTTACGTCTCGCAGCAAGACTAGACACGTCAGGGGTGTAGGAATCAAATCAACCCATGATAATGATAGAAATAGTGAACCCACTAATAATTTATCTGCCATTGGATCTAAAAAACTGCCTAATTTTGATGCTTGAGAACTCCAAGTTCTTGCAATCCATCCATCAACGAGATCAGTTAATCCTGCAAAACCAAAAATCCACAATGCCACCTGAAAACATAAATATTTATAATCAAAACTAATTTAAATTTATGTATATTATAAGAAAGGCTTACATGATAATTGTGAGAGCAAATTATTAAATAACTAAGACAAGGTGTAGTTATTATTCTTCCAACACAGAGAAAATTTGGAACTGTCCAGATATTTTCTCTTTCAATTATTTCCTCAACTTTTGCTTTTGTCTGTTTAATATTTTGTGCAACTTTTATCCTTAAAGGTTGTCTACTTTTTTTCGTATTAATATTTCCCGTTGTATATTCTATTTTTTGATAAATATTATTATGAAGTCGGCCGGGTAAACCGTATAAACATTTTTCTAAATTATGTATTTTCAATGATTTCAATAGCTTGAATCCTCGCAACATAAAAAAACACGTACTACAATTCCTATAAAATAAAATAATTAGTTTATAATAATTTCAAATACAATTAATATTTTTGTAAATAATTAGGTATTATTTATAATTTGTCAAAATATTTCTTACATTATTCTTATTTTTCAGTCATTAAATATTGCAGGTTAATATTATGTACAATTCCATATACTTTGCACCTCACTATTTAATCATCACCACCACCAATTCAACAATAATCCGCTATAAAAATAAAAATAAATAATTTTCGAATATATTATTATCTTAGTTCATTATTCACGATAATTTTTGCAATAAACATTATAAAACATATGCAGATATTGTTAACCTCATTGTATACCACCAGAGGTAGTGATAGCATACATTCTCGGACAGATTATCATGGCGCGAAAAATTTTCATTACATAAATAACGTGTCCAACGTATATGTAAACCAACATTATCCAAAATTATTCGACTCATCATTGACATTAATAAAACAAATAATCTTATTACTACACATACTTTTCCATTGACGAATTCTTAATAAAATCATTCTACAAGTACCATGATAAACTCCTTACTACATCAAAAATGTTCGTGTAAGTATACACAGTATGTATATGTTTGTAATAAACATCGGGGTTGTAATCAGGATTGTATTACAAAATCTTGCGCAAAAACTACCCCTTAGTGACAGAAATAATGCGCAAGCGTATATTCATCGTCTTTTACATATTTTGCAGGCGCACGTCCTAGTGAGCAACAGAGTGCAGTGTGCCCCCGCCCACGTATTATTCGGCGTCTAACCACGTTTGTAATCAAACAAACGACACGAAAGTCATCGTGTCAATTGAATAATGCGTGCGTTATCCGATCGCGGCTATTTACGAGCCGCCAAGTCGTCAATTTAAAATAGAAAAAAAAAGAAGAAAAAAAAACAACTACAACAATTGTAATATTAACGATAATGATTCTCACTGGATCAGACCATTTTCTAACGGGTAAGTCCACTCTGTTCGTCGTCATTAACTTTTATCGAGTCCTCTCTGTCCATAGATATAATCTATCCATATACTTTCAAGGTCTTTACATATAAAAAAAAAAAAAAAAAAAAAAAGTAATAATAATGAATAAATAAATAAATAAATAAATAAATAAATATTTATCAATAGTATGAATATAATATAATATTTCAATTGTGTGTTGTTTATAAATTTATGTTAATTTTATAGAGAAACATTTAATGATATGAATTTTTTTGTTTTGTTTCTTTATCATTGTTAATTCACCTCTTGGAATTTTTTTCCATATATTTTCACATGAAGAATTAAAAAATCTTAATTATTGAGTATATTGAATTTTATTTGTTTAAGTGAAAGTGGATACTTGAAATATTACACTTCTAATTAATTTGATTTTGTTAATATATTGCATAATATAAATTTCTTGTCACTTTGTTAATAAAAAAAATTAATTTGATATTTTGGTAATGATAGGATCGGTGGGACTGACAGCATTTCTCGGTGCAGTTGGTGGTATCGTTGCTCTTCTTGTTGTTCTACTTCTTTATCTTGCACGAAAATGGACCACACCAGTTTCACAAACAGCATTATTTGGTGGTATTTGTGTATCACTTCACGATACAACAAGTTGTTCCACAACTTCTGTATCAAAAAATTTAGGTAAATATTAATGGTCAAATATATATTTATATAAAAATTATTATATTAAAAACATTTATTATTAATTATTTTTTCGATATTTCAGATAAAGTATTCACTTACTCCGATCCAGAAACAAGTTCGGATTCAGAGGAAGATGCTCTACGTAGATTACAAAATTCACATTCACGATGTCCACCCGATATACTCACTTTCCAAGCAGAAGATGGATCGATGGTTGTTGGTGGGTATTCATCATAATTAATAATTTCATGAGAAATAATAAATTTTATACTAATAGTATTTATTTAACTAATTAATTATTTCTAAGATTCCGTCAATACACCGAGTACTTGTATTGAGGAACATTCTTCCGAGCAACAAGAGGTAATTTTAAATAATAATAATAATGAGATCAAGTAAAATTGTAAAATGTATTATTGTATTATTTGAATTTAAATTCTAGTGTGTGGTTGAAGTCGGATCTTCGAGTATCTTGATGGAAACAAGAGAACGAGAAGAAATTATTGAAGAATTGTGTAGTCCAACGTCATCAAATGACGCAGTGACATCAATAGATAGTGCAATTGAAGAAGTTGGTAGTCTGGAAGTTGCATTTTTGTATGATGCACCAATGCGTGAAATGACGGTTTGTAATAAATTCATGTTAAAACAAACCGAATACACTATTTACCATTTATGGTAAATATATCGGATCTATCGTCCTACGATATATACACACATAAATATATATATATATATTTTTTTTTCATATTAAATATTTAATGAAAAATATTTCAGGTACAAGTACTGCAGGGTCGTAATTATCCTGCTGGGATTGGCGGAAGTCAAGTACGAATTGTTTTATTACCATCAAAAAAGCAGCGACGCAAAACTCGTGTACGTCAAGGCGCATTCCCACAATATATGGAAAGTTTTTTGTTACCCCGTGTTAATCCAGAAGATGTTAATGCAATGGGTGTGAGACTTCGTGTTTATTCATGGAGTGGTCGAATGCGACGTGAACGATTGCTTGGCGAGACGCGTGTTTGCTTTGATCAAATAAATTTACAACTCGAAACGACACTTTGTCTACCACTTCAACCGCCACTCTCATCACCGGTAAATTATCATTTTTAATAATTCAAATAATTGAAATAAACCAATGCACACGTTTAATGGTTAATTGAATTTTTTCCAGATACAGGAATGGGGCACAACAACGAGTTTAACTCGTAGTGATTCGACAGGCTCACAACAATCTGTACAATCATATGCATCACCAACACCACCATATGGAAGTAGTATGAAAGGTGGTAGCATAGCTGAAATTTTAGTTGGTCTCGCTTATAATGGTACTACTGGACGTTTGTCAGTGGAAATAATTAAGGGTTCACATTTTCGTGGAGGCGGTGGTAGTGATACAAAACCACCAGATACATATGTGAAATTAACTTTGGTTGATAGCAATAGTCATGAAATGGGTCGTTCGAAAACTGGATTGAAACGTGCACAACCAAATCCACTGTACAAAGAGACATTTATATTTCAGGTTGCATTATTTCAGCTTGGTGATGTAACACTTTTTATCTCAGTATATAATCGTCGACGTTCGGCAATGGGTAAAAAAGGACGAGAAATGATTGGTTGGCTTTGTCTTGGTTTAAATAGTTCTGGACCAGAAGAATTGCAACATTGGAATGATATGCGAGCAGCACGACAACCAACACAGGTACAACGTTGGCATTCACTTTTACGTCCATAAATTTTTTTGGACAATGAAATATATTTACATACAAATATATAATATATTAATTCTCGAAACAATTTACGCAAACGTAAATTTTGTTTATGAGAATATTTTTCTCATATTTTTTTTCTCGTTATAAATGTATAAATACGATTATATTTGTTTTAAACGAATAATTGCTATATACATGGATTAACGAAAAAATTTTCGATAAAATTGAGAAAAAACAAGAAGGAAAAAAAAAAAAAACAATAATTGAACGTAAATAATGTTCGATTAAATAGAAACAAATAACAATATCTTTTCACACTTTTGAGGTAAAAAATGATGATATTAATAGCCTCACAATGAAAATTGTTACTGCCCAAATGAAACACCGAAGTCAATATCTTGATTAAATATAATCAATCTTTTAAAATATTGATAAATATATTTGGTGACGCTATATTTGTATGCACACATTTCGGTAATGGGCAGCTTTTTAAATTTTTCATCAATTTGTCATTGTCGTTGTTGTCAAGAGAATTTTGATGTTAACGGCAATATAATATTTTGAAAATATTGGCGAAGGTATGTTGAAGTTTAATCAATGATTATAAGGTATGATGAAACGAAAGGATATAACATACGCCGATCGAATTGAATCATATTCATACGCGTAATTAAACTATATATTTCTTCATTTTCGATCCATCCGTGCCTGAGCCAACAATTGAAAGAGAAAAAAAAAAAAAAAAAAAAAAAGGAGAAAAAAAAACAAACAAAATACTATTTATTTTTTACTTTGTGCCTTTGAAATTCCTTAAAACTTACTTAATTCATTTGTGAAATCAATTCAACACGCACTCACACACACAAACACATACACACATGCATACACACACACATACATACAATGAGAAAAAAAAATTGCTGGTTACTTTATCTACCCTCTTTCAAAGGAAACAAAAAATTAATATAAATAATTAATGATAAATAATAAATAATAATGATATTTTGGAACGCGCAATTCATAGCACGTTACAATTTTAGTGTTTAACACTCAACGACGCACAATTCACATCAGCACCTTATAAATGCAGATTGTGATTTTCAGTATTGATATTATTGGCTAAAAAAAAAATAAAATAAAAAAACAATGTTAAGACAATTAAAATACAATTCTATCCTTTTTTTCGATGAAGGATATAAGATAAGGAAAAATAAATAAATCGTGAATGAAAAATTATCATTACCATTGATAGAATATATAAAAACGAGAGAGTGAAAAAAAAATCACGGTATAAATATCAACGTAGAAAAACAGATGCTGTGAAATATTTTTTCGGTAATTTGTAGATCATTAAAAAATTTGAAACATACGCATATTATATTTATTGTTAATTTATGTATTTAATGATTACACTTTACGTCACGTTATATTTTATTCACCGAGAATATATATAGATTTTAAAAATGTTAGCAGTTGTAAAAAATAATTCTGGAATATCGTGTATCCTCAAATTAAAAGTTTTTACAGGTATATAATTTGAATTACAAAATGAAGATATCACGATTAGAGAAATAAATTGGCCAAAAAAGAAAATAAAGTAATGATAATAACAAGTGTTATAGATTATCTACATTTTTACAATGAATTTGTCAATAATCGAACAGATTACATTCGATTGCATTATTACTAAGAATTTTTAACTAATAATTACTATTACAACTAAATCTTGAAATATGATATTTATTACAACAAAAAAAGAAAAAAACTGACCTATTTGTAATTGATAAAAATCACAAATATTTATACTAGTCAGTATTGAATAATTATTTTTTTTTTCTCAAAATGTAAGTTCATTTTTTCGCTGGCATTGACTGTTGAAAAAACAAAAAAAAAAAAAACAAACAAAAAAGATCATAAATGATCACAAGTAACACACAAAATAAATAACAATTACAATGTTAATTGTGGTTTTGCAGAATGTCAACCGAATAAATATTGGACTTTTTGTCTGGAGCACTTCCCTCTTTCTCTCTCCCCCTTTCTGTCTTTCTCACTTTTAACATCCTTCGGTTTCAATGAGAATTTATTAAAAATTTAAACGTCTACTGCACAAAATAAAAAAAGAAACAAAAAAACATTACCTTAATCATTATTGTATTACTATGACATAATTAAATATATCAAATAAAAAATTTGCCGCGTTTTATAAAAATTGTATTCCAATATTACAAAATTAATTGAAAACCTACAATATGTTATAAAGATCGGATCAGCTACCAATAAATTACATTAAAAAACAAAAAAACAAAAATGTGAAAAAAAGCTTACTTATTATAGAACATATTTTTCCATTAATTCTTGTTTTTTCCTCGCCAATAATGCCTCTTGAATTTCTTCCTGTGTTGGAATTGGTTTTTGTGCTGTTATTTCAATTTCCATTCCAGCTTCAGATTCATTATTGTCTTGTGGCATCCATTCGTTTATTAATTTGTTACGATATTTTTGTCCATCCTTTTCCTCTAATGGTTCTAAAATACCATCATCATCATCACGATAGCCATAATAATCAGCATCAATATCTTTCATAAGTTCGGCGCGAGTTTTTCTTGGTGGTGGCGGTGGTTCTTGTTCAAAAAGTTCACGCACCCCCGGTAATTCTTTGGCCGCACCAAAATATTTGTATCCACGATTTCCAGGTACCTACAAAAAATTAATGCATATGAATATATCATGTATCATTTATTATTCATAAAAATATATTTAAATAATTTTATTTTCATGCAATTACCTCGCGTCCTTCATGATCCAACATTCGTGGGCCAACTCGTGAATAGTCTGGACCACCAAGATCTTTAATTTGTGCCTCCCAATGTCGTTTTTCTCGTAATAATTTATTAATTTCGTCATTAAGATCACGAATTCGAAATTCACCTAAACCAGCATTTTGTATTTGCGCGACTTTTTTTGCAACTTCTCTAATTATTTGCATTCTCCACTTTTCAGCTTTTCTCAAATCACGACATTCCGATGCAAGATACGGTCTACGTTCTTGTTCTTTTTTAAATCCATCATTACTTTGTGCCGCTCTCCATCGAGCCAAGGTAGTCCTAGAATCAATCAATTTTAATCAACATAAATAAATTAAATTTCACAAATATCAAATCATAATCGTTTGTGATGCTATTGAAAAATAATAACCGAATTAATACATACATTGCTTTTTCTGCATTACGAGCCTGTAAACAAAAGAATTGACAATTTATTAACAATTAGCAATAATTCTATCATACTTTTTATCTGAATATAAAATAAATTTTTTCAATGCTTACCATTTTTTATTAATTATTTATATAGATTTATTTTTATTTAAAAATTTTTTTATTTACAGATAACACCCTGTACATAAATTCTAACCTATAAATTTTATCGATATAAAACAACAATGGCTGACATTGGCATTCATCTGTTTCCATTAAAATAATGAGCTCAACCTTGTGGTTATTGGTGGGTCCTTGGCCATTATTCCCACCAATTAAAATTTTTGGCGCCATTAGATTTATAAAATTTTTATTATACAGTGCAGTAAGGTCCACAAGTTACTCAGTGAATGAGAAAATTGAAGAAAATTAATTGACAAATGTAAGTGTTAAATATTATTATTATTATTATAATTACTTTTTTTTTTAATTTCTCATGTACAATACGCATATAAATTTGATTTATTTCAATCCCAATACTCAATATCATTATCAACTACAATATGTAATATTTATTTCAATACGTTAACAATCTGGTGTATTAATTTGTATATGTGGTATGGCACATTACACTTTACAATTTCTTATATTATTTATATATATATACTTTGTAATAATTATTCAAACAATTTATTGAGTATAAAATGGAAAAAAAAATTTTTTAATCCGGGGGGGGGGGGGGGGATTCACAGTACCGTTTAATTGTCTTTGTCTTTTACACGAGTACTTGAAAAATTTTGTATATCCAATTATCATTCAACACCAATTATTTCTTTAATTTTTTTCGATGTGAATGCATCTTTCACAACAAAACATATCCAAGAAGATATCCAAAAAGTTGCACAGACATATATACAACAAAAACCCGGATTAATGAGTGGGTTACGCTAAAAATGTGGCAAACACACTTTACCAGCAAACAATTCTGATATAACTGTTATCCACAATGCTAAAACAAATAATATATAAGATATTCCAACTTGATGAGAGTTCGGCAATTGATATGGTTGTCCACCAATTTCATCAATATGAAAACCCATGGGAAATATTACGGCTGCTAAACAAAATAATACCACTGAAAATTTAAAATAAAAAAAGAATAAAAATTCAATTATTTATCTAAAAATATAGTATCAATTATAATTTTATCCTAAATTTTTTTCGTTTTGAATGATTTTCACGTTTTACATACTTGCAGTAAATCCAACCCATCGGGCATAAGGTATAACATGTCGATCCCAATGGGAACATGTTAATAGTATTATTGTCACTGTAATTAAAGTACATCCGAGAAATATACAAGCAAGTGCTATTAACCATTCAGGTTGTAAATCTGGTGTATAGCAAACTTGTGGTCTATTATAAAGTGTCATACATGACCACATTAATCCAAGTCTTGTATCACCTATGAAAATTAATTATCAGTATTAATCAAAATATTAATACAATATAAATAATAAATAATTATTATTAATATAATCCACATATATACATATATATATAAATATAATCACCACCAACATCTGTGATTATCCAATCTGGCATTGCCAGACTGGCAATTGCAAATATATCAGCTGCAAGAAATAGAGTACCCGAAATCACTGTCAATTTATCCATTTTTTATTTATTTATTTTGTCACTATTAATAATTTATCATTGAATATACATATTCATATTTATGGTGGAATTATTCTCAAATATATTATTATTATTTTTTTTTTTTTCAAATCCACTATAATAAATATCTTTTTAATATGTATATTATAAACACAAATATTATGTTTAGTTATTTTCTTTTTCTCTTTTTCAAGTTTCATATATTAATTTTCAACACATTTTACGTATCCAAAATTTACTTATATAAAATCACAGACACAATACAACATTCAATCATGTTATAGTATTCCAATTATTATTATGACAAATTATTTAAAATTAAAATAATTCACGAATAAATTTCCACAACAAACATCTGATCTGCAATGGTCACACATTATTGTTATTATTATTAATATTATTATTATTATGTATCCATAGTGAATATAATATAATATCGATTAGAACGCGTTCTCGAAATTCATCATAAGATAAATATGCAATCGTTCTTATCGACTACCCGAAAGGAAACTTTTTTTTTATTTCAACTTGATATAATTCCCTTGCATGTGTGGCATTTTATATAATCGTATAGTTATACATATAAATTTATATATCCCTATTGGTTAGTTATTTATAACACACAATCCATCACAGTACAATTCACTTAATTGTCATACGAGTAATTAAACCCAATGAATATATAAATACACACTATACAAATCTTGTATTTAAAGAACATTATGTGTGGCAATTATATTTTTTTTTGACAATGAAAAAAAAAAAAAAAAAAAAATTTACATAAAATATTTTTAACATAATAATTGCATAATTGTAAATACAGTCACTAAATACTATGAATATTTCTATAATAATAATAATAATAATAATAATAAATGATAAAAAAAAATTGTAGATAGAAAAAGTGAGAAATTATACATAACTTTACGAATGTTAAAAATAAAAATAAATAATATATATATTCACATAACTTTACAGATAAATTCAATATTTTTTTATTCACAACTTTTAATTTTTATCAAAGATGAAGGAAAAATATGAAACAATAAAATAAGATGAAATAAAAAAGGAAAGAGAAGTGAATAAACATTAGGGGTTTTGTGACGACGAGTAGATTGATGTATAAATATATATACGTATATATAAAATAATATAAAACAAAAATAAATATACGTATTGTTTAATATACGTCACACATTTATAGTGATAAATACAACCCCATACGTTATCTGAGAATATACTTCTATAAAGAAAAAAGTGAAGAGAAAAAGGAAAAAAAAAAATATATAGTTTTAAAGTATAACATAAGTAAATATATATTGCAATTACTTCACTAAAGTGGTGAAGAATGAAAATTCATAGACTTCCGTTATTTTAATACACAGGAAAAAAAAAAAAATAATAATAATAATAATAAAAACTGAATATATATAAATGAATAAATAAAACACACAATAGATATCTGTTCATACAATACAAATTAATAATTTTTATTTTTATTCATGTCATTTTTTTTTTTTTTTTTTTTTTTTTCATCTCAATACCGACAGTAATATTTATAGAGTGAAATAGATAAAATATATATAGATATGGATACAAATAAATAGGCAGAAAGAGGTAAATACACAGATGCCATACGCCCACATTATTACCATTAGGATTTCCCACTCATCCCCATCAATATATTTAGTTCACCCTCATAGTAACAAATTGATCTTTTGCATTGCGGTCACCAATTCTAATATGTCCCCCATAAATATATATATATATATATATATATATATAATTTATTGTACTGTCAAGTCATTATAATAGGCATATATATATTCAATGAATTTAATAAATAACCACAGAGAGATTTAGAAGGATCAACAAGAGTCAATAGTCATGTTTATTTCAATATCAATACATATACGTATAAATGTAATATAAATTATTATCATCATTAAAATTAATGACAGATTATTATATTGATATTATAGAAAATAAATAATTTTAGGATATATATCTATTTGTTAAATAATATAATTGTTCGATACACTTTGTATTATTATTGACGTTTTAATATTTGATTATATATATATATATTTTTTTTGTTTTTTTTATTTTTTATTAGATCACTATTTTCTTTTATTTATTTAGTTATTAATTTATTATTATTATTATTATTATTTATTTATCCAACTAGTAATAATTTAATAGTTCAATTGACGTGTGAAAATGTAATCAACATCAATATCAATACAGATACACAAAATTATAAAAAAAAAAATCCATCGTATAAATTTTTTCTATATTAATGAACATGATAAATAACTCATCAGGATCGATAATTTATTCAATACATATAAAATATAAAAACAATAGAATACACACAAATTGTAAAAGCACAAGGTTATATATTATAAATTGAAGCATTGAGGTTTGAGTAGAGAAAAAAAAAAAGTAGAGAAAAAAAAGAAAAAAAAAATGAAGAAAAACGATAAAGTGAAAAATAAAAAAAAGTTGACAACGAATATTGTGAAATATTGAAGATTGTAACTGTGAATATATAATTTATTATTGATTATAAATATAAAGTTTGTGGGACAATATAAGATTTTTAGGTGACAGTAATTGTATATACACGTATAAAATAGTGAAACGTCAATGCCTTTGGCAGTTGCGTTGGTGATGGTTGTGATGGTTTTGGCGGCAGTGCTCACTCTCACTATCCTTTTTTCTTCCTTTATCCCTCTCTTTTTCTCTTATACTGTATGTGCTGACAGAAGAATAGGCTAAATGAAGCCTTCTAGAATTTCAACACCCTCTCTATCGCTCTTATTGAATTTTTATTTTTTATTTTTATTTTTCCTTCTCTCTTGTCATGCACACAATTCACATACAACTCATAGACACATTGATAGAGGGTTGGAAACATGTTTTTTGTCGTAATACATATATATATATATATATACATGAAGGCATTTATATAAAGAGAGAGAGGGGGGTAAAATGATGGGAAGTCAGTGGGATGCGGGCCAATGAACTGGTCGAGAGGTGCAAAAGGGGGCCACTATTGGGCGTGGCTAGAGAAACGATAAACCACGTTGAACAGTGTTGGTATGTGTGATGTAAAAGCAAGTTAAATTGTATTTGTGTATGTGTATGTTTGTATGATGGGTGACAAAGACGCAGAGAAGTAGAGAGAAATCAAGTGAGTGGGCGAGTATGATCAGAGGGCGGTGAGGGCGTGGGTGGATGAACGAAGTGTGCCCCGGGGTGTAATATTATACCGCTAGGTGGATAAATAGACAGTTTCATATATATATATATATATATATACATTGAATAGAAAGGAGCGAGCGACTGTTGCGATATTGAGGGACATGAAATGGAGAGAAATAGAGTAAAATGTTGAGTGGAAATACGGAAAATTGAGGTAAGGTGGTATATGTTGTGTAAGGGGACAAAGCGAATTGAAATGAAAGAGATGGAAGAAGAGGAAAACAAGAAACAAAAAAGAAAGAAAGAAAAAAAAAATTGTATATATGTAATACAGTTGGAGAAAAAGACTAAGAGGACATACTCCAGGTGGATAGATGGTTGGAAGAGTTTCAGAACAAATAGTGGCTGTAGTCAACCTCAGTTTGTTGGACATTCTTTTTATTTTTATTATTTTTTTTTTTCTTGTTTCTCTCGTTTTTTAAATTTTTTTTTTATTTTTGTTTAACACTGGTATATATAAAGTAAGTAGATATGTACAGAGATGTTAAGCTGAAGTGATAGTTTGGGAGGTTTTATTTATTTATTTATCTATTTATCTATTTATCTATTTATCTTTTTTTTTTTTTTGTATTTTGTTTCAACAATTGAACTTCATTATTTTCACATCGAGTTTTTTTTATTTTTATTTTCCTCTCTATTATTATATTTATTATTTACTATTATTATTTTTTTTCCTTTTTTTAGATTTATGGTAGACGTGTATTTTTTATTTTACACACAACTTTTTTTTTTTTTATCGTAAATTTGTATTGTAACATTGAAATTGTTTTTGAATATAATTCGTGAATTATGTGAAGAATGAAACGTGTGATGGAATATATTTTGAAATAGATAATAAAAAATTTAAAAAAACCAACTATGAGTTGAATTGGCTGACAGGTATCATATGATATAAATCATTTTACACTGTGCATGTGTGTGTGTGTGTGTGTGTGTGTGTTTGTGTGTATGTATTTAATGAATACAACTAGCGTTAGGGTATGAATGAAATACCTACATCTGTTCGATGTTGCAAGCAGGTGCTGGCGGATTGCATTTCGATTTTGACCCGTAAGTAGATTAAAGATCTGAATGTTTTTGTGGGGGTCACGTGCGACGTGTCAAAATAAATAACTATCCCTTTAAATGATGCTGTTTTATATACTTATATGCATATATAAATATATAACATAAAAAATATAAAATTGTGAATATATTGAAAAGTATTGAAATAAATATATTTGAATAATTTTTATTTCACATTTTAATTATATAATCAATAGAATTTATATATTTTATATTTAATTTAAATTAATTTTTAGAGTTCAAATGAAAATATTTATTGAATTAACATGTTATTTTGTTTGTTTGTTTTTATTTTATTTAATTTTATTTATTGTGTATTGATGAAATTTATTATTGAGTATATTTTTTATTTTTTTAATTTTTTTATTTTTTTTTGAGGATTTAAAGCTAACAATTAATTTTCTATTCGATTGGAATTAATTCACACTGCGGGTGTTATTTCAATGAATTATTTATACCCTTTATATGATTGTCAGATGAATCTTTTGTATATATATATATATGATGTTTTATATAAAGACTACTGTCACCTGATGATGGGAAAAAATTATTATAATACTTTAGGGTGAACATTACCCCTGATTCAATTAATCTAGATTTACCAAATGTATTCCAATATTTATCATAGAAAAAAAAGAATTTTTTTTTTTTCCTTTTTCACATTTTTCCCCAAATTATTTTGATATATATCATATAATTTTGTACATTCAAATTAATTAATCAACTAGCAAATTCATCTTTCATATAAAAATATTATGGAAATTTTATTAATATAACGAAAAAATAATAATAATAAATAAATAAATAAATAAAGTTTAATTAAAAAGTTTCTGATCTTCATTACCATTGCCACCAATCGTTCATGATTAAATTATATATATCATAACCTTTTTCAAAGTTGGGTAAAGTGAAATAAAGACACGTTTAAACTCGCAACGAATCCCTGGGGCACTTCTTAATTCCTCTTTTAAAATTGTACAGACAAAAAAAAAAAAAAAAAAAAAAAAAAAAAAACGTCTAGTGGAAGAATTAATACAGAAAAAACAAAAAAAAAAATGAAATAATTCAAGTATTCGTGTTTTTTTTTTAAATTTATTTTTTATTTTTTTATTCATCTTTCTTTTTTTCCTTTTGGATAAACTTTTATTCTTCAAACTAGTTCAGATTTAATTGTCCATAAGTGTACCATGTAATACACATACTCACGTATTTGCACATGATTCATTGTCGAATGTTCTTGATCTCTCTTCTTTTTTTATACACACACACACACACACACATATATATACATGATTTTATATACTATATACAATCATAGACAGTGGAAAAAAAATAAAAAATAAATAAAAATCGAGGGGTGCCCATTCAAGTGTATTGCTCGCGTAGCCCACGTAATTGTTTTATTCGCGTATGCCCCCCTCAGTCAGTAGCATGACAAAACCCACTCTCACTTTATTTAATCCTACTCCCCCATATATACAAAGCGTTCAAGTCTCTTTTTTTCTTTTTTCGATCTTTTTTTTTTTTTTTTTTTTATACTCATTGCCACCCGCAGTGCAATATCTCCACAGATATATACATATCAGTTTGTCATTGAGCTTCAAGTTAATACTCATAACAGGTTAACATCTCACGTGTCATTATATTCCATCAATAAAAAATCTTAACCACACAAAAAAAAAAAAAAAAAAAAAATTTTTTTTTCTTCTTTTCTTTTATAATATTTTATTCTCTTTAATTTCATTATTTTTCCACATTATTTTTATACTTTGATTTTATTATTTTTTTTTTTTTTCTCGATTTCATCATTCACACTCTTCTCTTCCGTGTCGCCCCCGTGTAATATTTTATTTTATTATATAATATTGCCAATTCAACGAGGTGTTGTCAACCAGTGGTGTCCTCGTATAAAATCTCTTTGCCAACGTCTTTGTCATTTTGTCAGCAGAAAAACGTGCTTTTCTTTAAGAGGTCGTCCCCAACAATTTTATCCCTGTCTGTTCTTATACGTTCTCTTTTCCCTTGCACATATAAGTATATCACAGAGCTTGAGACTATTTTTGCTGATTAGACATCGTCTTTCGTCACGTCAGCGTGTAACACTTATAGTCTTTATTGTACATACGGATTTTTCATACTCGTGAAATAAATTTATTTTCAATTAAATAAATATATATCACAAAAAAGATAAAAAAAAAAAAAAAAAAAAAAAAAAGATAAAAAAAATTCCATTTTTTTTTTTTATTATTTTTTTTCTATTGATTGTTTGAATTATTATACAATTTTCACGATGAATTATTATTTATATATATGCGGCTAATTAATTGCCAGTATGATCGTTATATTATAAATAACCCTCGTGTGCAAGCGCTCCAGGGGTAATCGTTTGTCATGTGCATTTTATTCACTCTGTGTATAATACCAAATGATCGGTCTCCAATGGAGGTTACTCTACACATACACACCTACAACGTACCACGTACACATTTATATATATCTATATTATGTCACTAAACATGTACGTAAAATACTTCGAATAGAAAATCGACACGCGCGCACCCAAATGAATTAATTTTTTTTTTTTTTTTTTTTCTGTATTCATTGCAACCGTTACTTTTACATTACTTGTTTGTATATACACATAATATATATATATGTGTGTACTATTTTATCGGTGTCTTGTCATTGTCAATGAAATCCTCGTGGGAATGGACACTCGGTGTTTGAGTAACAAACTATATTTATATGTATATGTACTAAAGATACCAATGGGTCTCTTATTTGATGTTTACACAAAGTACTAATGGCCGAGCTTAGAGAGATTTAAATTTGTCTATTTCGTTTGTCTCACAAATTTTCTCTCTAACGCCCATTTATTGTCGATATTTTATTATAACTATTATTATTATTATTATTATTATTATTATTATTATTATTATTATTATTATTATTATTATTACTATAAAGTCTATGACTATAAAGTTTTTTAAATACAATATAATTTTATCAAAGTTATAATAGCCGGTGGCCACGTAGTTTCAATCTTTTTATAAACTCTTGACGTGAAAATTATATTGAAGTAAAAAAGTTTATGAGTAAAATTATTTCACGTCACTTATATTCCATTTATTCATTCATTTATTTTTCATTTTTTCATATTTTTTTTTTCATTTCACAATTGTGATAAATTTAAAAAAAAAAAAAAAAAAAAAAAAATCATATGATTATTATTATTATTATTATTTTATTTTTGTTATTTTTTTTTTTCCATTTTTAAATAAAAATACACATTGTGTTTAAATTAAATATTGTTGGTTTGTTTGTGAATTACAACACAACAACAACAACAACAGAAAAAAAAAAAAGAAATGTATATGTTCATGTTATAAAAGAAAAATTTATCAAAATAATAATATATAAATGTCAGGTCATATATATATATATATATATGTGTGTGGGTGTATGTGTGTGTATGTGTGTATGTGTGTGTACGTAGTCTTTTCTGTTGATGCGAAAACTTTGTTCAAGAATCTAATATCATCCCTAGTACACACACATTCTCAACATTCCATGAGCAACACAGAGTCACAGGACTCGACTTCTGTACTTTACTACCTTTATACACGAAGCAAAGTGAGTAAAGGATGGGGTAGGTGGAATGAAAGAGAGGTAAAAAAGAAATAAAAATAGATAGAAAGATGAAAAAAAAAAAAAAAAAAAAAAAAAACAGAGTGATAGAGAGAGATTGAGAGAGAATAAACGATAGAAATGAGTATAAAGTAGCGGGGTGATATGAGCGGGTATATAGAGACGGTGATAACGTAAAACGAGAGGAGGACGTGAAGCAACGAGTAATACGAGTAACAGCCGAGTAGAAATCCACAAAGTGAGGGAGGTGAGGAATCGCGGGCGCGGGTTGGTGGGGCAACGTAGAACAAGTATAAGGGGTATGAATAGGTGGAGGGGTTGATATCTTAGCCGCCACAAAGCAGTGATAACATTTTCCCTCCTGTACAGAAACCTAGCAACCCTCTGTGTGCTGCTGCTGCTGTTGCTGCTCCTCGTCGACGCTTCTCTCTCTCTCTCTCTCTCGCCGGTGCTTTCTCTCGTCGCGTTTATTCATGATCGATATCCCAATAATGGCATTACCGTTGTCATGACTACCCACCCACGCTTACCACGCCTACACACAAATATGGCCGACGAATGTGAGGAGATTGTAAAGCCCACATCGGTGGAACAGAGATGTACAGAGTGAAGAGGAAATAAGAGGGTTGGTTTGTGATAATATTGGTTATAACCATGGACCTGGAGCAAAATATACATATATATATGTATAGTTATAAATATATATATATATATATAATGGGATTGCCAAAGGAATGCAATGGCTGGAGTATTCTTATACATTGACTTTTTCATTTTACTCATTTTAACTTTTTCTCATTTTTTTTTTCTTTTTTTTTTTTTTGTTCTTTGTTTTCACTGCTTTTAAAGAGTTTTCCTTTCTTTATCATTATTTAATTATTACTATTGTTATTATTATTATTTATTTATTTTTTTTTTTTTAAATATATATTTTTTTATTGTCAAGGTATTTTTATGTGTTTCACTGAAACTTCCAGAATGTCATGTAATTAAAAAACTAAAAAAAAAAAAAATATATGAATAATATAAAAAAAATTTTATGTAAATAATTTATATATCGTTTTTTTTTCTTTGTTTATTTTATTTACAGTTGAGTAATTCCAATTATTTTTGTATATGTTGTGTGTGTGTGTGTGTGTTGGGTTAAAGAGATCTAAATGTAGATTTATGTGAAATAGTTTCACGCGCGTGTAACGTGTGTGTATATATTGTAGAATGATTACTATCCATACCCTTTTATTTATTTTTTTTTTCTATTTCAAATGCTCGTCAAGTGTGTGTGCATACGGAATGTAATATATCTTGTTGTTCACGTGACAGTCACGTGCCGGTAAGTGTTTGTTTCGGTTTGTATTGTCACCACGGATCCTAAAGCTCATCCATCGGGCGTGTTATATATTTCAAGTCTTTCATATGTATGTGTGTGTACGTGTGTATTCGTATATAACATGAATTTCAATATATTTTTATTTAATAATTACAAACAATATCATTATTTGAATAATTATTCTATCTGAAATATATTTATTGATTCTATTTAATATACAAATGAAAATTATATGATTTATTTATTTATTTATTTTTTTTGTTTATAATCAGAATTGAATAGTAGTAATAATGACAAAATTGATGATAAAACAGAGGGATAAACTGGAAGAAAAAACGATAAAAAAAAAAAAATTAAAAAAAAAAAAAGGGAAAAAAAAAACGAATTAGAAATTAAAATTCAAGTGAGGGAAAAATTGTAAAAGACAAAAAAAAAAAAAAAAAAAAATGTATAAAGTGACATCACAGGCGGTGGACAGAAAAGAAGAGCAGCTGTTATCACCATCGCGATCAAGGAATGCAATATCGTCACCCCGTGTGACAAGAAAGTTGTTTATATATATTCGATATCTTTGTTGCACTCGTGTTCACATCAGTTGAGAGATTAAAGCGCAATGAAAATCCGCTCATTGTCTCTCTCTCTCTCTCTCTCATCCCCCTCTTTTTATACCCATATAAATAGGTATTTTTTAGTATATGCATACTTGATGCTGATGCCTAACTCGTGACTATAATGTACACATTTTTTCGCAACACTCGACTCTGTATACATATCTACATATATATATATATACATTGAGAAGATATAGCGTGGAAAAACGCGTTTTATCACTTAGCACTTACCAACACAGTGTATATTGAACATCACTTTGTGCTTTACCATCATTTTTAAAATACGACGAATATTTATTTCATTTTTCCAAAATTAATTTTCTCTTATTTATTTATATATTTATATATTTATTATTATTATTATTATTATTATTATTATTATTATTATTCAAAATAAATTAATATCTGTAATGAAATGTGAACGTATATACATATGTATGTATGTAATTGGGACAAGGGTAAATAAACAAATATATATGTGTGTGTGTATGTGTGTGTGTGTGTAATTGAACTCATTTTATTATCATATCGTGTGTGATAAATCTATTTGTCAATATTTTTTAGTTTTTTAATTTATTCATTTTTAAATTCAATATAATTAACTATCTTATTGATTCCTCTTTATTTCTATTTTGTCCATATTTTTCATTTTTATTTTTTTTATTTTTGGTTTTCCTTTCTTCGGTCGTTATTTTTACTGTTAATTTTTTGACACATGTTCAATGTTTAAATGGTATATTTGAATTGTCATTATTATCCTAAAATGAATATTCAAATAGGAAAAAAAAAAAAGAAAAAAAAAACAGTACACTCACATGATGTAAATGTACGCGCGCACGCGCGCGTATGTGTGTGTGTGTGTGTGCAATATCATCACTTTAATTATCATCATAAATAATTATTCTCTCTCTCTATTTTTTATTCTGTATTGTCTGGATGAGCATCATATACGTAATTGCTAATTTAAATAAAAAAATGTATCTAAAAGATGTGCTAAAAGTTGTGAAAAAAGAGAAAGAGAGGATAGAGCTGGGGAAAAAGATGGGGTGGGTTATATAATAAGTGTCATTGATGCATTTATCTGTGTATTTTCATATTATTATTATTATTATTTTTTTTTTTTTTCTTGCAATAATAATATATGTAAATACGCGACTGATGTTATCATAGATAATGTGTACAGACAAATTGTAATAAAAATTCTAAGAATAATCATTCATCTTTATTGCACTGAAATAACAAAAAAATAAATGATAATAATAATAAATAAATAATAATTATAATAATACTAATTAATATATCCGTGTGTTGATGTATATATATATATTTATTTATTTATTTAAACTGTATTATATCGTATATTAAATTGAAATTTTATTTCTTTTATATCTACAAAATAAATAATCCATTCAATTATACAATTAGCTTAATCATAATATTATTATCTATATATTATTGGACTTTAAAATATTAATAATAATATGATATTTTTTAATTATCATAATATTATTACATATCGCAATGAGAATTATATTTATTTTATTTGTTTCACTTTATTATTTCTATTTTTATTTTATTGTAATTATGAGATTTTTATTTTTCTCCATTTCCTTCTTCTTCTTCTTCTTCATCTTATTATTATTATTATTATTATTATTATTATTATTATTATTAATATTTTCTTCACATAATTTTCATAAATTAATATACATAAATTTGAGATCAAGAATACACATCTAATGTAGTTAATATAGTCTTATCGTATGTACACTAAAGGTAAAATCTTACGATAGCCTCACAATAATAATATTTTTATCATAAATTTATGATTTAATACGAGCAATAATTTTTGCATTGTGTAATTAGATTATTCTACAAATTATATTTATATATTTATATGTATGTACTTTTTAAATCCTTCATTTTTTTTTTTTTGTTTATTTATTCATTTATTCATTTATTTATTTACTTATTTATTCTATAATTCTTTTTGTATATTATTTAAATCTAAAAATACATTATTAAATGTTTATATATATATACAAGAACAAAAATTCGAGTGATTCTTCACCTATACATAGGACACAGTCAACAAGGGGAAAAAAAACTAGAAAAAAAAAAATAATAATAGTAATAATAATAATAATAATAAATAAATAAATAAAAGGAAAAATTGAAAAAGAACGAGGGTAAAAGTAAAAGAGATGAAGAAAAAAAAAAAAAAAAAAGGACTAGCCCTTATGGAGATCAAGTGCTTTGCACACATCGAATCGACGGCCATATTTACAATGCATTCATTGGCTTCAACAGCAATATGTGCGAATAGAAGCTCACATCATCAGTGGATATTAGTAAAAAATATAAATTTTCCATATTGAATTAAATCAATAAATTAATTAATATTATTTATCAATTATAATATCTATCACAATTAGTATAAGGGAAAAAGGTTGGATGTTAACGAAATAAATTTTACGGTAGATACGGGGGAAGGGGAGTTTTTTTGTTTCCTCAAAATGTCTGATATGATTTGAAAAAAAGAAAAAAAAAGAAAAAAAGATGAAGATTACGATTGGTGTATGTGTATAAAATAGATTAAACAAGCGGTGAAAATGCTGAGACTTGACTGCGAATTTCGCGATGTTCAGCTGGACTTAAATCAAGTAAACCGCCAATATTTTGTTCTGTACCAGTTTGTTTGCCAATAAGTGCGTCTATACTGAAGCTGGTTTTTTTATCAGGTGCAGCACTAGAACTGACAGAAATAGCTAATCTGGTTGGAATTGATGTCATCATTGTGTTCGTTGTATTAGCGGTATTAATTGAATTATTTGGCGTGTGAATACCAACGAGTTGACGTATTTGTTGATGTGGTGCTGCTATTGGTACAGGTTTGTACAGTGGCGGTGGTGGTTCAAGAAAACCACCGAGTTTCAGTGCTTCCAATGCCGATGGTGGAAATTCAAGTATTGGAATTCGTGGTGGTGGTGGTGTTAGATAAGCCGCCGCTGCCGCCGCCGCCGCTGCTGCACCAGGATAACCAATTGTTCCTCCGTGATTTGCACCTGGACATCCACCACGATCACCACATATTGCAAATGTTGCCATAATAGCACGATCACGTAATACATAATGCGATGGTGGTCTTTTATATCGTTTTCTCCGACGTAAAAAACTTCCATTGTCAAACATATCCTCAGCCAATGGATCCAATGTCCAATAATTACCTTTACCCGGATTACCCGGTTCACGTGGTATTTTTATAAAACAATCATTCAATGATAAATTATGTCTAATTGAATTTTGCCAAGCGGGAAATTTTTCATGATAATACGGAAATCGTGCCATTATAAATTCACATATACCACTCAATGTTAATTTTTTTTGTGGCGATTGTAATATTGCCATTGTTATAAGTGCAATATATGAATATGGCGGTTTTATTTGTGTTGATGACATTTTATCTGATGAATATGACGATGATTGTCCAGATTTTTGTGTTGTTGACATCATTGAATATGTTTTTTTATTATTCCTATTACGATTTCGTGTTGCTGATGATGTTGCATTGACAATATGTGAATTAACATCTATATTTGTATTTGAACACGATGATGACAAGTCTTTTTGATCCAAACTCACTGGATCCACTATCATACTACTGCTGTCTGAGTCACGATCACTGTCAATGCAATCGTCACACGACACATTTGATATTATCATTGTTCCAATATCCATTTTTATTTTTTATTCTTGATTATTTATTTATTTATTTATTTATTTATTATTAATATTATTATTATTAATTCTTTTTTATTTTTTATTCTTCAACCAATGATTTTTTTTTGCTGTTTCCCCGAAATTATTTCAATTGAAATTGATTCTCATATGGAAATATCGTGAATTTTTTTTTTTGTTTTTTTAAATTTTTTTTTTTAAATTATTATATCAAGTTTAAACTATTACAGAGTTTAACACACCAGGATATTTCTGTGACAACTGATTTTCTTTGAGCAAAGACCTTAATGTAACCATCATCAGATGAGTTATCTTCGCGTGCGCTTACGCGCGCGCACGCGTGTCTACGTGTGCTATCGTGTGATATTTTACAATAATAGTTTAGTGGCGACAGACTGTGATAACATACACATTTATCCACACTACACCAACACCTAATATATATATATTTGTATATATATATACATGTACATATAAATATACATACACATATATTTTTTATTCTTTCTCATTTTTTTTTTTTTTTAAATTCGAATTCTTTCAAAACTCCACTTTGCACTGTGACGCACGCACAATCACTCAATAATTGAGAATAGAAAAATATCCAAAAATAAATTTAAAAAATAAAAAATAAAAAAAACTAGTGATGAGTTTAATAGAGAATCACATTAGCTTGCATTATGCCAGAATATTATCATCAGTATAGTCGTTGTTTACTACCCAACTCAAGTCTCACAGTATGAGTTTGTCTCGAGGACTTTGTGGAATTTCAAGACCGCGTGGGATCCTACAATTGTTTTGTTGGTCAAACGTGTGTATAGTGATGTTAAATCCAATTTTCATTTATACACTATGATATTTATACATATACCACTGACAATTATACACACACAATCACGGATTTTTTTATTTTTATAAGAAAAAAAAAAAAAAAAAAAAAAAAATTTTTTTCTTCGTTCACTTTCTCTTATTTAATTATAATAATTTTTTGCTTTTTTTTTTAAATTTCTAATATATATCATCCATAATCACAATTCAATTTTATTTTCTCAATTTTTACTTGTACATTGTAATTTAATCACCACAATCATTAGATGACGTTTACTATTTATATCTTTATTGCTGTCTTTATAATAAATTTAATTCTATTATTATCTACATTCATTTTCAATTATTGAATTAAACTGATAACAATGATTACATAATGTCACTTATTTTATTTACATTTTCAATTAATTTCACGCAATAAATTGTGCACCAATTTTTTTCGTTTTGTTTATTTTACTTTTTCTCCTTCAATTATTACCATCAAATCAACACAATAATTATTATTGATAAATTTTAAAAAATTTTTATTTATTATTATGATTTCTTTTTCTCTCATTTCCCTTCTCCTCACTCACTCTTCCTCTTTTTCTCTATGCATACATTTTTATTTTCCTTTTTTTTCGTTCATCAATACACAATTATACATTTTTAATTGTAACATTTCAATTTATATTGTATTGAATTTAAAAAAAAAAAAAAAAAAAAAAAAAAAAAAACAGAAACAAAAACAAAACAAAAAATTGATTAATAAAAAACAAATTAATATATTGCATGTATAAACAATTAAAGTGTAAATATTTTGTAATATTTCTATATTGAGAGTGTAATGCGTGGCCGTTCGTGATGGTACTGTGAGAGATGACTGTGCCACGGATTCTGCTACGAATTGATTTGGTAAATGTCATTCTCTCTCATTCTATCTCTCCCCCTCTCACAAAAACGCTGTATGCTTTTACATTGAGGGGGCGGCGGCCACTACGAGGGGGCGGGCATTGCCAAGAGTATTACGTCCCCACTCTTTATATACAATCATCCCACTATATATATATATATATACAATTGTACATGGTGGTTGCTATACGTCGAGGGAAAATCCTCCCTTCTCCATCTCGCGTACATTTGAATTTGAGGGATTTATCGTGCGGATCGAGTTTGAGAGAGAACGAGAGAGAGAGAGAGAGAGGATTTTGATATACACCAATTGCACATACTGATATTCCACGCGTTGAATAAAGACAAAATTCATTGGGATTGATACAAGTGAGATATGAAAAGAAGAAAAATATTTTATTTATATAAAAGTAAAAGGTGTTGGATTATTTGATAGAAGGAAATTATTATAATTATATTTTTTATATAATAAAATGAACTTGATGTGTTATAATGCGTTGGAATAAAATAGAAAATATAAAAGTTTGTAGAGTAAAAATGTAATTGGATATATATCAGTAAAATAATTTTATACACAAATAAATTAATATTAAAAAGTAATAAAGAAGAAAAATAATAATTTTTTTTTTTTTTTTAATTAAACATTTGGGTGGGATACAATTGTTGGAACGATAAATATACGACATGGACAATCGGATGTCTGGATGACATGACCATTTGCGATCCCTGGGGCAGCTCAAACAGATTGAGTACTATGTAGACCAATAGTTATACACATTCAATATACTATATATAATATATGCACATATAAACAATGATATTGAAGGTAAGAGTGAGTGGGAGCGAGAAATAGATAAAAAAAAAAAAAAAAAAAAATGTGAATAGATAGAGAGAATGTGAAAAAAGGGAATGCGCGAAAATGTTTGAGGGAGTGAAGTAAACGACGATGGAAATATTGTGCGATGAGGAAGAGAAGGAGGGGTAATATATATGTATATACACGTACACATATATATTTTATATGTGTAAGGTATATGAGGGTGAACGCCGGCAGCTACATATAAATGAATATAGATGGACATTCAGTGAGGCAGACTGATGTTACGTGCGTATTTCTACTTCCTTCTGTGCTTTGGTGCCAACCCCGGCTATCGGTTCACAGAGTCGACAGAGAGTGAATATTATGTTTACTCGTATACATGCCATTGCGATGCAAATAATCCGGTGTTATTGCACTTACTCTACAACACTTTCATATATATATATATATATATCTGTGCATGTTTGTATGCCGACAATTTATTGCTTTTAATGAAAATATGAACCTTTTCATTATTATTATTTTTTTTTTTTCATTCATTTATTCAAAATAATAAACTTTTAATTGTTAATTTATGCGATTTAATTTCTATATAATCATTTATATTTATTTATTTGATTAATTTCTCAAAATGATGAATTTTTTTTTTTTTTTTTTTCCACATTACGTGAGATATAAACTGTATATTTTACAATAATTATTTCAAAAATAATATCTACATTATTACAATTCAATTCATACATTTCTTTTTATATACATCGACATGTGAATTTTTTTTTATTTTTTTTTATTTTCATTTTACATTTATCCATTTTCTTATATTTATTCGTTACAATTTTTGATATCTGCAATTAAACCTCAACACACCAAATGAAAATAAACATTTTTTTTTTCTTTACCGTCACAAATTAATATTAATCAACACCAATAAAATAAAAATATATATATGTGTATTTAGAAAAAAATTAACTCATTATTGAGACAAAGTAATATTTTTTGAATGGAAATAATCAATTTTTTTTTTTTTTTTTCTCTTATTTATTATTTTTTTCTTCCTCCCCTCTCTTTGTACAATAACTGTAGTATTATTAATTCTTATTTCAAAATTTTACTTTATATTTTACATGCAATATATACATATATATATATATAGTAGATATGGCTTTTTGATCCAACCAGCAAATACTCACTCGATTCAATAGAAGATGAGACGCGAATATACAACACAACCAAAGACGAACTATTACAAACGTTAAAATTTTGTAAAGCTATCCCACTCAAACATTCAGTCGACAAGAAATTCACAGACACACACACACACACACACACACAGACGTATACATATATATATATATATATATAGTGAGGGAGAATGAGTATATATAGAAACGAAGCGAATGCGACAACAAGTCGAAGCTGCTTTAGCGGTAGCACAGATTATGTCGCCATCTTGGATGTGGGTAAATATCCCGCGTTTTCAAAGGCCCAATGAAAAATAGGGACGGAGGAAAAGTGGTCGAGCGCGAGAATGTGTGTGAGTAAGAGAGGAATTGAGGGTGAGATAGAATGTGATTGAAGGGACAAAGTGGGTAAGTTTGAGCCATTACTTGGTCTACATAGTCCAAGCGGGGTCGTCAGTGTTGGATGAAAGTGATAAAGGATGAGATGCGATGTGGAATGAGAATGAAAGAGAATATATATATATACAAACTGTATAACGACAGATAGAAAAGATGATGAAGGCAGTGTCGACATGAAGGAAGTGGAAGAAGACAAAGGAAAGCACCGAGCAAGAGGAATAAAGTGGTGATGGGACTAGGCGTGTACTTAGAAGCTGAACAACGATGAACTTACACACACACTCACACACACACAAATAAACAGAGATCTATGTGGTTGTGAGTGTATGTGTGTGTATGTGTGTGTGTACTTGTAGGATGAGAGAAGACGATGGATGGTAAGCGAATGAGAAGAGGGTGGATGAATAGATAGAAGAAAACGTTGTGTACCGCAACATACGTATACGTTTAACTGTAGAGATCAGAGAGAACACAATGTAAGGAAGAAGAGACTGATAAGACAGAGTATACCGATAAGAGCTTTGTTGTCTACTTGTATGCTCAGAGTAAAAGCAGTTATGTACACTCTGCTATAGATAATTGTCGCCTTTGCATCATTTTTTTCGATTTTTTCTTTTTTTTTTTTTTAGATAAAAATATTTTTTTTTTGATTTTGATTATAAAAAAAAAAAAAAATTGATTCACTCAATTTCATCACTCATTTTGCATTGATAGTTTTTTTGTAGTTATAAATGAGAAGTAGAAGTTTATTGTATTTTTGTAATTTTATTATTTTGTATGTCTGACTTTTGCTTGTGCTTTTCTACTGTTACTTTTTTTTTATATTATGAATATAACGAGTTGTTAGTTGGCAAAGTGAAAGTGGAGTACAGTAGATATTTGAAAGTCAATTGCATGCAGATATGAAAACTCGATACGTCAAGGTGCACATTAATTTGTCAACATAGTTATAATCTCCAATAATTTTATATATATTATGTATCATCATCATCATCATCATCATCATTATCATGTTAGATGTATACAAGTGACATTATCCAAGATTCGCTTGCTCACTAACTTCACAAAATACTTGACAATTTAATTTAAATTTATATTTGATGCATATTAATGACACGTTAATACATATACATAGAATATGTAAAATAATAAGATTGAAAAAAGAAAAAAAAAGAAAAAAAAAAACTAAAATTATCTATTTTTCAAATATACAATTTTTATTTTACACGTAATTATTATTTTATATTCATCTATTGACTGACAATATATTTTTTATTTTATTTCATTTCGTTCATATATCATTATTAGAGTATTTTTGATACTTCGATATCGAGAAGAAAAAAAAAAAAAAAAAAAAGAAGATAACAATAATAATAATTGAAAAAATAATCGGAATTTTTTTTTATCTGATAATTTTTTTTTTGTTTTTTGTTTTATTTCTAAATTAGAAAAAAATTTTTTTTTTTTAAATACTCAATATAATTCTATATTTATTGTTTTTTTATAAATATAATACAATCATTTAATGTATGATGTATATCAATGCTGTGTTAATGAACAATAAATTGTTATTTTATTTTTCATTTTTATAAATTCTAGATAAGATTATTCTTTTTTGTTTTTATAATAAAAATAAAAATAAAAAAAAAAAAAATACCTCACAATTTTTACAATGAAAAATATTTTGACGTTATTAAAGTCGCCATTTTATACCATCAAGATCCCCTATCTACGAATACTGTATATATATATTCATGCAATACAAATGTCTACATATATATATATATATATATAAATAAACGGGTGGTATTGTTCTCGTAGAGGTCGAGGGTTTTATATGTACGTCACACAACTCGCGTGCAATATAACGCGGCAAACTAACCCGCATATACTCGTACGCTCACTTGAATGTTCAAAAGTACTTTTTATTTTAAGAGTGAAACAAGTGCAAGACCAAATGTGATATGAGTAAGAGCAAGTGAAATACAATAAAATAAAGAGGAAAAAAAAAAAAAAAAAAAAAAAAATAAGAATTTCGACAAGGAAACAACGATGAGGATTACAAAATGAACGGCACTTGGTAAATGCAACTGTAAAAGCTCTATAAAAAATATTTATAATTTAAATTGTTTGTCTCCCCGGCTCTTTCCTCTTTCTTCCTCCACCTACCACATACTATACATATAAATATATATGTATTTAATATCTATACATACACACGTACATGTAAAATGATTTTGTGTACACCAAAGAAATCGTAAAATTGTCCATATACAATAATTTTTATTTGTTAATTTTTTTTTTATATTAATATTATTATTATTATTTTATGTTAAATAAGACTAAAAGTTTGTCGTTGTGTAACTATTGAATATAGCGATAGGGTGGAGTGGAAGGATAGAATAAAAATTGGCCGCTTCAAATGTGATTGTCAAAAAAATATACGAATGTCGAGAATGTCTCAAGTATAAGGGCGAATATTATTATTTTTCTCTCTATTATTTTGTATGAATAAGGGTGAACTTAACAATTTTATACAATATATATATATATGTATATATTTGTTATATTGAATTACATAAATAAATGTTATTCAATGAAATGAATGAAATATATTAATTTATCTCGATATTTTATTTTTTATTTCACGAGTATCAATTATATTGTGATGCCTAATGTGTGTTTTTTGTTTTTTAATATTTTTTTATTGATGAAGTTGAGATGGGTGGGGAGAAAAAAGAGAAAAAAAAAAAAAGGTAGAGGCTGAAATAAAATTGGAAAAGCGAAGTGTTGAAATTTAGTTAGTGTAGGTGTAGATTCGAATTGTGAGTGTAATCCCGAGTACCCTAAGCCATTGCATTTTATATAGATATATGTATATACATGATGCATTGTTTCTTTGTTTACCAGGTGTTTCAAGTACTTGGCATTTGCTATATAAAAAAAAGGGATATATACAATAGGTGTGTGTGTGTGTGCGTGTGTGTATGTGAGAGAGAAAAAGAGAGAGAGAGAAATAGAAAAAATGAGAGGGTATGCAGTAAAGACTTATACAAGTGTATTGTGCCACTGCGGTTCAACAAAGCCGACAATCTAATGCTCTTTTTATTGTGCATTGTACAGATGAAATCAAAGAGCGGAAGGTTTTAATGCGTTAATAAATTGAAATACATTTTCAACATTTTTCTTTTTCATTCTTTCAATTTTTTTTTTGTTTTGTTCTTTTTTTTTTCTTTTTTCTTTTTTCTTTACTTTGTTTTGATATTTACTATTTTTTAAGAGAATAAATATATAATTATAAATTATAAAACTTTGATGTTAATTTATAGTTTTATATTTGTATGAAAGAATTTTTTTTTTTTTTTTTGTTTATTTTATAAAAATTGTGAGTGTCACATATGAGAAAGAAAAAAAAAGAAAAAATGTTGATTGAATGATAAAATATGGGATATTATTTAATTAATTGTTATACATAGATTAATAGTGTCTTTTGTTGGTTTTTTTTTTTTTTTTCTTTTTTATTTCTTCTTATTTTTTATTTTTATATTTGTTATTTTATTTTTTATTTATCGATTATCATTAATAGCAATCATAAAATTGATTTTTCAATTTTTTTTTTTTTTTTTTTAAATTATATTTTTTTCTATTATTTATAGCAATTACAGTTTACTATATATTTCGATATAAGATAAAATTTGTTTTTCAACAGATAAAAGAAATCATCAAATTATTATTATTATTATTATTATTATTATTATTATTATTATTATTAATTTTTATTTTTAATTTTTATTATCATTACTATATTTTTCCAATGTTTCATCAGTCTCACATCATTGCCTACACATCAATACACACGTATTTAATAGAAATATCTTTCAATTTTAAATCATCATTAACAATACATTATGTTATACAATCAAAATACACAACTACACACACACGCACACACGCACACTTTATCACTAACTATTTGATGTCAGTTATTTTTACGTATAATTCAATAAATAAAATCGATTTTTCAATATGGAATAATAAATAAATAAATAAATAAATAAATAAATATGTGTTTTGAAAATATAATAGTTTTGTTTTGTTTTGAATAATGGCAAACAAACAAAAAAAAAAAATTTGATTATGCATAAATGAGTATAAAATTAAAATAATATCGAGTACTTTTCTTCAAAAATACTGTGAAAAGTCTCAATAGTATAAAAACATTCTAATATATTATTATTATTATTATTATTATTAATTCATTGTTTACACATACATTGTAAGCTTTGTAATGATTATTTTTTTTGTTTTTAATATTTGTTATTATTACTATTTTTTTTTATTGTTTTTTTGAAAATAATAATAATTATTTTAGTTTTTTTTATCTATTTCCACGTCAATTGAAAAAATCATCATCATCAAATGGATCGCTCTCCCTTACGAATATATTAACTGATTCAGATTTTTTAATATCATGATCACCACTCTTAATTTTGTTATTGCCATATTTCAATTGTCGTGAATTTTTTAATGTCATAGAGCTAGGGGTATCTGGTACGCTGTCGGCCATTTCTGATTTTAATGCAAATGCATCATCATCGAATTTTGGATCACTATTAAAAAATGAATCTCTACTGCTATCTTCTGATATAAAACCATCGGCAGACATTGGATGTTTTGTATCGGATGGAAGATCATCGGGTGTTTCCTTATAATCCGATCCCAAGCGCTGTCTATCTGATGTGTCACTAGAGGCACTGGGCGTTGGTGTTAAATCATCATCAAAATAATTGGAATCCTTGTACTTTCTTATATCCTTTCGTGTTAATTCTTGTAAATTACTCCTCGGACTGATTGATTGCTTTGTTTCATTAATATCTTGCGGTCGAATTCTCGCTTCTGTCATCAATGAATCCATTGCTATTTGTCCTACTTCCAAATTTTGTGTAAAATCATCGGCAAATGGTGAACTTTGTGGTTTAATTGTTGTCGACCTTATTGACTGTTTGTGTCTATTCATTCGTCGACGATGGAGACTTTCACTTTTTGTATCGGGACCCTCGGACCAATATGGCCGTTCCCCCCAACTATCAAACTCTTGATCGCTTTCCCAATAAATTTCACGACTTCTTGATCGATATGGACGATGATATAACTCAGAATCATTGTCACTACATTCAGATCTTGATACACCATATTTAATTCTTGATTCCGTATAACCAACACTTCTCTCATCATTTGCGCTATTGGGTCTTTTAGGCCAGTGACGTTTACGTGTAATATATCGGTGGGAATTGTCACCGCCACGATCAATAGTATAATCTTCCTCCCAACCTGGTGGATAATCCATTGGTGGACGTTCACGATTTTCTCGGTGATAATGAATATTATGTTTTCTATATGACGTTGGATAATCATTGTCAGGCGGTGGTCCACCACGTCTACCCCAAAATCTACCGTCCTCCTCCCATCTTCTACGTTCATACTCTCGTCTTGACCATCGTTCTTCATCCTCATAGCCCATACTCTCTTGACTGCTAAATCTATCTCCATCCCTGTCCTCCTCACTCCAAAGCATCATTCTTCGTTTGCCACGTTCATCCTCATACATTGAATGATCGTGCGGCCTAAATCCATCTCGATCACCATTCCAGTGTGGCCTCTGAATTCCACTACTACCACTACTACTACCAACACCTCCACCACCGCCGCGACATTTCCAATGTGTTTTGCGTTCATTGTCGTCTTTATATAAAATTTTTCTCGTTACATACCGACGATTTTCTTCATCCCATCTTTCCTCCTCGTGCCACGGCGGTGATTCTGGTCTCATACGATGTCCTGTTTTTGACCATGGTATACCACGTGATTTTCTACTTGAACGTTCCCTAAAGTGACGTTCTTTATCACTCATTATTGTACCATCGTCGTAATACATATTTTCTTCACAGCCTGAATCAAAGCGTGAATGTCTACCACTCCAAAATCCCTCATCTCTCAATCGTCCATTGCTCTCTTCACTCTCTTCCTCGTCCTTCCATTCATTATCGCTTTCACCCGAATGTCGATTGACAGTTGTTATTGTGATTGGGGTTGTTACAATAGTAGTTGTTTTGAATGTGGGTTCTTTGTGAAATTCTTTTTCATCTGGTGACCATGGGGATGTACCACCAATAGAACCACCATGTCCTTCATACGATGATTTATCAGAGTGAAAAATTCCCGTATCAAATTTTGCCCAATTTTCATCTTTTATTTCTTCTTTATTCGCGTTTGTATTAATCTCAGTAAATGGACAAAATACATCTTCAAATCCACTATTATTTATTTGGGAATTATTTATATTTGTATTTAACATACGTATTTCTTCAAAAATATCAGTGGCAATTATTTTTAAATCCGTTGTGATTGTGTTGTGTTGATTTAATTTTTTTGGACTTGATGTTTGTGATGGTGGTGTAGAAAATAATTTCATTAGATCTTGTTCAATAACAGTTGCTTTTGGCAATTCAATTGGTGATGATGGTGGAGTATTTAATTTATCATCTCCTCCTGACTCATTATTCAATTGATCAATATCAACTACAATTTCTCTTAATGCTGCATATCTATCGCTTGATTGTGTTATTGGAGATTTTATTTCGCTATTTGACGGTGATTTTGATATTATTTCTTCTTTAATTTCACAAATACTTTCATCTTGATTTAATTGTAAACTAATATCAATATTTAAATTTTTCTGTAATTCATGTTTATCTTCAATTTCTTCATCCGATAATTTTGTGACAATTTTCTCATCATAACTACTCGTTGACTGGATGTTCACTGTGTCTCCGACTGTTTCAATAATATCTATATCTTTTATATCTTCTTTTATTGCTTCTGTTGACTTTGATTTATTTAATATTCCAATACTATTAATATCCGATAATGATTCATCATCATCGTTATGCTTAATATTTATATCAATTTTCGTATCAATATCAAAAACTTCATCATCTTGTGAGCTTGATTCTTTACGATCAAAATTATTTGTGTCATTATCAACAATATTATCTTCTAAATGATCCTCTTTTTCCTGTTCCATTTTTAGTAGTTCACGAAACACTGCATATTTATCATAAGTTGGACTTTCATTAGATTTTGTAGCCTGATCGAAATCCGTTTTGAATAATGGCTCATTGACAAATGATGTTTCAGTAAAGTTATTCACTGATGGCTGTGGTAATGGTGAAGTTGGTTGTGTTTCTTTAACTGATAATTTACTCAAACATTCGGTCAATTGTTGTAATGTTAAATTTGTTAGTTCATTAACAGTCATATTGAGACTTGTGGCCAATTCACCAAGATTAGAAGATGTTAATTGACTTAACGTTATGTCCAATGATGGCTTTTCTTTGACTTTACCTACACTGTCATACGTATTTTTAAACAATGATGACAATGTTGTTGGTATCATATTGCTAAATGAATCCTCAAATTTCGATGTAGTCGATGAATTTATTGTATTAATATGTAATGTAGATTGTTGTGTTTTCGATGAAATTGGTGTAAAATCATCATCGAAACGACGTAAATTATTTAATTCTGGACTTTTATTGTTTCGATCTATTTTCGTTGGTGATGGTGTTGTGATTTGTCGTTCAATATAATCGTAATTAAAGTGTCCATCAGTATGGGGTGGACGAGGTGGAGGTTTATTTACACCCCTTCCACCCTGTTTTTTCGGTGGTAATGGTGGTGGATTTATTACAATACTTCCAACGCCTCGTGGTGGTGGTTCTGGAACAATTTCAAGTTCTGCACTAGAATTTGATAATCTAGAATTAGTTTCAGATGAACCTGAACGCATTTGAGATGGTGGTGTATTATCAACAATTGAAAAATCAACGGGAAATGGTTTTTCAATTGATTGCCCTCCGCATGTTGACGATAAATCAATGTCAAATTCTTTTTTCCTTATTGATTGTTGCTTGTTTGGACTTGGTAATCGAATTAATGATTGAATTGGCTCAGTATTTTCACGTTCCACTTTTCCAATCAGTGTTATTGGCATAGTTTTTACTGTTGTATGATCATCTTCTGGTGGCAAACTCACTGACAATGGTTGATGATGAATTATTTTTGAATTTTTACTTAATTGCGGTGAATTTTTTTTCAATGATGATGTTGACGATGATGAATTATTATGCACATCTGATGTTACTTGAAATTTTTCAAAATCAGCAAAATTACTTTCTCCAGAACTATTATTTGATTTTTCATTATTAATATTAATTGGATCAAGTAATTGAATTGATAAATCGAAATTTGTTGGGAATGAATCACTTGAACTTGTCATCACTAAATCTTTCAAGACTTTTTTTGGTGGATTTTTGAGATGTTGGAAAAAATCTTTTTTGTCCACGTATGGTTTCCTCAATCCCGTTCCAAGTGGATCTAATTCAGTGAAAACACCAATTTGTGGACTTTTGTTACTTGGAATTGTTAACGAAGACGTTGATTCCTGGGAAAAAAAAAAAAAAAAAAAAAAATTCCAAAATAAAATTTGACAGGTGAATTTTTATGAAAAAAATACAATAATAATTGAATTATTCCTTGAAATTACATTGTCCAACTTACATTATCACTCTTGATATCTTTATCTGCGGATACGGCATTCGTTAAATTTTCAATTTCACCATCACATGATTGTTTTTCTACATCATTTTCCAACCATTTCATTGTAGTTGGTTGTTGTTGTTGTTGTTGTTGTTGTTGTAGTTGTTGTGGTGATGATGATGATGATGGCAGTGGTGAAGTTCTACTTGGCATTACACTTGCTGGACTTGAAGTTGACGAGGAAGGGGTTGGTATTGTTTGTTGACGATCTAAATGACCACGTTTCACTGAAGACGGTGGGGGCGGTAATATCGGTTGAACTGGGCCTTTTACCTTTAAAATATCACATTCGATAATTAATCAATTAAAAATATCATGCTAAAATATTAAATATGATAAAAATCAACCTTAATATTTGTAAATGAATCGCCAAAAGGATCAGTTTCAAATGGATCCTCAGATGATGATCGTGCATTTTCTTGTGTTATTTTATCTATTTGTTGTATCCCTTGCTGCAATGAATTCAATTCAAATCGCAAATCCAGAAGATCCGCAATTACACCACTTCTATTATCAGATTTTTTATCTGTTGCCTTCTCAGCATCTGCATTTGATAATCTCATACGACGTAAACAACTTTCTGTTCCTGCTGCACCCTAATTATTAATTATAATTTAAATTTAAAATTAATTGAAAATAAATTTTATTTCATTAAATATAAAATATATAGAATAAATATTAACTTTTGTATCTGGCGCTGGTTCAACAGATATACTGCTTGTTGCAAATTCAATAGCATTTTGTGCTATATGCTGTTCAGCAAGTTCACTTTCTTTTTTCTTTAATTCAAATACCACTTGAAATAGATCACCCATTGCAATCACCACCTGTACATTAATACATCAATAATACAAAATGATAATAACTAAAAATATATATATATGTATATATATAAAATAATAAGTAATAAATATATTTATTTTCATTCACCAGATATATTCATACACCAGAATTTATATAATATTTTGTTAATTCAATTTTTTTTTTCTTTTTTCATTTCATATCATTTCCAATTTTTATAAACAACATCAATGACTTATCCACATCTATACAATATGAAAAAGGAGACCAAAGGGAATAACAGTGTAATTTAACGGTGATAAAGCATTTGAATTATTCTGGTCCGATAAACTGGACTGATGTAATACAATTATTTACATACGCCCCAGAATAATCATTGACAAGAGGAAAAAAAAAAAAGAAATAAGAAGTGTTCAAGGGGAGAAAAGCAATGATTGGAAGGTTCATTCTGGGTATGATATTGATTCGTGAATTGGACAAATATGATTTTGTGCAAAACGCTCAGAGGGGGGTCATAATAATCCACACACACACACACACACACACACACACAGAGTTGAAACTCCATTGCACCGTATAATTCACACCATTAAAAGAATCCCCTTTTTTTTCTCTCTCTCTTTCTCTCTTTCTCTTTCCACTTCAATTTCATCCCCTCTTAATAGTCCTCTTCAACTTGCCTAATTATTCATTATTGGGGATATAAATTGGCTATATACTATTAATAGGTTTTATTAAATATCAATGGTATTGCTTTGCATTTGCTATTAAACTCACTTGATTTGCAGCTTTATCTGTCTTGATACCGAAAAATAAATGTCCGGTATCAGGAGAACCGAATATATAACCAAATGCACGTGAATCACTCATATCTTGAGATATAAATGATATTCTATGCACTGGATGATGATAAAGACATTCCTTAAATTTAAAAAAAAAATTTATCAATAATAATATTATGATATAATTAATTTGAATAATTGAATATAATTTTGTTACTTTACCCCAGTTTTTTCACTTCTCAATCGTAATCCATCAATACTAACTTGAACAGCAATACGTTGTTTGTGTTCACCGGCTGCTTTTATAGCCATTTTAAGATCGGCAAGTGCCACCTGACACATTCGATCACCACGCGCCTCTGACACTTCCAATATTCCAATTAATTTTGCCTTGAACGATACACCCTCCCCGAAGAATCGGGTGGGCCCTTTTTTGTCTAAAACATTGACAAAAATCACGAAAAAAATAATAATAATAAATAAATAAATAAATTAGATAAAAAAAAAAAAATAATAATATAAATAACAATATTAAATTTGATATATAAAAATTATTTAATATATTCATCTAATATATTTGAAATATCTATATACTATACTATATTATTTTTAATAATTATAAATTTTATTGAATATATGAATGTTTGAATTAATTTTTTATTTTCATTATTTTTTCCGTGGGGTTTTTTTTTTTTTTTTTTTTAATTTATTCAAATTGATTCTATTTAAATGTGAAATAATATTATTTTATTCAAATTTATGTATAAAGAAAAATTGAAAGAAAAATTTTTTTTTTTTTGCTTACAATATATCAATAAATTTATATCAAAAAAATTTTTATTTTATTCAATATTTTTTTATGTTAATATATTTTATAATAAAATAGCCAGCAATGTGGGCTTCATCTAATAATGAGAGGGAGTGCAATGGGAGTGGGGTCGATTTCGCAACTTGAACCGATTAAATTTGGCTCTAATAACCGATAGCCATAAAACACCCAAGTGTATAAAACATTCGAGTGGCGAACGCCAACTGTCGACACTTGAAACTTCCACTTTGCAGTATATATTATATACATATATACTTTATATATATATATATATATATATATATATATATATATATATATATATATATATATTCATGCGTATAATGCAAACTCTTTTCAACTCAAATATACATATATTACACTTTTTGATTACTAACCCATCACTCACTTCTCATTCTTTTAATCCTCTCCTTTAATTTCTATTTATTCCACTTTGTATTCTCTTTATTTTTCCTACACTTGAAACAATTAAATTCACATGGTAAATTGCTTTTTTAATTTTTCATATTGATAATTTATATTTGTGTGTGTTCAAGTAAATTAAATAAATAAAGTGATTGGAAAATAAAAATTGTGATTATAAAATATTGAAGGATATTTATAATTTTTTTTATTTATTTCCATCAATCGTTAAAAATGCGTATTATTTATGATTTATTTGTTGAAAAATGTGTGTGTATGTGTGTGTATGTGTGTGTGTACTTAAATGTTGAAATTTTAGTAATTGTCCCATATGTGTAAATATCATATACCTAAAACCATTTAAATGAAAGTAAAAATTCAATATTGTGACATTTAATATTATATACACTATTCATTAATCACAATGGATGAATAAATGTCATTGTGGTTTTCCCCTATATATATATAATTTTAATTTTGTTCCCCTCTCGCGATCATACATATACATTTGTAATATATTATGTTTTATATATATCTTGTATACCACCAAATCCAATAATCTGCCACATATTGAGATACATACGTATACGTTATATCCAATAAGTTTTATAAATAATCAATAAAAATTGATATAAAAAAAAAAAATAAAATCGTTTTTTCACTATATCATGCTACTTACTAAATTTCTTTTTTCCTTCATAATAATAAAAAGAAAATAATTATAATATAATAATATATAAAATTCCGTATTATAAAAAATTTAAAAGTGTGAAATACAAGTGACAAGTAGTGACATCTGATTTTGGTAACTCTTTAGGTATACACTACACCCTCACTTTACCAATACAACCCCTATACAAAAGAAACAAGTACCTATCCTTGTTGTCTCTGTATGAATGTATATATGTGTGAATGTATGCGTTTACTACGATAATTCTTTTTAAATAATAATTCTACAATATATTACACATTAATTATTTAATTTTTTTTTTGTTTTTTTTTTCTTTTTTTCCCATTAATATATTTATATCTTTTATCACATAACCTTCAATTTATTTTATATGTTTATTTAATAGAATAATGTTTTTATTTCACTATAAATAATCAATTTAATAGAAAAATCTTCAATTTTATCTTTTTGTTTGTTTGTTTGTTTTTTTTTTTTTTTTTTTTTTTTTTTTTCACAAAAACATTACACTTTAATGCAATTATTTTTTGAATTAATGTCACAATTTATTTATTGATTCTAGATATTATTGAGTCAAATAATTCTATGATATAAACGTATGCACAGTTATTATTATTGTTATTATTATAATAATTATTATTGCTGTTGTATTATTATAAGAGTTTCTGTTGTTATTGATGTTATCGTTGTTGTTTGATTATTACCGAGATTATTATTATACTTACACTTGCATGGATTATTTTTTTTTCTAAGCATTGGAAAGTGATAGATGAACAGCTTTGATACGATTTTTTATTCTTTTATATCCACGAAATATATATATGACAATTAAAATGTATTTTACCCGCGCATACACGCATAAATACACATAAATATATATTAATGTGAGTGAACTCGTACATGGACAATAATACACAAGCGCATTGTAGCTTTCAGCCACTTTTCACTTTCCCCTCCATTTTTTTTTCTTCTTTTTCTTCTTTTTCTTCTCCTTCTTCTTCTTCTTCGTGTTCTTGGTCTTCTTCTTGTTCTACTTTTTCTTGTTATTTATATTTATTATTATTATTTTTTTAAATATTTTTAATTTATTTCTAGCTTTACAATATTCTTTCACTGTTTTATTTTTCAATATAAAAAATTATTTATAATTAATTTCTATTTTTTTGTTTTTTGTTTTTCCCCACCCTGTCCTATTTTTTTATTTCTCACTGTGAAAAATTGTGTGAAAATATTTATGAAATGAAACATCTCATTAGATGTATTATTTTGATGTATGTACGATTAATTGTATTTGTGTTTTGACTCATCAGTGTACAATATAAATTCCAAGGGAGTGTGTATTGTTTAGGTAATTTATATGAGGAGGTGGGAATTTTCAAATTTCACTTGAGTATCGTATGGGCTATGACAAATTGTAATGCCTGGTATTCTTAATTTGTTTTATCTTTTATAATTCACACTGAACACTTTTTAAATGAAAATAATAAAAACATTGGTAAAACAACAGCTGTCTCGTTATACCGGCTAGGCTCGCCCCGCAATTTTCATTCTCATCGATCTCCCTCTCACTCTCCCTCTGATGTCTAAACTGTTTTTATTAATCAATACTGCAGCCCCTACTGTTTAGCAAGTAGTTCATACCTATGTACGATGGCGGTGTAGTCTCCCTGCGTGACTCCCGTGTATCTATACGTATGTGAATGTAATATCAAAGTACGTATATATTGTATTATTGAAATAATAAAAAATTGTTGAGTGTAATGTTTTTCGAATAAATTGAATTATGTGAAATATAGAATATATTGAATATTGTGAAATAAAATTTTATCGTTTAAATTTACAATAATTTAGTTTTTGTAATATTAGTTATTTAAATATTGTTATTTGAAAGACAATCTCAAAATAAAACCGCGGTATGTGACATAATTTTTCACACGCGCCATTTCTTTTTTCCCCGCCAATTTCATATAGCGGGTAAATTTGAATTAAAATTGAGAATTCAATAAACATTAGGATTGGGTAATTGATAAAATATTTTTTATTTGTGAAATTCAAAATATATCATATATTATACTTTAAAAAATGAATTTTATTTCATCAAATTTATTTATTTTAAAATTTAATTATTTTCTATCGTTAAAATCCATACATCCACTTCAGTCAGAGGTTATGTTACTATACAACTTGTAAAAAAATTTTCGGTATCAGCTTGGTAGTAGCAAAATTAATTAATCATATAAATAAAATGTCACTTTTACGAATTGTCATAGCATCTCGAAATATACTGAGCAACGGTCATACCACAAGGTATTAATTTGACATGATTTTATTTAATTATAAGGAAATGTATAATATTCATTTTCATTATTGAAATTAATTTTCATTTGAGGTTAAAATATTTCAATCAGAATATGTTATTTAAAAAAAAATAAAATCACATTATAAATTAAATATTATTATGTTCTAGAGATATTCCATGGAAACATTTTTTTAGAACTAAAGGAAAATTCATTGACACAATAAAACGAGATTTAAATATAAGTACCAAAAAATCATTTGAAATTAAACCAAACCACAACCAGAATAATATCAGTAATCGTCTTATGCACCTAAGCTTTGCTGGAATCGGCTTTTCATCAGTATGGATGTTACGACATATTCATCACGACGCTAAATGTGAAGCATTTATTGAAAATACTATTGATAAATTAAATGAAACAGATCAACCAGTGTCGATAGAATGGTCAATACTATTGAAGTATCTTCTACCTCATTTATGTCATTTATTAGTGGCTATCGCAGTTAGTGAATAATTATTGATAAAATAATTTTATTAAAATATCATTCGACGATATAGAATTTTTGATTTTGCTCATTTTCAGAGTGCATTTGTCGTTGCAATACTCAATATTTGGATACCTCAGTGTGTTGGTCATGTTGTAAATGTAATAACAAAAGTACGAAAAGAAGGGAAAAGTGATTTTTTTGATGACAGTACTTTAATGACAAGCATTTTTCAACAACTTGCTGCACCTGCATTTAGCTTGGCTCGTATGTATGTAATTCAAGTATGTAAATATGTTTCACAAATTTCTATGCGAAATAAATTCCACTAATTAAAATGAAAAATTTGCTAAAATTCCATGCAACATAAGAATTTCACTTATATTTATTCATTCACATATTTATTTAATCGTTAATTTATTCATTTCTTTTAGGCTCTCTTCACATTTACATATATTTATATGCTATCGTGCGTTGGCGAGAGAGTTGCCATGAATTTACGTCAAAATTTATATAAATCAATAATAATGCAAGACATCGAATTTTTTGATAAACATCGATCAGGTGAAATTGTTAGTCGTTTAACTGCCGATATACAAGACTTTAAGAGTTCATTTAAAATAGTTATATCTCAAGGGTTACGAAGTTTAACTCAAGTTGTTGGATGCGTTATTTCTGTGATAGTTATATCGCCACAACTCACAGGCGTCATGGTTTTATGCATGCCCACTGTTATATTTATTGGCAGTTTTATTGGCAAAAGTTTAAGAAAACTATCATCCGAAGCACAAAATCAAATAGCTAAATCAACAGCAGTTTGCGAAGAAGCATTACAAAATATACGAACGGTAATAAATATAGTAAATGTTGTTTTTCGATAATAAAAATTCATATATTGATATAAATTCTTCAGGTTCGTGCATTCGCGGCCGAAGAAAAAGAAATTGAATTATTCGAAGCAGAAGTGGAGCAAGCAGCGACATTGTACGAAAGATTAGGTCTTGGAATTGGTTTATTTCAAGCTGCAACAAATTTATTTCTCAATGGAATTTTACTCTCTACACTTTACTTTGGTGGTCATTTAATGTCCAGCGGCCAATTGTCACCTGGTGATCTCATGGCATTTTTAATGGCCACTCAAACTATACAAAAATCATTGACACAAATGTCACTCCTCTTTGGTACTTATGTAAAAGGTGCAAGCGCTGGCGCTCGAATATTTGAAGTAATTACCATTTTCTGTCTATATCTATGTGCTTACAAAAAATTAATTTACAAGAAATAATAATTATTACCAGTATCTACAAATGCCACCATCTCCGATGATGAACGATGGAAAAAAAATTGAAGACGTATCGTTCACTGGCAATATAGCATTCCAAAATGTTACATTTAGCTACCCCACAAGACCTGATTTCACGGTTCTCAAAGATTTTAATCTCGATGTACCAGCTGGAACTTCTGTAGGTATCGTTGGTTCTAGTGGAAATGGAAAATCAACTGTTGCTACTCTATTAGAAAGGTGAAAATTTTATTCAATTATACAAAATTTGATTTTTTCTAATGTTATAATTTTTTAAACTGCCATTTTTCATTATTATTGTAGAATGTATGATGTTAATGATGGTTCAATATGTATTGATGGGACAGACATTAGAACATTGAATGCATCCGATCTCCGAAATAAAGTTCTGGGATATATTGATCAGGAGCCAATTTTATTTTCTACAAGTATCATGGAAAATATTCGTTATGGTCGAAGTGAAGCATCTGATGCTGAAGTAAATTCACATTTTTTATTAATTATGAGGAAAATATAAGAAATAATTGTTTGATATTGTCATCTCAACTTTGTCAAATTAAAAAATTTCTTATCTTATTCAATAGGTAATTGAAGTTGCCAAAGAAGCGAATGCTCATGATTTTATTGAAAGTTTTCCGGAGGGATATAATACAAAAGTTGGTGAAAGAGGAGCACAATTATCTGGTGGTCAAAAACAACGTGTCGCTATTGCAAGAGCACTTTTGAAAAAACCATTAATTTTAATACTTGACGAAGCCACAAGGTTCCGAAATTTTTTTGTCAACATTTATTTGCTTACGCACTATTGAATTTCATTAAATTCTTTGTTTTATTTTCTTTTTTTTGTTTTTTTTAGTGCCCTTGACTATGAAAGTGAACGAGTTGTACAGAAAGCATTAGAAAGTGCAATGAAAGGTAGGACAGTTTTTATTATTGCTCATAGATTGAGTACGGTGAAGGACGTTGACATGATTGTTGTTTTAAAACGTGGTAAAATTGTTGAGGTAATTTTTTTGAATTTAATGAGTAAACATTACGTATGAGTAAATTGATGATAATAATAACAATGAAATTATTTTACGATAGATGGGTGGTCATGCCGAATTGATTAAGAAACGAGGTGCCTATTTCGAACTAGTCAATCGAGAAGAACATCAAGACAACTGACTGTGTGTATCATGGAGACGAAGAAATTACGCATTGATCTTGTTTGGAGCTTGAGAGCGAGAACTAGTTGATTTTTTGTGTTATTAATAAAGTGTATTTATTTTATATGGAAAACGGAAACGCTATTACGTATTTTTTTTGTTCATAAAAATATCTAGTTGAGAGCACTCGGTTTTTCGAACATTTCAGTAAAATTCTAAATAGAACTCGCAGTACTCCATTTCATGTTACGACAATCTCTCATACATTGTTGAATACATTCATAATCAGAAGATGTTGGCGTAGAAATGATTGAATATATGCTCGATTGTTCTGCTGACAATGATGACGAATACGATTGTACTGTGGTAATATTTGACTCACTTGACATTTCACTAGTTGAATAAACAGATGAACCAGATACTGAAGTACTTGATTCTGATGATATTACCATCGTCGTCGATGCAGAACTTGTTGTGCTTTCTTCAGTTTCGGTAGTATACAATTCAGAAGAAGATAAAGTGGTTCCAGAATGGATCGTAGGCATCTCAGTCGTGGAGATTATGTCTGTAGATGACGAAGATGATTGCACTGTAGTAACATTTGACTCAATTGTTGTTTCACTAGTTGAGTAAGTAGATAGACCAAATACTGAAGTACTTGATTCTGATGATATTGTTATCGTCGTCGTTGTAGGACTTGTTGTGCTTTCTTCAGTTCCGGTAGTATACAATTCAGATGAAGATAAAGTGGTTTCAGAGTGGATCGTAGGCATCTCAGTCGTGGAGATTATGTCTGTAGATGACGAAGATGATTGCACTGTAGTAACATTTGACTCAATTGTTGTTTCACTAGTTGAGTAAGTAGATAGACCAGATACTGAAGTACTTGATTCTGATGATATTGTTATCGTCGTCGTTGTAGGACTTGTTGTGCTTTCTTCAGTTCCGGTAGTATACAATTCAGATGAAGATAAAGTGATTTCAGAATGGATCGTAGGCATCTCAGTCGTGGAGATTATGTCTGTAGATGACGAAGATGATTGCACTGTAGTAACATTTGACTCAATTGTTGTTTCACTAGTTGAGTAAGTAGATAGACCAAATACTGAAGTACTTGATTCTGATGATATTGTTATCGTCGTCGTTGTAGGACTTGTTGTGCTTTCTTCAGTTCCGGTAGTATACAATTCAGATGAAGATAAAGTGGTTTCAGAATGGATCGTAGGCATCTCAGTCGTGGAGATTATGTCTGTAGATGACGAAGATGATTGCACTGTAGTAACATTTGACTCAATTGTTGTTTCACTAGTTGAGTAAGTAGATAGACCAGATACTGAAGTACTTGAGTCTGATGATATTGTTATCGTCGTCGTTGTAGGACTTGTTATGCTTCCTTCAGTTCCGGTAGTATACAATTCAGATGAAGATAAAGTTGTTTCAGAATGGATCGTAGGCATCTCAGTCGTGGAGATTATGTCTGTTGATGACGAAGATGATTGCACTGTAGTAACATTTGACTCAATTGTTGTTTCACTAGTTGAGTAAGTAGATAGACCAGATACTGAAGTACTTGATTCTGATGATATTGTTATCGTCGTCGTTGTAGGACTTGTTGTGCTTTCTTCAGTTCCGGTAGTATACAATTCAGATGAAGATAAAGTGGTTTCAGAATGGATCGTAGGCATCTCAGTCGTGGAGATTATGTCTGTTGATGACGAAGATGATTGCACTGTAGTAACATTTGACTCAATTGTTGTTTCACTAGTTGAGTAAGTAGATAGACCAGATACTGAAGTACTTGATTCTGATGATATTGTTATCGTCGTCGTTGTAGGACTTGTTATGCTTTCTTCAGTTCCGGTAGTATACAATTCAGATGAAGATAAAGTTGTTTCAGAATGGATCGTAGGCATCTCAGTCGTGGAGATTTTGTCTGTAGATGACGAAGACTCAACATGTAAAGTCTGAACTCGTGGCTTACCGCCCAGAGCAGTGTCCTGATATACGGTCGTCAAACGTTCTGTACTAGATTCTATACCGTGATCACATATTATTGGTGGAATACAACTTCTTTCCTTCAACGAAAATACCTGTCCTTCTGGACATATGGCGTGTATTTTCTTCTCGCCTATACACACACTATAACGGTGGACGTCAAATTCATTCAATTCAAATGTTTTGTTTGAACAGTGTTCATCTCCATATACAGTTGCTTGGATTCCACCGCCAGGAATATTCTTACATTGTCCACTATCGTCATCATAATATTGATTAGATTCACATCCCGAGATATATGCAGTGATGTTCTGCTCCAAACATTCTCTGGCTTCCTAAAAATTATTTAATGCACATTAGTTAAAAAAATAATTTCGATTAAATTATCTAACGTTTCATCATTTTGTATACCTCTGCTTTTGACAATAAAATAGTGAATAGAAGCACAGGAAGTATCCCCAAAATAATAAAATGTTTTTGCTGCATGTTCACCGGTAACACAGTTGAATTGCCGATCACAAATGATTGTTCCATGTGACAATCGTTAAGGTTTAAATCAATCTATGTATTAATTCAATATCATTTATGATAAATAAGAAATTGGCGAGCGTGTTCGTAAGACAAACATATACATTCATTATCATGATCAAAAGAATTTTATGTTTATTTTTTTTTTTTTCTGTTTTTATAACAATGTAGAATATTGCACAAACGTTGTTATATAGTATCACAAATACATTTTTCATTACTGTAATTCGTATGAATAGTTTACATACTTTATTTTATATAATGACATCGAAACAAAATATTTGTTTCATCACCAATCTTGTTGTGGCACTTTGAAGGTAAAATTATTCATTCTTATAATATTGATTTCTGGGCCAAAGTATGGCATCACATAATGCGACCCATCGGCTGGTCCAACAATTTGAGTTGCTATGAGAATAACATCGCAAAATTGACCAAGAAATAAAAAGCCCAATGTACATAATTTTAGTAATCCGATTGCTGGATATCCAAGATAAAATCTGTCGGCTCCAAACATACCAAGAAATATTGATAACAATACTGATGTTTCGAATGAATATCCATTACTGAAATTCAGAATAAATATAAATAATATACTGTATATAGAAAATTTCCTCGTTTAAGGTCCCTACAAATAACTCACGTCCATTTACAAGGAATTTCTTTTTCAAATGTATTAGTTTTAGTTTCCGTACAATTAATACCATCGGCTGCTAAACATATTACTGAAATGAATTAATTATTGTTTTTATTGTTATCATTCATTGTGGAAACCACAAAATTATAACCTCTCTACCTTTGGCTTTATTTGCTTTTGTGCAACCTCTGGGTTGCTGTGTTTTTGGATCAATCAGGTCGTATTTTGGATCTGGACAAATATATTGACCCATACGAAGAGTACTACAATTAACTTCGTATGTATATTCGGCGCCATTGGCACTAAATAAAAATAATATAATTATCGAGAAAATTCTGTACATATACACCTTCAACATCATGATTTATCATGTTTTCACGAATCAAACTGTCGTCATGATATTTTCATATTATTCACTGTTTTCAAAAAATTATCTGTGAATCATGTGTCTCCGTGTTTACATTTATTTCACACAGTCGATACAATTTTTGATCATAAACAAATGACTTCGATTTCAATTGTGAAATATATAAATCGGATCTGATATTCTCCAGCAGCGTTTCTCAATCTTTTTATGTCGTGACTTAATATATTATTCCAATAGTATTACCATCAATATGCTTATAATGTACAATTTTTAATAATATAGTTGATGAAAGTTTGCTCTTATTTCATGATTCCATAAAAATTGATTTCTGTATATTAAATCACGGCCTACCGATTGAGAACCACTTGTCTACATTTGTTTATGAATTTTTTTTGATATCAACTCTAACCTCAAGATTGTGAGTCAAAGAAGTGCATCTACTTACGAATAGTAAATATTGAAAAAAAAAAACGCATGAGCCTAAGTAGGAGTATTTAATAAATATCAAAATGAAAATAGCTATTGAAGGTTGTGCCCATGGTGAATTGGAAATTATTTATAATTCAATATTAGAAATTGAAAAAAATAGCGGAACAAAAATAGATTTGTTGATATGTTGTGGAGATTTTCAATCAACAAGAAATAATACAGACTTAGATTGTATGGCTGTACCTGATAAATATAAAGAAATATGTACATTTTATAAGTAAGTAATAAACAAAAAAATAATAAATAAAATAATACGTTAATATTATTTATTTCTGCACATTTTTAAATTTAAATTATTTTTAGATATTATTCGGGTGAGAAGGTAGCTCCAGTATTAACAATTTTTATTGGTGGTAATCACGAGGCGTCGAATTATCTTCAAGAATTACCCTACGGTGGATGGGTCGCCCCAAATATTTATTATATGGGATATGCTAGTGTTATTAACATTGGTGGAATAAGAATCGCTGGTATTTCGGGAATTTACAAATCCCAACATTTATTGTATGGTCATTTTGAACAACCACCATACAATTCTTCTACAATTAGAAGTGTATATCACATCAGAAATTTGGAAATTTTTCGATTAAAGCAGGTATATACATATAATTTCATCAGATTTATAAAAATTTCATTATATCAATTATTCATTTGTCAATTTATTCATTGAATTATTAAGCTCAGTGAAAAAATCGATATTTTTCTGTCACATGATTGGCCATGCGGTATAACAAAATACGGTAATGAAATTGAATTATTGCGACGAAAACCATTTTTCAGGTATGTTATACATATTTATATCAAAATTAAATTTTAATTTATTTTCAATCAATTGATTAATACTCAAATACTTGATGTTTTAGAGATGATATTGAGTCAAATTCTCTTGGTAGTCCACCGTGCATGGATCTATTGAAACAACACTATCCGTCCTATTGGTTTTCTGCTCATCTTCACTGTAAATTTGCAGCAGTTGTACCAAAAAACGATGATGTTAAAAATTTTACGAAATTTTTAGCACTGGATAAATGTTTACCAAAACGAAAGTTTTTACAAATACTCGAGGTACCACATGAACAAAATACTCCATTACGATTGTCATATGATTTGGAATGGCTAACAATATTATATTTGACAAATCATTTATTGAGTGTTAAAAATAATTTGAATTATATGCCTGGACAAGGTGGTGTTGGAAGATGGAATTACACACCAACAGATATAGAAAAAAATTATGTATTGAAAAAATTTGACAATACATTAGAAATTCCTCATAATTTTACAATGACATCACAACCATTTAATCCTGAAATGCCACAAAATAATTTTGTAAAGTCTAAAGTTTGTATAAATAAACAAACGACGGAATTTTGTGACAAATTAGGAATTGACGATCCCACTGTTCTTTTACAAATAATTGGAGGTAGTTATGTAGAAAATAAAATTAATGATTCGATAAATACATCATGTTCTCAAGATTCACAATTATGTTCGGAATCTGTTGAAATTTCATTGATAATTGATGATGAATCAATTTTGGATGAATCTTTAAATGATAGTGTATCTAAAAGCCCCACGATGATACAGGAATGTATCGTAGAAAAACCGGATACAGTTGAATGTGAGTATTACTAGAGATAGTTGGAAACTTATTTACCAAATTCCTTTTAAATTTCGTATTTTTTCAATTATAGGTGAAAAGACGAGTATTGAACCTGATACTAAAAAATTTAAAAGACGAAACTATTCATTTTATAATAATACTCTTTAATTATACTTCTATAAATAATTATTTTATAATAAAATTGAAAATAAAATATTTCAAATATTTCTACAATCAATTGAACAAAAATAAATAATTAAAATCACGATTCATTGGGTTATGAGAGTAAAAAAAAGTGATACGGATAAATTTTTTTTATAAATTTATTCATTTTTCCATCTTGCAATATCTGAAAAAAAAAATATAAAACATACTCTAATTATGAAATAAATGATAAAATATAATTTTCAAATATTCCTGAAGAAATAATTGGATTTGATATTGAGGTTTTCTCCCCAATGGCAATTGTGTCTGTCAATCCAACTAAATTGTTCACTATCGTAACAATCTTTTTGAACTTGAACAGATGGATGGGATGCCAACCCCTACCAAGAGTCCAAAGCCTTATACTTTTCATTATGGTAAATTTGTAATTTATTCACATTAGCTTTTTGTTTTTTTTTTTTTTAATATGAAGATTCAAATGGATGTTAGTTTATCTTATAAGTAATAATCGTTATGAAAAGTCGGCTAAGGACCCATTACCTACCAATTATTTAATTTTCGGGAACTTCTTGTTCTCCAGCATTGATATCATCGATTATATCGTGTGGTGGTCTGCCTTCGACGGTACATCCAACTGATTGACATGTTCCAAGGATTTCTTTCACAGTTCCACTAAGTTCGCGTGACATGGAGCGTGGCCGCATTGACCGTGCAATCGAGATAACATCATCGAATGACAAATTACCACTGTGTTTGATATTCTTTTGCTTCTTACGATCACGTGGTGGTTCTTTTAATGCTTTGATCACTAATGAAGCCGCTGATGGTACCACTGTAATAGTTGCTTGCCTATTTTGAATTGTCAATTGTACAGTAATTTTAAGACCTTTCCAATCACCGGTAGCCTTGACAATGTCATCACCAATTTTTTTAGGAGACTGTTACGTAAAAATAAAAAAAAAATTACAGAAAATTATAATGATAAAAAATCTTTCGTGTGTCAAATGAATAAATGGAAAGAATTTGTTTTGAACTTACCAAACCCAATGGACCAATTTTTGGAGCAAGAGTTGATGTGGCAGCAACTTCTCCTCCAACACATCTAAGGAACACTGCAAATACACATTGTAGAGGTTATATCAAGGAAATACTTGAATTAAAATTAATTAATTCCAAAAAATACCTTTTTTCACTTCAGTAGGATCGAATTTTGGTGGCATGATTGCGTTTTAATTGGCTTTGGCGTAATTTATTAGCCGGATGCAAATAGATTTCGAATAATCGAAATTCTTCACAACCACGCACGACAGATGTGAATCTGAAAAGACCGTAATGGCCGCAATTTTCTTTAATGCTGCTAATCCTAGCACAACCTTACGTTGAATTTATATCTGAATTTCGAAGATGGCGTTCTCTTTGAATTCTACTTTTCCCGCTAGTATTATAAAATTTTTTCTTGTTTATAATAACAAATATATGTATGAATAATAAGTAAGACAAAATAATCTTTATTGATAATTTATATATTATTGCGATCAAAACAATATAAATATTCATGATATAATAATCATTATAATGACTTTATAAATATAATATGATTGGAACGTATTGGCTTAAGATTATCAAATGTATACATCTATGTGAAGAATTTTTCTCATTTCTTTGGTATGAAATTGAAAACATTTTTATATTACTCTCATAATTCTATAAAATTACTGACTTTGTAATAGACATTTGTTAATCTATTAATTCATTAAATATAAAAAATGATAAATGTTATTTCAAATCATTAAATTCGGGCATTAATAAAGTTGTATCATTGGAGTCTAACATTAATGCAGTATCGTCGTTGTTATTACTGGTTTTTTCTTCCTTTTTTTTGTTTATATAATCAATATAATCATTGTCTTCATAAGTATTATCTTCTGCTGATTGTGGCCCAGTAAATTTATATTGGAATGCCGACTGTGTTAGATCGACTTCAACGGGAAAAAGTGTAACAGCTGCCAACATATCTCGTGTGTTGCCATAATACTTTGATAAGCCCGATGCAAATTTTTGTAATTGCCAAACAACATCTTGAACATGTTTATTATCCAATAATTCTAATTTTACCAAAACATCTGAACGAAGTTTTGCAAATTTTAATCGAGCTTCTTGTCGACATCTTAATACAAGCCTGTATTCATAATTTCCAGTTTCAACACGATAAAATGGTTCCTGAAGTGCAGCATAACTTTGCTCTTCATCATCTAATTCTTTTACTTTCAAACAATATGATAAATATTCAAATTTAGCGTCAGCATATTTACTAATTGTCAAACGTGTATCAGGTATTGCTTTGTGGAGATATGTTCCTAAATCGCTTAAAATTGGCTTCAACGTTTTCAACATAGCCACACCATATTTTTCCATTTGACGGTGTTGTTCACCAAATTGTCGAAATGCTTCACTTGCACGTGGTTGGGGTTCACGAACACCAATAGCCGCAAAAGCATCGCCAAATACTACACAAATGAATTCACGGATAAATATAATCATACATTATTATCTAAACAATTGAATAACCAATTGTTAAGCAAACAAACGATAATGATTTTAGTACCCTTGTAAATTTGTGTTAGATCAAAAAATGCATGGAGCATTGATTTAGCATGAGCAACAAGACCTCGATATAAATTTTCAGTTCGTTGTAATGCCATAAGTCTTTGTACAAGTGCATCATTGCATAAAATAGCTCGGGATAGTCCGAGTGCATCAGCAGTTGCACTACCCATTCCTTCAACTAATCGATGCTTTACCTGTTTATCAAAATATAAAATTATATTTATACAATTAACACAATACCATATATGACAATAATATTTTTAATAACTCCATGACCTTTTTCAATGCAATATCTAGTGTACGTCCTTGACGTGGATCAGCATGAAGTTTATTGTAATTAATGCTGACTTGATTATCACATGCTTGAATCATTTTTGCCACTTCTGTTTTTGTTTTTCCCTTCACTGATGCACCATTTACTGCGCACAATTCATCCCCAGATTGGAGCGTTCCTTCCAATGCTGCTGGTGTATTATCAAATACCTGAACAATATACAAACATGGACAGTAAGGTGCTCCACCACCAATACTTATTCCAATGAGATTACTGCTGTCTTTTTGGATTACAACATTACCAGAAGTAATTGTCATACCCCTGTGAAAATTCAAACTTATATTATAATTGAGTGTAATAAAAATTTCATATAATGTGAAAATTTAATGCGAAATAGTGCAAGGAATATTTCAATATTTTTATAAGATAATCTACAACATTGAACGCAAAAAAATAGAATAAATTTAGAAAATTCTAATAATATTTTAATTTAAGCAAAATAAAATGTTTTCAATATTATTTATAGTGCAGATAAATGTTTCATGGCAATAAACAAATCTAATCGCTCCATCCGTTGTCCATTCGTATTGAACTTACATCTGCTGAATTGATACTTGTAATCTATTAGTAGTTTGTTCGTGTCCAATCAAAGATATATCTGGACTGGATTCCAGTGCAGCAAAAAACATCAACAACGAAATAATAAATGCACTTAGAAGCCAAAAATAAATATATATATATATAAAGCGATATGATAGATTATCATCTTCAATAATATTGAACATCACATGAAGGGTAAATATTTAAATTAAATAATAAAAAATAAGAAAATAAAAGATAAAGCATACATGCGATCCTCCATATTTATCAGTTGTTGTGATTCAGTATTAGATGGTGACAAAGTTGTCATCAAGGTCATCAAGGTATCAGCTGAATGCTCATCTTCAATTATTCCAATGATATTTCCGGTAGATATTTCATCAGAGGACAATGCTGAACATTTATTTGTTCTATTCCAATTGTGTTTCACAACAATGAAGCATGCATTATACAAGAAAAACTGATAAAGCACATTGCAAAATACGCATATAAAATATAGTAATTGAATATATGTGTGTAAGAGTAAACATTGAAAGAATATATATAAATTTTTTTTAAATATTTGTAGTTAACGTAAAACAAACATTTTATCTTCCTCAAAGAAATAATCATCCTCGAAGTCCATATTGACACTGATATAAGAGTTATCTACTTCCTGCAAAAAGTAACAAAACATTTATATATGGATGAATAATTATTATAAAATTAACATATGCCTGATGTGGATACATGAATTATAATAATTATCTACTCACCAATAAAATTAAATAACCGAGCTATAATATTTAAAGATACTATTGTTAATTAATCATTTATTTTTATGTTATTACGTGAAAAGAGGGTGTTGAATCGCATAATAATATTTATTTGACAGTTTCTACTCATACAAATTTTCGCGTATACGTATATATGAATGGAGGTGTTTAAGAAAAAGTGTATGATTGCCAGTAGATGTCAGTTAATGTTTATTTCTTAATTTCACATTACCGATAAAAAAGTCGATCAAGTAGTTTTGTTGAGAAGTTCTTGATATATATATGCATACTATGATTTCCTCTCTTGTGTTCCACGTTGGTCGGTTGACGATTGACGAATACGACACAGTGCTTCCACGTAGCAAGAACATAGTTGCCAAAACGGTATGACATAGTCAGCTTCACTGTAGTGTTTGTACTTTAGTGTAGTAGTACATGTACACATTGTGACTTGGTTATAATTGATTGACTTGAACTTCAGAAAATTATTAAATTACTTAAATAAAATGAAGAGTTATTGCTTTTTACTATTTTTTGCCATACCGGCATTGATTTCAATTACAAATTTAGGTAAAGTATATCTTAAAATAGTTATATTTATCACGAGTGTAATTTAATTTTTTAAATATATTTCCAATACGGGAAATTCCAGTATATATTTCAATTAAATAAATCATATCTTATTCATGATGGAAGATAATTTATCAATTATCATTGCTATTATTTGAAATTTTTATTTAAAAATTTATATAAAAAAATTTCATTTTAATTCATATATTAATTCATTCAACAATATTGTAATATGTTTCATGGAATAAGAGAACAATATTCTGTTTTGTTTGTTTTTGATTTTTTTTTTTTTTTAATATTGCCATTACTGATATTTTTATAGAATTAAAAAATTTATAATACTAACTTTATTTATATTTTATTATTAATTTACAGGTAATAATCTAGCATATGCTCAAGAAGATGAAACTGTGGATGATATGGTTGACGTTGATAATGAAGAGGTGAACATAACTACTGAAGAAGAATTAGAAGAAGAAACTCAAACAGCATCTGTGGATGCTGATACAACGATATTATTTACGAAACCGGTAGTCACATCACCAACATCCCTTGGTTCGTCACCTTATTTTTATATTCGTTTCAATATAAATAATTATTAAAAGAATAATTAATAATATTCATGTATATGGTACTTTTTTAGAACTTCCTGGTGGTCATTTAGTTGAATTCCTTGTTGGTTTTACGAACAAAGGAAAAACTGACTTTATCATCGAAACGTTGGAAACTTCATTACGATACCCCATGGACTTTAAATTTTACATTCAAAACTTTACCCATCTCGCCGTAAACAAAGTTGTGAAACCCGATCATGAAGCAACAATGGTATACTCATTTATTCCATCTGAATCATTTGCTGGACGACCATTTGGTCTTAATGTTAATCTCAATTACAGAGATGATGTAAGTTTATCTATATATAGATTACTTATAAAAAAATATTTGTGAAGTATATTTTAGAGTATTAAAATTTTTTTTTTTTAATCATTTGACAGAACGGTGCAGTCTTCAGTGAAGCTGTCTACAATGAAACAGTTCAAATTGTTGAGTTGGATGAAGGATTAGATGGTGAAACAGTATTCCTGTATATCTTTTTAGCTGCTTGTGTTATTCTTACTTTAGTTGGTGGCCAACAATTACTCTCCTCATTTGGACGTAAATCAAGATCATCCAGTTCACGAAAACAACCTATTGAAACAAACACATCCAATCCAAATAATGTTGATTATGATTGGTTACCAAAAGAAACACTCCAACGACTCAGTAAGTATTTATTATTAATTGATCAATGCAAAACCTTCTTAAAAATAATATAAAAAAAAAAGAGAAAGGTTAATTATGAATTTGTTGATAATCTGTAGTTATTATATGTTTCTAATTTTTAAAATGTATTTTACAGATAAATCACCGCGAACTCCAAAACAAAGTCCAAAACAGAGGAAAGTTAAAAGAACAGTTGGCTCTGATGATTAAAGTGTGTTTATATTTATAATTTAATTAGGTATTATTTAAAGAGAATTGAGAGATGAATGTGAGTGATAGAGAAATAACAAAACAAACGGTATATGTGTTGAAAGAACATTTTTTTTTTCTGTTTTATATTATTATCATTTTTTTTTCTTTTTTTTTTTTTTTTTTTTTTCAATAGTAATAGAAGATCATGAAAATTTGTATCCCACGAAAATCATTAAGACAATTAAATGTTTTTTATAATGAAGAAAATAACGTTTTATAACTATTCATTGAATTATTATGGCTCTCCTTTCATAATCATGTGTATCATATCTATAATGGAAAATTATATTATGTGTCGGCTAATCTTGTTACCAAATGGTGTGACATCAACATCTTATTATAAATTGTGTGGAGTGAACTTGAGTTATGATGGTACAGATAGATATAAGTGCTTGTATAACTTCTCTAAATAAGTTTTTATTGAAACATATTACAGACAAATCTCACTTTTTGTTTAATCTTGCTAAATTTTCCCAGCTAATATCGTAGTTTGTCGCTATATTAATTATAGTTCATTTGTACTATGATAATAAAATTAAATCGTCAATTAACATAATTTTCGGTTAATCATCAGAGGATATTAAATTCGTGAAAATTACAAAATATTGTACATATTTTAAATAAAAATATCATATTTATTAATTGGATTTTTAATTTAATCTTGAAAAATTGCAGAATATATTGTAATTTTGAAAGAGAATAAATTTCGATTGTCTATCTAAACGAAAATAAATAAATAAAAATAATAACAACAAAATATTTAAATTATTTTTCCTGTACACCGATGAACATGTGAATAGAAACTTTTGGAGGGTAAAGAGGCACGCGAACATGGGCATCTGTAGTGAGATGAAATAGTTTCCGAAAAATTGGAGAAAAAAAAATATATATATATATAAAACATATAGACATACAGAAAGAACTGATCAGGGTATTTTTACTCTCTGTGTTGAAGCATGAAATGCTATCCCCGATCGATCTTCGTCAGACTTGATTTTGTATTGCAGTACACAATGATCTAACAAATAGAACTGTACACGCTTTATATATATATACTCGTGTACACACACTATGTATGTCTATCTCAGAAAGTCGCTTTCCTTTCTTCTAATTGTATGTATTATAGATACTTACAGTTGAGTTTTCAAGTTGGCTATCAACCGTTTTGATGATGACAGCTCTATCTATCCCAGAGTTGCAACTAAATCCACATAATTTACATTTAAACGTTTTTGACTGAATTGTTATTTATATTTTCATTCTTTAAAAACACCTACCGCTTAATCTGAATATTCAATTGTTTGTGTAAATATAATGGAGAAATTATTTGTAAACTGTACACAAAATATAACTGCATTACTCTACATTCTATACAGAAAAATAGAATATAAATTTTACTCAATGAATCTACATTATTGTTAAATGAAGTTTTAATCAAGATAAAGTTATTTAAGTTGCAACTGACGTTACGAAAAAATTGAATTAAATTCAAGAACAAGAAAAAAAAAAAAGAAAAAAAAAAGGGACGTGTTAGAAAGACCACGTAGAAAAACATAGTAACAACGGGAAGAATGTCATAGTTAGTTGTTTCTCTGGGCCAAGAGGGAACTTGGCACCCCAGTGATGGATTACTACGGATCGGCTGCTGCCGTTTTAGCTCCTGCGCTCTCTCTCTCTCTTTTTCTCTCTCACCTATAAACTTATATACACCTACACACATTTTTATATGTATTTGTAAATGCGCTTGTAAAGACATCACAATACTGTACTATTGACGTTTCAACGTACACTGTGTTATGCTCCTTGAAATATATCGCTTCATTGTCACCTAGAAAATAAAAATTACAATTACACTTCATTGTATACATTAAATATTCAACACACAATCATTACACTGTATTTCATCTTATTAATTGACATTTTTTTGTTTGGAATTATTGCAATACTCATAATATTATCACATTTTCATTTCAATATCCATAAAATAACATTTCTTCAGTGGACGAAATTGAGATTGCAAAGAAGTGAACGACGTTATATACGCAGTGGGAGCGTGCTAATGGTTACTGACATGCAGTTTTGATGGATCGGTTTAGTACATACGTACTATATATACGTACCATATACGCAGAAAGAGAAAGAGAAAGCAAGAGCATCGTTTTCAACTAAAATCGAGTATGCGGGTGACGATACGAGAAAACTTTTTTTATTATTATTTATTTTTTTTTTTCCCATAAAACTCGATATTACTTGAAAAAAAAATCCCGAGTTTCATCATACAACAGTGAAAGACTACAAATAAAAATAAAAATTTATAAGTAAAAAATAAAAAAGGTCTAATATTACAGAGTATAAATAAACTTTTTTTCTTTGTTTTTCACTTTGTTGTTGTTGTTGTTGTTGTTGTTGTTTATTCTTTATTTTTTCTTTGAGTGACAGTATAAAAAAATTCTTTATTATAACATGCATTTTGCATTTGTGTATACCCATCTTAATGGTACAATGTGAATGTCGTTTAGATATAGCAGGACTATTTCCTTACTCGTATGAGATGTGACGCAGTGTTGTCCATCCTGATGTATCTGTCCCCAAGGATACGTTTCTCATAGCGTGCAGCAGCTGACAGATATATATATATATATAATGATGAACCATGGAAATCCATTGACAGGTTGTTTCGTTTGTCTTTTATATTCTATATATTGTTATCTTTCTATCTATATTTTTGTGAGATCATTTACTGTCTGTATACTGTAGACTGATACCAATTAGCAACGTGACTGAATAAATTTATATATGCATTCAAAATATCATCTAAAACGATTGATGACACATTATTTTAAATAAAGAAAAAAATAAAAATAAAAATAAATAATAATTTGAAGAAATACATACAATAGTTGTTTTATTTATTTTTCGTTATTTTCTTTTGCAAATGCAAATGTATTTATGCAACCTCAAGTTGAAAATAATTTTTTTATTTCATCTTATATTTTAGAACGTGTCATTCGTAAAAGTTCAGTGAATTCCAAAAGATAAAGATGAAGAAAAAGTGGTAGAAGTCGAGATTTACCGCAGGGATTAAATGCGTGACTTGGAATACGAATCCTTTGGGACTCAGAAAAGTATATGGGGCTGCGCATCAAGAAGTTGCTTTTGCGGTAGGTATGAACACCTTGAACGCTACATGAGATACCTGAAACCGTGAAAAACTGTCAATATATGTGATTGCAGCTGATCGAATGAAAGAAAAAAAAATCCACATAATATCATGACGCAACTTTTTTTTTTGAAACTTACCTTTCGGAATTTTATCTATAAATGTCTTAACAATTCAGTTATTTTAATTTTTATTTTTGTTCATTATTATTATTATTATTATTATTCTTTTTTTTTTCGTGATTAAAAATCCATCGATGTATAAAAAACGTTTGACATTAATATGAAGAAGAAAAAAAAAAAAAGTCGAAATACCAAATAATAATATATAGATTAATTTTAAAATAAGATTATTTGTTTCATGATTATACATGACATGTATATACAATTTATATACTTACAACAGTGGGAATAGAATAAACTGGATAGAAGAACGAACGCGCGAGAGAACGACACGGCCAAGAAATAAATGACAGGTACACGTTCCTGAGTGAACTTCGAAGGCTCCGATATCGCTCCCACATCTGACACAACCCCGATCGCAGGCATTTTAGGGTTCGATGTCATCGAGAACCCATCTATATATACATCTACAGCACAAGTCGTCTCAGCTTGCCAATATGTCCGCCTGTCAACACACGCTGCATTCAATTAACTTCGAAGATCGTCCTATAATGATACGAGAAACCTAAATTTTTCGTATGTGTTTTATCATCTATAAATTTTTTATTGTTTTACAATTATTTTATTTTGGTCCTTCACTTTTTTTTTTTTTCATTTCATTACTTCTATCAATAAGTATAATGTATACAATTATTTATTTGAAAACCTTTATTTGATACATACCTGTGTCATTTACAATTCATCCATTGTATTATCATGTTTGATCATATATATATGTACATAAGGCTCTACGTGGCGTCAAGAGAATCACTTTCCAGCTCACCGCACTCATCTCAAGAAATGCGACAAGAGTTTTATTTAAATCAAGGGACAATATACATGTATATATTTATATGTATAATATAAAGATAAGCGTGAAAAAGACTTTGTTGAGGTGTGTCCAGCCATTTGACATGTGTCTGTCAATGTTGGCATATAAAATCATTGACCATACATATATTTATATTGAGTTATTTGAATTATATTTAGTAAACAAAAATTAAATGTCATAAATTTCTTATGATACATATAATCATATTAATATTTTTACTCTTTTTTTTTGCTATGCATCATAAACATAAAAAATAATTCGCCAATAAAAGTCAGTGTCCAGGATAAAATTAAAAAAAAAATGAAAAGAAATGTATTAATTAAAAATAATAAAAATAAATTAACTTACATATGAATTAATCTAAGATTATTCTGATGTATAATATATATATATAAATAATTTTCCGTAACAGAGTTTTTTGAGTTGAATCCAACAAACTTGGTACCAGTCGCCCCTTGGCTCGACACGTTCATTCATTAACACTTCATGTTCTGAGTGACGTGCCGAGTAACGAGCCTGTCATAATTATCGTGCCAACATTATTAACTATCATTCCCCTTTCAAACTTCTCGCAAAACTGACATGAGTACATATATTTATATCTTCTTATTCTGCCATGACTATTCCATAAATGAATGTACATTTATCGTATCAGCAATGGTTATAATTTCACAAAATATTTAATAAATCTACAAATAATAAAATAATGATAAATAAAAATTATTATATAATAAATAATTTATTTATTTATATAATCAAAAAGTTATTGCCATCCTATAATATAGTAATAATTAATATAATCATATCCACATTTTATGATTTCATGAAGAAGCAAAAACTACTTACAATTACATATCACATGTTCATTCAATATTCATTGAGATTAAGATCAATATTGGAATCGTGTATGATGACTCAGTTAAAATATATATACGTGATGCGGATATGCGTATAGATGTAATAGATTAGTGATGCTGAGTCATTGTCCACTGGTCAACGCTTGTGAATTGTATTTGTAAGACAGAAAGACGATGAATACAACGCTACAATTGTACATATGAAACAATGTATTATATACATATATATCATATCAATGTGATAAATAAAATCGACAGATTGTTGAAAGGTCGAGAATCTTATCTTATAATGTTTCAATTCCAAAAAATAGTTGCTGCTATAGAAGCATCGATATTCTGACCATTGTAATTAATTGATATCCCATTTGAATACATACACACATATATAAATATATGGTATATATATTCATATACAGGTATGCATTTATATATTTTAATAATCCAATCGATCATTCATTTACGTATTATTAATACAACTGAAATAATTTCTATCACAAAATGCAATAATTAAACGATATTCATTGTTCAACTATAAAAACACAAAAAAAAATTTTTTTAATAGGTTAAGTTTAATCAAAATAAAATAGTTAATACAATAACACAATACTCACGCAAAAATTGAATGAATCAAATCATTTCAATAATGCTGATATTATAATATCAACATTTATATATAATATAATCGAACTACAGTTTAATTTGTAAATACACAACAGAAAGATTCACACATTCTAAATTTTTCATTGTGTATACATTTTATTCTGAAACACACTGTTAATTTAGATTACATATTATATACATTCATATACACATATCTATATGATATACGAAATCCCTTTCGGTCTCCCTTACACATGGTGTTTGTAAGTGTATTCGATTACGCCTCGAATTCATACCGTGCCCACTGGTTTTCCTGCAGTCAGAACACACCAATCGAGGGACTTTCGCGCGAAATGATGGATGGTTCCATTGTGACCACGGGAATAGATGAGAGCCATTTTTTTTTTCTGTGTTTGCGAGCATGGTATACAAAGAGAGACAACGATAAAAGACTAGAGTATATATATGTGAGAGGAAGAAAGCAAACGCGAGTGAAACAAAAATGGGTGGAGGGCTGACAGAGTGAAGGGGGAAGTGGTACAAAAAAAAAAGAGACAACAACGTCTAGTTGTGCGTGGCTTCTATATACTGCCATCATTTCCCAAAATACGGCGAATTATGGAAAATTCAACGTGGAAGATCGATCGACCAACGTCTGGCATTTATTTATATATGTATCCTATATTTTTATATGTATATAGATATATACCATAAAAATTATTCCATGACCAATTACATATTATATATATTATAAGTATACGTACGATTAATTCAAGAATCGTGATATTTCAAATTTTGCGACTATGTTCAAGTAATATAATTGCCACCATTTTTTATTTCATGTGATTTTTTTTTTTTTTTCAAGGAAAAAATATCTATTATTCCATTTTTTTTCTTTTTTTTTACCTTAATATTTCGGATAGTTTATAGTGGAGCATACGATGGTGAGAAACACTTTCAAGTATATATAATAACATGGGTATATCCCTATTGTAACGAAAAATTCTATTTTTTTTTTTTTTTTTTTTTTTTCATTTTTTTTTCTTCCTGTCTTCTGTCCACCAATGGCTCCTGTTCTCTCCCGGGATTTGATTTCTTTATAATCTTCTGGTTTTCTCTTCAATTCTATCAGAAGTCACCATCCTCTCTCTACACTCACGCTTCATTCTTGAGGAGAAATAGGTTGTAAATGTATACAATATATCTATACTGAGTCTCGTACTATATACATATATATATATATATTTCTTATGATAGGGCGTGCATTTATTGTCCGTGGTTTCGAACCAATATATACAGTTAACAACACGATGGCCCTTGCAAGTCGTATATATTATATATATATCGAAAAAGTGTATATGGTCAATGAATGAAAATATCTGTTTTTGTGTGAATCGTCACGACCACCCGTTGTAGTGTGTTATGACTTCAGACGTTTTTGAGTGACAAGACAACGATGAACAACAACGTTTAGGGCGACATAGAACGGCTTAGTTTTGGGGAACAATGGTTAGGGATTATAAAAGTCAATAGGATATTTCACAGCGAAATCAAGAAATATAACTATCTTTATAGGAAATGTATATTCCTAGGAGCTACTGGTACATATCATCATCACACATTTCTTATCATATTCTCGTTGATAACAATAACAAGTTGTATTTAAGTATTGAATTGTATGTGCAATACGTGCCATGGATTTAATATATTTACAATCAAGGATTAATCAAGAGTAAGAATAAATTGAAATATTTTCATCATCATTTTTTATCATAAAATCAGTTTTTTTTGTTTAATAATTTTAACTTTTTTTTTTTTTTTTAGGAAGAAAAGTGATCAAATTTTTCATTAAAGAAGAAAAGAAAAAGTCTTTCTGTTATTTATATAATTTATAAATATATTCTGTAATATATAAGTACGACGTATATTATAAGTCATTTGTCAGGATCATTATGACTATTTCTATTTATGATATTTCAATTTTCGTTGAAGCGAAAAATTGAAGATAAAGATTTTTGCCTAACATGGAGATGGAATGAAGAGGGTATATACGTATATACTCATATATGTACTGAAGGTTATGATCGGGGATATACAGATAAAATAAAGTGAGGCTTCCTCGTCGTTTCTCAGACATGTCGTTCTTTGGACTTTTGAGAATGACAATGCAGGTGCCTCATCCCACGTCAAAACCCAGCATGGTGCCGGATAAGACGAACAGCATAAGAGAAAAAAAAAAAAATATATATATATATACATATATCTACAGAAGAAGGTGGATGGTACACAATATACCACCAGTCAAAATCTGTTTGGTATCTAATTCGATTGTTTACGAGGATAAGACACAGTCATTTCAGTAATTGTGAATGACAATTTCAAAATCTGTACAGATAAGTGTTTGGTATGCAGTTGAATATTAAATATATTAACTTTTAAACGCTTCTACAAATAATTTTTTGAATATAATTATAGGATAAATATGATAATATCAGGATAAATAAAAAAAACTGTAGTCAAAATTTTTGTTTTGTCAAAATCAACTTTAATTTCATGTATTTATTGTAATTTAAACAATATTTACATCAAGAAGAATTATACTTTGAACTTTGGATTTTATTGATATTTATCTGATAAGAATATAAATACGTAAATTTTTTTTTTTTCCCCTATATAGATTTTACATAAATATCATCTTTTGTTCAATTAATACGATATGATTATACATCGGGATGTTTACAAATAATAATAATGAAGTAATTAAAAAATATATTATATATATTGTTTAATATTAATAAATATTATTATTTTACATTATATATTAATAAAATATTGTCTCTTTTATATTTTCAGATGTCAATAATTGAAAAGTATATTCTATAATCAGTTCAATGAAATTATAATAGCAAGTCACATTCCGAGATAAAATTTCATGAGATGACGGTGTCACGTCATCAGTGCATAGACGATAATCATATTATTGTAGATGTCACAATCTTGTTTGTCTCTCTATTACTAGAATGTGGTGCACACACGAGTAGATAAAACCAACACTACTCCAAAAGTTTCTAATCAAAAAACAATAATATGATGATGTTTTATAATTGGAAAGTGATAAATCTTTTGATAATAATCACAGGACATTTGTATAAATGACAAATATTATCTTTTGACTTGGTATGTTTGGTAACTGCATTAATTACGTATATCATAGTGCTCCATAATTGAACAGCTGAATTATAATTATAATTCATTGCAACAATGGTTTATATGAACACATCTGCAATATCAATATATTTATATAGATTTTTATCATCTCTACATATATATCCTATTGAATATAAATATATATTTCAACAGGGGCAACGTAAATGATCAAAATATATCGCGTCTGCCATGAAAGTCGCTATATAAGTAATTGAAATATAAAAATGGATAAATGTTACATGACAGACATCTTGACACGCATGTGAAATCGTGTGCTACATCTTTTTTTCATATATTAATCTTGGATGAAGAGAAAAAAAAAATAAAAAATAATAAAATTATATACGTACATCTCATCTCTCTTCGGCACCTTGATTCTATACATGTGTCGTATACTTTTTTTATATATTCGCCAGTTATTTGGCATGCAATGCAAACGTCGCACGATAAGTGTCAACTGCAGCGCGGCAGATAAAAAAGAAAAGGGGAAAAAATAAAAAGGAAAAGAAAAAAAAAAAAATACATATATATGGACATGTATATGATCCATCACTAAAACGGTGCAAGCGTGGCGACCAACTAGCTTTGCCTCATTGGTCGCACACCGCCCACCCAACGATCACGTGGCATTAAACGAGACACGCCCAATTGTGTGGCTTTTCACGAGGAAGTATTGTAAGAAAGGAGGAAAGGGCACCCCCTTTTATTCCATTAAAAATGTGGATACTGAATGATGTGAAGTAAGAGAGAAAAAGTTCAGTTGGTGTGTCAGCAAGAAGAAGTGAGACGCAATGATAAGACCAGGACTATGCCCTGAATGCCCGTCCCTCTTTAACTCGCCTATGTCTCTCTCACCTGGTGTTTTAGTTGAACAGTCCGCGTCAGGAGGTCAGCTCGTACGGTTGTAATAAAGCGAATGAGGAAGTTTTTCAAATGCGATGTGTATTTTTATTTTTTATTATTTATTTATTTATTTTTTTTTTATTTACCTATATCAATTTCAGTTTTATTGGTGTTAAATGTATAAATTGCGAAATGTAATAGCATATACGATTAGTTACCATATTGTTATGGTGATTAATGCAGTGATTGTGAATAAGTTATCAAAGTTTAATATAATCTCGATGATTAATTAATTGAGTAAAAAATATTTGCTATCAACCGGGTGATAAATATATAATATTAGATTGAATGTCGTTAATTGACTGTGAGGATGATGATGATGGACATGGGCATGTACGGGACTTACGGCAAGCCTGATTCTTATTATAATTTTCAAGCGACAAATCATCAATTGTCTGGTGGTAATAGTGGAACAATTGGACACGCGTCTGTTTCACAATCACCTGAATTAACAAATCATCATTATTATCCACAAACAGCAATTGCGCCATTTACAACATCGTCTGCGGATGTTTATTTAACACCAGAATCTGTGTCATCGGGAGCATCATCGCAAACATTTTATTCACCATCGGGCGCTGTATTACATGAAGATGGCACAGCAATTATTTCATCTGAGAATGGACTGAGTTATACAAATTTAGATTACAGTAATTATACAAATAATCAACAGCAACAGCAAAATTTATCATGTCACAATACTGATCCACACAATCATACTTATCAAATTCAAGATGTTGGTTATAGAGATGATAATCGAACAGCATCAACAGCCACGCCGACCGCTCCGATTCTGCAACAATCAAATATTGGTCAAATTCCAATTCATATTAGAACTGATCACGAACAAATTCATCATCATAGTCATTCACATCATCATACTAATAATCATCATCATCATCATCATCATCATCAATCTAGTCATTCTCTTCATTTAAATAGTGAATATCAAATTTTACCAGCGACATCCAATTATCTACATCACATTCAGTCAGATGATGCGCTTCGTTATAGCACACAAACGTCAATGGTGTTAAGACAAACTGCTGAATATTCAACTCATCCGACGGTGCATTATAAAGAGGAGTGCACTGATTTGACTGGATATCGTACTAATCTTCCACAAACATCACATTCTGTTCATGCAACAGTTCATGAACATCATCAGCAACATCGTCAAGCTCAAGGTCATACTCTTAGTGTTCCACTATCGCAGCAGCAGCAGCAACAACAACAACAACAACAACAACAGCAGCAACAACAGCAACAGCAACAACAGCCTCAACAACATACTCAGGTGCCAACTTATAAATGGATGCAGGTCAAGAGAAATGTTCCAAAGCCAGTAGGTAAGTATTTATATACAAATATATATTTTTCAACTTGAAAAATATTTTATAAGTTCATAACAAAAATTTTTATATTTCATTATCATTTTTTACTATTTTATCCAATTACAAAAATATTACAACACTAAAACGTTTTTTTTTTTTTTTTAATATTTATTATTAATTGTTTTCAGTGAAATTTAAAAATATTGTTGAATTGAAGCAACAGATAATACACTATATGATAACAGTTTATCGTATATATAAATATGGATGTATACAGTGTTGATGAATATTTCGTATTGACGTTTCCGCTTCGATTATTCACTTATTTATTATATTTTTCTCTTTTGCAAATTCATTATGTTTATTTTTATATTTAGATAGCTATATATATAAAGATAGGTGTGTGTGTGTGTGTATGTGTGTGTATATATTAAAAGGACGAACCGTGCGACGGACTGGCGCCAGTCAGAATCCGCGTAGGCCCAAGTCGACGTGGACGCGTTTAGTCAATTAGAATGTTAACGCGGCCGAATGAGCTCGACTTGTTATCTTGACAGCTCACTTCTTTAGCATTGTGCAGAATTTAAGATAATCATTGCAGATGAATCATTAAAAAATTAATAATAATTTATAAATCATTAATATTATCATATATTGAATATATTATTGACAATTTTCATGTATTTATTATTATTATTATTTTTTTTTTCTCATAATTTAATTTTTAAAATAATATTAGTTTGTCAATTCAATTTTTTATATTTTTTTAGTATACATTTATGTATATATTAATTTAGTCTGTATACATTAATGTAATTGTATTTTGTATTTATGTTGGAGTAAATACTGCGTAATCATCATGATAAAATTATAAGTAAAATTGAATTTATAATAATTATAATATATAAGGATAATATTGAAAGATTTAGGGATTGTTAAAATTGTATTAATTGAGATATTTGAGATTATAAGATAATATTGATATATATTGTATTTCAAAGATTTTGTGAAGTATTTATAATTTTATTAATACTTGAGTAATAATTACTATAGCAAAAGAAATTTTTTACTGGTATTGATAAGAAAAAAAAAAAAAAATTTTTTTTTCAATTTTATTTATTTATTCATTTTTTTTGTTTAATTGTCAATTGTATATTTATATTTTTAAGTCAAATACGATTTTACTATATAACACGTATAATTACATATAATAATAATAATAATAATAATAATAATAATAATAATACATATATATATAAGGATTGAAAATATTGAAACCATTGGTGCGTTTTAGGCGGAGCAAATAGTAGAGGGATGATGCCAGATTTAACATTGTAAGCTGCGGCGTGAAAGTAGCGCAGCTCTTTTAGGATTGGCGGGAATTTTCCATCGCATTTTATTATATTGCATCTTCCTCATACACATTATTTTCTACATTTACTATTTCTCCATCCCGTTTCTCATATATATATATATATATATATATATATATATAGAGGCTTTTGCGCATTTCAAAGTTAGGTCCAATCCCTCGAAACGAAAATGCTGTCAAGCCCCAACCCTGGCGATCTATCATACACAACCAAACTCGATTTTTTTTTTCTTTTTTTTTTTTTTTTTTCTTTCTTATACATATATATATATTGTATATTAAACCCTCCCAATGACACTCCATGCAAGGAGATTAGGGTGAAAACGAACGAATGGAATATAAATATACACATATAGATATCCATATTTTGTCAATGAAATTTCTGCTGTCGTCGTTTTTTTTTTTTTTTTTTTTTTTTTTTTCTTTTATATTAGTTCACGATATTGCTATATGACAATTTTTATAACAGAGAGATGGATGTGCTAAACAAATTGACGAATTTGTTCATATTATTATTATTATTATTATTATTATTATTATTATTTTTGTTTTTGTTGTTGTTGTTGTTATTGTTATCGTGATTATCTTCAAATGCTTTCAGTAAATAATAATAAAAAAAAAAAAGAGAAAAAATCAAATTATATTGAGAATTAAATCGAAAGGTAGGAAAAGAGTGATAAGGGAATAAAAGAAATAAAATAGAATGAAAATAAGAAAGAAAGAAAAATTATATTCAGATATCATGGAGTGAATTTTATCGCCATTTATTGTTCATTTAATGCGATTGTTCTCTGTATTGGTCTCAAAATATGTTTGCGGGATTTCTTCCAGACTTTATGACTTAAGTTTCATTATTGCATGATTGTATATTTTATGATGTCGATGGAAAACATTATACGGAATAATACAATTGGTCAAGAGTGAATATTGTATGTGGGACCGTATACGTGCATGATATAAAAGACTTTAATAATTTTTTTTTTTTTTTTTTTTTTTTTTTTTCACTCCATATGATACACATCCAATAGTATTGATATAAATATAAGTGTATTTTATATTATCGAAAATAATTTAATTGCTCGTTTGTTGGATTATATATCACTTATCCCAAAAGTGAATAAAGAGGAAGGAACGAAAAAAAAAAAAAAAAAAAAAAAAAGGTGACGAGAAGGGGATGAATTTCTCACATTTATTTTTTTTTTTCTCCTCCTCTTTTTTTCTCAATCTAAAAGATTTTATCGTGAATTAGAAAAAAAAAAAATAAAAAAAAATAGATTGATTACCGTAGACGTAAGATGAAATTAAAAAAAAAAAAAAACAAACGAATACAAAAAAATTACGATGATATTGTAATACGTTAGTAAATTCTACACACCAATAACGTAATTTAATTTATTTAATATATTTATATAATTTATAGTAAATTTGTTTAATTAATTATTTATAATGATAAATAAATTTTATATATCTACGTCCGTGAACTTGAAATGAAAAAATCTTTTAAGCTGGCGCGCGATTCAATATCGGCAACTATGAAAAAATTCATATAGCGAGAAAAATAGTCAGATGTATATTAGTATATATATATATATATATATACGTATGTCGCGTCGTAGTATTTTTGTTGCGTGTAGAGTTCTCGCGGGCGCGTGAGTGAACGGGCCATATCTAACGAGGGGATCTGAGGATCGCTCGCGTGTTTCAAAACTCACCACCCGGTGCTGTATATTGCCTGCTGCTGACCAGCGTTCGTCGTACTCTTTTTATTTATATACATACATACATACATATATATATATATATGTATGTATATTTCACTCCCTCGCATTCTCCTTTATTCATAAATATATATATGTATATACATGTATGTGTATGTATTTATATTTACTCCACCGTTATACACCGCCCCATCATATATACCCACACGTCCACGTGTCGGGTCTACGGTGATTTTCATTTCCGCGGGACTTCACCGGTATTATTACCTTGCGGCTGTTTTCATGCGAGACAAGGCGTTAGGTGACGAACTAGAGACAAAATATATTGTTCACACTGAATATGAACAATCAATAAATAATTCGTGTGAGCTTTTAAATATTAAATATTGTTTTTTTTTTTTTGTTTTTTTTTTTTTTATATTTATATTTTTATATATATATGAATGAGGATGAACAAATTAAATGTATGTACAGTACAACTGATTATTTCTATAAATATAATATTGTAATATTTATTTTTGACGTAGATAAATCTTTTTTTTTTTTGTTTTTATTAACATCGTTATATCAAGATAAAATAAAAAAAAAATAAAATAAAATTTACTTTTTATATAATTTATTAATAAAAATAAATAATATTCCATCAGATATTATGTGAAATCTATAAAAAATTAATAGAAAACTTTTCTAAATTATATTGTTTATAATATTTATCTAAATATAAAAATATTAATAATGGAAATTTAAAATTTGTCATGTGTATATTTTCAATTAATTTTATTTAACTATTTCTACGTGATGATGTTGATTGTTCAACGATACATAAAATTATAAGATGGTAAACGTGACACGAGAGTATAATCTATTTAATACCCATTTACTTAAAACTTCATCTGCTTTTGTATTGTGCGAGTAATGGAAAAAAAAAAAAAAAAAAAAACAACACCAACCAACCAACCAACCCCTACCACAACCAAGTGGTACATTATGCAATTCAAATATTATTCAAAGGCTAAAAGCCACGATACATTTATTCTATGTATATCTATATATCTGCAGTAGTAGTAATACAAAATGTAGATGATGTAAGAGCATACATTTAGGGATAAAATTGAAAATTGATACCGGATGTATAATATTACTTGAGAAAATGTCATAAACAAATATAAAATATTGAAATATTAAATTTATATATATATATATTAAATACATCAAATAAAAAAAATTCCAATAATAATTATAATAATAATAATAATAAATCAAAAATATACAGGCAATTTATAATTCAATTTATAAAATATTGTGCAAAAATAAGTTATGCGTCACTTGAAAATATCTATAAAAAAAAGAAAAAAAAAAAAAAATTTACAGTAGATATTTATTTTGATATTTATGTAACATATTAATGTCAAAATTATTATTGACAGACCATCGAATATATATTGATAATTTAAAATAAAATCGTCTTGGGGGAAAAAATAAAAAATAAAATAATAATAATAATCATCATCATGTGTGTCAGAGTGAGTGGGTGAGGTAAGGAGGTAGATTATGTCTATATATCGTTTCAGGTGTGTTTGATGAATATTGAATTACTGACGATAGTTTCAATTTTACGCAATGACGCCTGAGCTTTCTCAAAATCCATCGCAAATATTTGTCAAGTTATATACTACTATACACTGTATATATATATATGTATGTATGTATGTACATATATGTTTTATCAACTAAATGTATAACTACCTCCGTTTTGACCTTTTTCACCCGTGTGCAGCCTTCCAATCTTTCTCAGAAGCTTTAATGGATAAATTTTAAATTTTATCGACCATTGTTCATTTGTGACGTTAAAAAAAAAAAAAAAATTAAACGCATATTGCTTTATAGATATTTCTGTTTAAAGATATACGAATGGTGTGTGTATGTGTGTGTATATATATTATATACATTTATCAATTAAATATATATATACACAGATGGTATAAAAAGTTATGGATAAAAAAGATGCGATATGAAGTAGAAGAAAAAAAATAATAATAATAAATAAATAAATAAAATTATGATAAAAAAATATAATATATTATTTTACTGGGAGAGAGAGAAAGAGATCGGTCACTTATTTTACAATGAAATTCGAATGACAGGCATTAAGCACTTTTTGTGCGTTAATGCAGAATGAAAGAGAGACAGAGTGATGAGATAATGAATTTAAAAACTTTTCTTTCCAGACTCGTACATCAATTTAGCTACTTTTCTCTTGAATACACTCTATGTACCCCTCTACCTGCACTTTGATTGTTTTTTTTCTTCTTTTCTCTTCATTCTAATGTTGAGTTGTTAAAATATCAAGTTTTTTTATTTGAGTGAATGTGAGAAGAAAAAAAAAAAAAAGAATAAAAAAAACTTATCATTGAAATTAAATTAATTTTCATTTGTAAAAATATTAAAGATAGAAATTCATTTGTTATTCTTACGACACTGATTATTGTGCTTGATATTAAAAAAAAAAAAAAAAATATGGTCATCATATTATTAATAAATATATTCTCGATTAAATGTCATTGTCATACGTGATCCACAATTAGTTTAATATGTACAGTTGAGAAAATTCCTTATTACAAATGATCAATTGTACACATCCACCCACACCCACACACACACACATATATATATATGAACACATACATACACCTAAACTTTTAGAATTATGTACATAGACATATACAATGTGTGTATTGAATCCCTCGCGAGAAGAGAATTTCGACAAGCTGACCAGCTGTAGTGGACAAACGTCAACCCTTATCTCACATGAAAGGGGTTTAGTTGTAGACATATTACATTTTCCGTTTTTACCCCATCCATTGAAATTGCATTCAAAATGAAAACAAAATATCAGAAAAAATAAAAGAACAATTTTTTGGATTTCACGTGTATTTTATATATCAATAAAAAATTTTATATTAATCATTATAATCTATAATATGTTTTTTATATTGAATTACTGTATTAATATTAATATTTTTATATTTCAGGTGTGAAAAATAATCAAAATGGCAGTGATTATGGTAATATTGCAATAAGCAGTGCAGTTACTTCAAGTTATCCATCACCATCTTCAGCTCCTATTAGTTGTTTGAGTACATCTTTAGCCAGTATGTCAGCCGGTTTCAATAATACTGGACGTACGAATTTTACAAATAAACAATTGACTGAATTGGAGAAAGAATTTCATTTCAATAAGTACCTGACGAGGGCACGACGTATTGAAATTGCATCGGCTTTACAGCTCAATGAAACACAAGTCAAAATATGGTTTCAAAATCGTCGAATGAAACAAAAAAAACGAATGAAAGAGGGACTTATACCTGGTGATAGTGTTGGTAGTGGTGGTGGTGGTGGTGGTGGTAGTGGTAACAGTAGTAATATTGCAACATCATCATCATCGCAAATAGGTAGTGCACGTAGTACGAGTAATTCACCAACTGGATCATTAGGACTGCAAGAAGTTACTGGTTCATCATTAATATTACCGAATTATTCGAATGAAAATAGTAGAGAATCACCATTGTCATCCAAAGAATGACGAAAAATTAATTTTAAATAGTCAAAAACTAATGCATGAATTTATTATTTATTATTAGGTATATAATTGTATTGAATTTATTGCGAATTATTGTAAAGACTGGAATGAATTATTCTACTTGTATATATATCATAATATTATACGAGTTGATATAAAATTTAGAAATATATTTTACATTTAAATACTCTCAACTGGTCATTTAAAATGGAGAAAAAAAAAAACAAAAAAAATAAAAAAAATAAAAAGATACAAGAACATGTAAAATATGCTATATATTATAAATATCGGTCCACATAATTTCTTTCTTTTTTTTAATTTTTCTCAATTATTTTTTCGTCTGTGTCAAGTGATTATATGTATCGACACTATATAGAGGAAAATTGATGTACGATGATGACAATGAAAATTACAAAAGTCATATGAAAGAATGAGAGAGAATTATAAAAATGCGCAAATATATCTTACATTCAAACGAAGGAGATTCAAAATAACAAAAAGAAACGTGACCGCTCTTATTTTTTATTGTATATACGTATGGCCACCCGCTGTACTTACAATTTTTTTTTTCTCCTCAGGCCCCGAGTGTGCGCCAGTCATCACGCAACCATAATTTAAGAACCACCGTGGCTTAGCGTGTCTCTCGTTCCATGACCTCTTGTATGTATATGTATATGTATATGTATATGTATATGTATATGTATATGTATATATATATGTGTGTGTGTGTGTGAGCGATTTGTGTGGGTTAAGTTCTTGAGTCGATTGTTTCAATTTTTATTTTTATTTTACTATTGTAATAATTTTTACTCTTTTCTTATTTTTTTTTTCTTTTTGTAAATATTATTATGTAGTTGAGATTCGTGAAAGTGTTTTTTTTTTTTTTTTTTTTTTTTTTTTCCTGTCATGAATCTAAACCAAAAGTTACCAAATACATTATTATGAAAATTCATGAGTACATCTGTATAGAAATATATATGTATTGTAAATATTGTAATTATATTTCTTCTTCAATTATTTTAAATTGTTCAATAATAAGTTATATGTAGACATATAGTATAAACATTTGGAATTATTGTATTAAATGTAATGTAAGCAATGCGAAATGAAATGTTTAAAACTAAATTGACTATGAACAACAAAAAAAAAATATATATATATATATATATATTTGATGGAAAATTTCTCCTTCAAATACATTTAATGGCGTAAATCGGTTATAAACAGTGGATAAATAATGACAAACTGTGAATATAAATACAATAAATGTGTGTGATAGCACAATACCTGTAGTGTGGCCACTCCTATTTTCTATATAATTGTAATTCAAAATTGCTAATCGTATTCATAAAACATGTCTATATATTTCGAAAGAGTCATGAATTCCTCTACCCACATACGCATTCGAAGATTCTGGTGAATAAAGAAAACCGTATAAGCAAAAAAGAAATATAATCGTAAAAATTGTATGAGTGATTTTCGTAGTGAAAAAAATCTGTAGGATTATTGTATGTAGAAAAATTAAATATTATTGTATTGATTGTCTAATGAAAAATTTATCATCATTGAAGGAGTTAAACTTTTTTTTCCATCTATTTTATTGTTCAAAATAAATATTGAAATATACTTGCCTTCAAGTTTGAAATTTCTCTCCTCTATTTTACCAACAATGTACCGGATGTGATAAAAAAATTCAAAATACGCTCAGACGTGTACATGACTAGTATCGACATCTGTACTCTATTCTGAAAAGCAATAATAAATACGACAATTTATTATTTCTGTAGTGGAATAAATTATGACAAGTACAATGTTTCCACGATTATAAATGTGTATCAATATTTCTTGATAATTTATCATTAATTGTGACGTTTTGATAAAATTATAAAAAATTTTAAATGTTCCAGTGATGTGTATGTATTACTTTATCTAACCTGTATTATATTATTAAGTGATATTTTCAAATAAATAAATGAATAATGTGTGTTCATTTGTTTGCACAAGGAAATGTAAACTATGAATCAGCTAAAAAAATTAATGGAATACCGTCAAGAGCTTGCAAATGAAGAACAAGCCCTAAAAGAAATTCGTAAACTCATTCAGAAACAGATTAATGCTCTTGAAGTATAATAAATTTAATTTCATATTTATCGATTTATTTTTGATAGAATATAATTTTATTCAACTAGTCTATTATAATTTCAGATTGAAAAACTCCATTTGGAGTGTGTGGCGAGAAAACCGGAATCACCAAGTATTAATAATACAAATGAACTTGAGGATGATAAATCAAAACAATTAGATCTAAATGTTCCTTGGCATATTATAGCATATGAGGAGGAGGAGGAAGAAGACGATGAAGATTTATAAATATTTAATTTATTATACGATTGTTTTACTTTTTTTCTATAATTTCAATAAAGAATAAACATAAGTTGTCTTTGATACATTTGCTAAAGCCTATGAGAATTATTTGTAATCCGTGACAATTTAAAATGAATAAACACTTTTAATAAGTGTTGTTCACAACGTATTTGTAATTATTTACCGTTGCTCTTAATTTCGTATGCATCTGAATAAACAAACATTCAACTTATGATGGGTGGTGTTGAGATGGTGGTCCTAATTGTGATGGGTCATTGAGATCTAACGCGACAGGTTTGAATTGTTCAGCAGATAAACGAGTAAAGGTAATGCCAACACCTTCAATTACTGCTAAGAGTATTCCACCAATAGCTGCACTCACTACCATTGCTGAAACACCATTTCTCGCTGCTAATATACCGCCAGTTGCCGCACCACTTATTATCGAATTCCATGGATCCTCTTTTTTTCTCAGGTGTACTAATGTGCAATCAATCGTTGAAAATAAACCACCCCAAACTGCAAAATTACCCGCAATAATAGGTGATCTTTGTTTTACTGCTTCAATACCGCTCAAGAAACGTTTATTCATTCCACTGGGTGCATTACGAAATCCTCTAATAAATTGAAACGCGCCACCACCAATAGCACCCATTACAAAAGCTCCACCAGAATCATCGATTATTCTCCAGGGACATGGTTCTCTTGAATATTCTTCCATGATTTATCTGTGAATGTAATAAAAAATCTTTTTTTTTAACAATACCACTATTGAATGAATAATTTTTAAAAATCGCAAAATTATATACACGCACATGCAAGAACTGTTTCAACATGTGATGTAACACGTATTTTAAATATTTTTAGGTTAGACTTATATTATTGATTATAAAAATGTGCATCGCAAATATTGTCATGTATTTGTACATATTGTATTTAGAGTTGATCAATGGAGGAAGTAATAATAGTTTTTTAAAATTTGTTATTACCGTTTAATTTATTAAAATTTGTATATTCCAAAATCAATCAACCAAAAATACGATTTACTCAAATCATATAAACGACTCTATATGATTATATATATTTTATGGCAACTACTACGTTAGTCTAAAATTATGTTAGAACTTTTTTATCATATTCGTCAATCATTTAATATCATTTTTTTTGTTTTTTTTTTCTACCCAAGTTTTATGAAAATTTATACTAATTTTTAAAATATATAATAATTTTAATTAAAATATTTTATATAATTCTTGATGGTGAATATATTTTGATGTATTTGAATAAAACCCTGTTATGAATTTTTCTTTTTTGCCACACCGCCAGTAATTTCAAGTTTATTCAAATTAAATCAGCAATAACTATTCTTCTGTCACTTTTTTTTTTTTTCATTTTATAGCTCTGTAAGATTCATTATTCTAGTTCTATATATGAATATCACTACACTGAATTTTTATAATATGCGCTTGGATAATTTCATGCGACGATTCACTAAAATTATATTTATCCATGTTCTAAATAAGTAAATTCAAATACATAATTCTAAAAATAAAATTTCGTATTTTCAGTTCTTCATCGTTTTGCTTCAGTCACTTCATAATCTCATGAATGTAGAGAAAATTCGTACAGTATCCAATTTATTCTTTCATCAGTAGGAAAAATTGTCGATTAATAATAACTATACATATTCAAAGGTAAGAACATTATTCGTTTTGTTTTTTTCTTTCAAATAAATTTATTTTTATGTATAGTTTAACAAGGGGTTTGTGAATAACAAAAGATACCACAATTTTAACGAGAATATTATTTGTATTACTAAAATTTGATAGAAAATCATGTCTGGAAATCAATTAGAAACGTCTGACAAAGCATCAGGTGATTCATACACTGTGGAAAAGTCACAATCAAATTTAATTCTACTTGAAAATTTATTGGGTAAAAATATAGCAGCAAGTGAATCTAACATCGACGAACAAGTAAAAATTCCAAATCAATTTGAAGAAATATCCACAGTAAATGAGTTGACAGAGGAAATCAAAGTAAGTTAATGTAATAATTAATATATTCAAGTAGTCTAATACTGAAAATAATGATGAAATAATAGAAATAACTTGCAATCAATACAGAAACGAAATATTGAACTTGAAAATTACAAAAAAAAATTAATGGAAACCGAGAAACAATTAGCATCTTTACATTCTACTATCAATAGCGATTCAAAAGATATAATGAAAAATGAAATGAGTCTTCTAAGTGAATTGGAGGATGTTAAAAAAAATTTAAATCAAGCTGAATTGAAATTAGAAGATCGAAATCGACTTATTGCTAATCAAGAGAATCAAATAAATGCATTGGAAAAACAAGTTTCATCATTGAAAGAAGTGGTTGCAATTACAAAAAATTTACTAGAGATCCGCAATACAGAGGTGAAACATCTACAGGTTAGTTTTTAAATAGCATACGAATGATTTATTTATTTCATTGTGAATATATGTATTGTAATAACGTGAAATTGTATTGACATTATTTTAAGGATAATGTTGATTGTATGCAAACAAAATTATCAGCAGAACGATCGCGACATGATACAATGATAAATAAAATGAACACAGCTGCACGACTTAATGCAGATTTAAAGGCAGAATATGAAACTCAACTTCGTCTGTTTCAAGATCTTCGCGGTAAATATCACGAAAAAATTAATCTTCTGTGGTCCGAAGATAAAGCAAAAAAAATGGAAGCTCCCTCTAATGCTGAGTAATTGAATTTACTTATTGCGATAAACGTGTATTTATATCCCAGATAGCCAAAAATACACAAATACTAGAATTTTATTGACGCCGGTAAAATGCTGGCATTTGTATATATAGTTTGGCTATCCAAGGATTATTCATAATAAAATATTAAAAACGATAGATATTTAGAATTATACTAAATGTAATTATTTTATTTGTTTAAGTTAACGTATTGAATTATTTAATAATTTTTTTTATTATTTAATCACATTACATTTTGTACTATTAAAATTTTAGTATCATGTCGTTTCCGTAGTGTAGCGGTTATCACGTTTGCCCAACACGCAAAAGGTCCCCGGTTCGATCCCGGGCGGAAACATCATTGAAAATTTTTTTTTTTTTTCCATACGTTTTATTGGCAGTTATGATTGTAATTATTTTTCATGATTAAAAAAAAAAAAAAAAAATTGAATAAAAATTTTAGTTTAATCGGATATTACTCGAACTTTTAAAAATAAAAATAAAAATCTTTCACAATAATTTTTGACAGTATAATTGATTAAAAATTAATTATTATATTTTTTCGGAATAATAATATACATATTCTGATAGTATATTTTTCTTTTATAATGATACAACAACTGGTGCTTCATCATCCTCATCATCTTCTAAATGCGTGAAATCCCACATTAATCTTGTTGTAAGACCTTCGCGTAATCGTATTGCTTCCGATTTTAATCGACCATCAATTTCTGTATTTGTTTCAATATTAGCAAATAATTTACGCAAATAAAAATGAACAAAATTATTGCTTGCAACAATATCGCAGAGCATATCCTCAGGCACATGTGATAATTGATTTTTAAGGGTGCGTAAAAACTCAACGTATATACTGCGGCATTCTGGGATTATTTTATCAGCACTACATATCAATGCTATTAATTTTTTCCAATGATCAAAAGCATCAAGACTTTGCCCAACGAGAAAACAAATAAATGCCAATTGTAATTCACCAATTATTTCCATTGGACTGAAAAAATCATGATCATTAACTATCAAAACAATAATATCTTAATTCAATACAATACATATGAAATAATATTGATCCTTACTGTTTTAATTTTTGCATCAAAGAACTTAGTGCATAACTCGAGTCCAATGAATGCTGCGTTATTTCACTTGGGGTCGCATCATCCGGATAAGTTTTATCGGGTAATTCTGTTAATCTCAATTCTGTTCCGTATCTTGGTTTCAAAGTAGGTAATAATAGTTCTTCTTGAGCCTCAGGTGTGAGACCACTTCCCCTCTTACGTTTTCTAGTTGTATCATTGCCTCTTGGCCTTGAACTATCATCACAATTTTCCAATTCCAACGCAGAGCGTACATAACTAAATAATCAAAAATAAAAATTCTAATATTATGATTTAAAATATTAAATCACATGAATATAATTTTTATTTTTATGAATAACAACAAATTTTCAAACGATTTATGTTTATTTATTTACCCAGACAGTGGCTGACAACGTTCTACAAGTTCCTTATCAATTTTAGATGTTAATTTGTGCCATTCATTCCACGTGTCATATGGATAAGGTCCTAGAAATTTGTCAAGATTTTTTTGATCACTTTTATACCTGTGAATAATTTCTTCTTGAATATCTGAAAGTAAAATAACAAACAATTAGTATAACGTAAACGCTTGAAAAACTTTATTGACTCATCATTCTTTCACCTTGTGTACTTATGCCTTCCTCTTTTTTATCCCATTCTTTCATAAGAAATTCACGTTGATGAAATATGTGGAAAAATCCAACTCTCGGTGCCAATTCATCGAATTCACCTACAGCACTAACAAACCAATGTCAATTGTTGTTTAAAAGTAATGCCTATCCAATAATGAAAATAAAAAAAATAATAATATGTGAATACCTGTAATGGATAAAATGAAATCCTGGTGGGATCATTTTGATGCCTTTAAAATTCGCTCCAGTTGTCCATGATTTGAAATCAATTCCAAAATCAGTACCAGGCGGTACATTAGCAACTAACAATGTACCACCGTGATTAAATAAAAATTTGGCAAAATCCGCATCTATTTTTAATTTTTCATCAGATGCCATTTTTTTGTTAATTTATTTATTTGTGATGGTTCTATACTGTTTATACTTCATCAATAAATATATGATAATTTAATTTAAAAACATAGTTTAAAATTATCTTCAAGATTACACCACTTTAATTATAATAAGTAATATCAAGTCAATAGAATTAGAAAGTAAAATAACAACGACAATTTACAATTTTACATGCCATGGAATTGTACACAATTCAGTGAAAATATGACCGCTAGAGAGAGCAGTTTGTGCGCGTGCGCCAATCGTAGTGTTCAAATTGAAATTAATTTCCACCGCGATATAAGATATTTTCGCAATATTATATTCTTACTTAATTATAACTCTTTGACATTCGTAATTGAAAGAAAAATAAAATATCTCCAACTATAAAATTATTGTTTGATAGTCTTTTTTTTTTACTATACATTGGAAACGAATTCATTCAATCGGTTATTGTTTTCTTAATTAATTTGACGCTCAATCGAAGATCATGCTCGTCATATTTTTCATGACGAAAATGATTGGACTGAACTGTTGCATGATATAAACTATCTATATTGCTAACTGTACTAAAGCATTTATAAAAACTACTCCACTTATAAAATCTCCATTGATATTATCTTATTGAATTGGTTTTGAACTAAAGTAGCGGAATCGAAATATTGTTGAGGGGTAATATAGAAATAGTTCATTTCAATAATTTCTTATCAAGTTATTACAGTACCTGAATTAAAAACTCTATACGTATGAAATGGTGTTTGTTAAAAATTTTTATTAAATACAATAGTTTTTCTAAAATTTGATTATTTTTCTTATGACATGCGTTTTTACAAGAACTCAACTTGCACGCTCTCTCTCGTGAGGATTCATTACTTGTGAATAAATTTCAACTATTGCCACCTATACTTCTGAATCATCAATAATTGTGGTTGAGTATAGGTTTATCATAGTTTTTTTGAGTTTCTGTACACACTGCATTGATCCGACTTGCTTGTTTTATCTTGTATATGTCATGCCCATAAGCATTGCATATCTCTCCTTTTAGTCTCTGACACATTGTAGAGTTACTCTCTACCAGACTCTCTAGTTTTTACGCTGGTAACTTAATGTTTACATCAACAAAATAATATGTAATGAATCATATCAATCAAAAAGAGAAAAGATTAACTATACGAGAAAAATTATTCGGATTCATCAATTACATTGGGATAAACAATTCGACATAATATAAATTTTAATATAAACACCTTATAATTTTTCGATATGGAAACACAAAAATTGAAAGGAAAAAATCATTTAATTAGAGATACAATTATGACCGAAATTGCTAAAAAAAAAAGAAAAAATATTGAACCTGCTAAATGTATGAAGTTTATTCAAATTGATATGAATGATGAAATTATGAAAAATTTTGATTTCTATCAAGAGACAGTAATCATGTTACAATGTAGCTCTGCGATCCATTCTATAAATTCATCATCACTCATTCCCAATAATACTATTACATGGACGAGAATTATTGAAGAATATTCTATTGATAATGAAAATAAAATTAATACTACTATTAAAAAAGTACGTGAGAAAAATATTTTAATTATTTGGAAATGGGATCAAGTCGTCAAGCAAATTTATGAAAAAACTTTTAAAGCGTCAATAGCAAGAATCACTAATTCAATGTCGCAGATGACGTTTACCCTGATAATTTACGGTATAGAACGATATTTCAAATACTATAAGTGCCAGAACAACCATAAAAATAATATATCCTATACCAGTATTGAAATGAATGGAATTCCAAAAATATCTTCAAAAGATTTTGAGCTATCCTTAGTTGATATACAAATCGATAATAATTTTGATGTAAGACTTATTGAAAATTCATCTGATATGAGTTTATTAATATATCAGTATACAAAAGCAATTGCTGAGAAGACATATGAACTCGAAACAAAGAATAGATTGTATGATCAAATGGATTTTTTCTCTGCTGGCGATAATAAAAAAACTATTAAAGTTGATAATGATGGATATGGCTTAAAAAAACTTTGGCTCAAACAACTTTGCATGTTCAATACATCGAATTTAGGTACAGCCGATGCAATATATTCAAAATACTCGAGTCCCAATGAATTGATAATCGTGAGTTGTTATTCATAAAAGTATCATTACATAAATCAATTATTTCATTTCATAATTTGTAAAACAATAGATACGCGTTTATAAATTACAGGCATATATGAATGATTCTTATACAGAAGATGGTGATCTATTACTCAAAAATATTGAAGTAAGTATTATATGTGAATCATAAAATATCAATTGTATAATGTACACATTGCTAGCGATTTTATTATGTAGATTCCAAAAATGGCTGCTGGTCCTCTAGCGAAAATGAGAAAACTCGGTCCGGAACTTAGTAGGAAAATACATGTCATGTTTTCATCAGTTACCGAGGATCAGCTTTTGGATTAAAGGTCCAACTTTATCGAATGTATATATAATGAAAAAAAAAAAAAAAAAAACAATTTTGTTCATGATACTAAGTTGTAACATTTTTCATAGATATTTGTACATTGGTACTGAGATTTGACTGATTGGAGAAGTGTTTGCAATAGTAAAACACAAAAAAACTTGAATGTTTCTTTCCATTATTTGCTCAAGCCTGGACATTGCGTTGTGCATGCTGAAAATTATTTCGGTAATATTAAAAAAATTGAGTATCGAAGTTTGGAAGTATACTTTAAAATCAAAAATTTTTAATGCGCGTATAAAAGTGTGATCATTGTATTTTAACCGTTTGAGTCCCAGAGGTATTGAAAAAACACTGTCTAAGAATCCCAAACAGCGCAACCGCGCTTTTTCTAAATGAGTATGAAATGTGCTGGGTTTTCTCGACATAAAATCTCAACAGCGCGATCGTGCTGCTTGGGACTCAAACGGTTAAAAATGAAGATTATCTATTAGCTGGTAAAACAAAAATACCCAACTTACAAAAAGCATAACTAAATGAATAAAGACGGCGGCACGTTAGAGTGCTGTCGTCACACAAGTCAGGATTCACCAATTTTCCATAAGATGCACATTATACTTTTCATAGGCAGTGCAAAGAAATAGGCCCTTTTTAAATATGTTTTTTTTAAATATCTAGCAGGCAAAGGTGCTTATTTCACAAGAATTGAGGAATTATGATCATACATGCACACTTTCCTCTATTACATTACTCAATGAGTGCAAGTGATCATTCATAAACTCTCGTGAAATCAGCAACTTTGTCCACTAAAATAATATTTAAAAAATACCTCTTTTCTAGCATATCTCATAAAAAATATTCTATCTAATAAATGTGAAAAAGAGTGAGAATACAAAATATGTATAAAAATACTCAACTTTTGTTAATTACTGTCAAAATTATTTTTTATTGATGCACTGTCAGAAAAAAAAAGTTTAATAAACTGCAGTTCCATCATGTAAACTGTTACATCGCACAGAAATATCATTGAATAAAAGTTTACAAAATCGAAAAGAACGATAAAAAAAAACTAGGATCAAAAATAAAACACATGAGCTGCAGCTGTATTCAGTGATATTGGAGTAAAAGTCGAAACTAAACTAATTTCATAATAAACATTTTCATCTATATTTAATAATTGAAAAAAAAAAAAAATCAATAAATAGAATGAGTTTATGTATAAGTAATTTTTGATGCATAAACATTAACAAAAATTATTAATTATATTTCTTCTTTGGTTCCATAACAGTACCATTTGCCATCTGCATTATCAACAGTGAAATCATTTCAACGTTTGCCGCTTCAATTCGAATTGGCGCTCCGGTTTCGCATTTACTCATTTGGCACGCTTGTGAAAAACATTGCGAGATTTCTAAGTGGAAGTGTCAATCTTCCTTTCATCAGTCAAAACAATAGATAAAATTATACAAAGCTGAACAACGATTTTTCTTTTTTTATATGAGACCTAGCGTTCGAAAACGTGAAATGATTAGCGTGAAAGAAGAATTCAATTCAACATTTGTTAAAGAGAACCCCAAGGATGATCAGCACAACTTGTTGAGCAATATGGTTGACGCTCGCGCGTGCTATAAACCCAGTGAGAGAGTAAGAATATATGCAGCTTGAATTTATTTATTATCATTTAAAACATGTGAAACCAAGTAATTTTTATCAAATCCATCGTCACGTAAAATGCTTTGCTTGTCTCAATTACTTCGCTTATTATATAATAGTGCAATAGTTGAATAACTGTAAACAAGTAGATTAGTTTCTTCGTTACACCGGTAAAATTTTATTTATTTTTCGATTTTATTTTTATATTTGTTAAAAGTATCAACTTATATCACTGCAATACAATTAATTTTATCACTCTTCACCAGTGATTATATCACAATTATATGATTGTAAAATTGCTGTATCATTGAATTATTATACACTTTTCTGAAAACCACAAATTATTGTTATCGATTTCAATGATAAAATTTAAGTTGGTTTCAACTGGTACAATGCATTATTTGGAAAAAATAATTTCAATATATTACAATTATAAAATTTATTCAGAGGGACGGGGGCAGGGTGTTTTTTTGTCTCAGCAGTTGTGTTGAAAAATTATATCTGTAAAGACAAATGAATAAAAAAAAAATCATGTATGCTGTTGCGGAAACCATGTGCCGACTGAGGTCTAGAACCCAGCTCATTAATATAAATTAGGTAATGGGCCGTAATTAGATGACCGGACAGCGTGTCCATTTGTAATAATTGCTTCGGTGTTCCTCGTATACACTTTACGCGATACAGTAACCATCACGAAATGAGAAAAAAAAAATATATATATATATATATATAAATTTTTCTATTACTTGATTATATATTTAACATTAAATTATATTCACTGATACGAGTTAATTATAAAATAAAAATACAGGCTGTATTATTCGATCCGTGTAGAGATTATATATTTAGATTTGAGGGAAATAAGATTTTTCTCAATAATTATATTTGCTACTGTAAAGATGATATTGTAGAAAATTTTTTCACAAGACCTAATCATATTAATTGCTTATATTGCGCATTACTGTGTGCAATTTGATCCTCAATGAATCTTCGATCGACGTTGCTATAAATACCTCCCCCACTTTTTTTGTCACCAGTGAATTTTTCATTGGTACAGTGTATCCCAAAGTGGTGTCTTTTGGGGCTCGAGGTCGGTCTTGTACCTGGTGTCATTTTAACTAATGCTCTATCGAAGCATATAATTAAGTATAGCTTACCCTATAAAACGATCATGCTCATCACATACAATTGTAAATTTCATGTACGCATATAACTATTCTCAATGATACACCTGAACTCGTACAAATTACAATAAATATCTTTGATTATTTGAACGAAAATTGATCCAACGAAAGCTCACGCTTTCCATATTTATTTTTCTCTCAGAAGTGATATTCAATTAATTAAATTCACGCGCGTTTCCCCTTTCCCATCGCATAATTTCTTTCATTTCATGACCCTCATATTTTTATTGTAATCACTTTTTTTTCCCTGTTCCGCATTTTGTTGGGGACAACTTTGAAATAGGCAATTCAAGTTTCCGTTAATTTCTCTTGGTGAAATCTTTCAAGATATCATTATCTTCACTTTTTTTTTTTTATCTTTAGAAATTGATGACAAATGTGTAATTCAATCGACACGCAAAAGTTGATGTTGGAATTTTATTTTAATAATAAATAAAAACATTCAGAAATAGAGATATTTATTGAAACAAAGAATATTATTAGTAATATTAGGGTTAAAGTTTTGTTATATGTTTACATTAAACTTCTAAATGTATACACGTACTGAGTCAAAAGACTCTATATTCACCCAGCAGAGTAATCCATTGTGAGCAATAAGTTGGAGAACGAAGAAGGGAGCCACATCGGTCGCCTTCCCGTTTCCCTCGGTATAATGTTCAGTAACAGCTCAACGCTCGTTTGATATACATCATCCAACTTACTAGCGATACATATATACTTACTCAAAGTAATTCAAGTTATTTATGTATATTTCAGTTGATATTTCATTATCTTCTATACCCATATATTGTATTGCTAAATTGCACTTTTTTAAAATTATTATTCTTTTTCATCAATCATTTTATTTTGTAGTTTATTATTTTTTGTTTTTTGTTTTTTTTTTTTTTTCCTTTTTATTTCAGTAAAGAAAGGACGAGAATTGGGTATAAGCACGGAATTTACCACATATCCACTGCGAAGCTTGATTGTTTCTCAATATTTCTTTTTCTTCTCTACCAATCCCTCTCAAAATATAATTTTTGCATGGACATTGAATTTGAAAATTGGAAAGCTCAACGTGTGCACCATTATCAAATTCAAATGATTGCCGAGCACTATATTTAAAAAATTTCACCTGACAAACAATGACCAACGATAAGCAGGTAAGCTAACTCAATTATTATATTTTTTCTTATTTATTTCAGTAGTATTTTCATTATTGAATATTATATTATATATTATAAATGATGATGTACCCAAAAACATTTGGTAAAATGTCTCAGGGTGTTTATATATTATGCACAATATGTGGAATGTTTGCATGATTAATTTTTCACTGATAAAAGGATAAAACTCGAATATTTTGTAAACGTAATTTGGGTCGAGGTCTTATCGTCTATTGCTAGTTGATCGATGCTAGCTGTATAGTTAAACATTCAAAGTTGAAGACTTCTTGGCATATTTATAACAGGGCAAAAAAACAGAAAGAGTGTAACGTAAATGATATTGCGTGACGTAAAATTTTTATGATTGAATATATCTATTTTCATCACGCTTATATTTTATATTGTAAAAAAAAAATATATAACTGTTGCTAAATTATCATGGCGATAAATGAGATGATTAAAAATTGTAATGTACAAAAGAATAGCATTTATATATTCAAATTATTTTGTTACAGTCATGGTTTCGTGGAGTACGCAGCAGTAAATTTCGGCATGTATATGGTGTACCGGCAAAAAGGGATAAATGTTATGACAATATAAAAATCACAAAGAACGCTCATGATTCACAATTTTGTGCAGTAAATCCTAAATTCCTTGCCATTGTGACAGAAGTGGCTGGTGGTGGAGCATTTCTTGTTCTTCCACTTGCTAATGTAAGTATGAAAAATGAATGGATAAAATATTCATTTTGATATTTGCTCATTAAAGTCGCGCAAATGTTTTGTGGAATTTAATGTACGCGCCACTCATATTTTATAGAAACATTAATTTGTATTTGAAAATAAATTTCTCGTTTAATTGCACTTAAAAGAGAAGAAAAAAAAAAGGATAGACATGAAAACATTAATTAACATTGTGGATATATATATATATATTTAAACGTCTATGACCTGACAATTTACGCGTATATTTTAAAGTGATTCAAAGGCATGTAAAAGTGCTAATGATTCACAAGGAAAAGATTCGCAAATACAATGATTGATATGTATTTTACCAGATATACAACGTGTGTGCTGCTCAAAACTTTCACTGACTAATTCCCGATGTTAATCGGTCCTCATAAATTTCCTCAACGCTATGCTTATATCTCTCCTCATACGTTTTTATGTAGATAATTCGATCTCTCTCAAATCTATTTACATTTTAATCTACTTTCATTGAGACTGGACCGTGGCGATAAATATAATATTCGCGCGAGTTCACGACCTGATAATTTATTTCCAAATATTTCGAATTTCTTTTCTAGTTTTTATTAATTTGCATCAATTACAGACTGGACGATTGGATTTTAATGCAAACAGGGTGACAGGGCACACAGGACCTGTTTTAGATATCAAGTGGAATCCATTTAATGATAATGTCATAGCATCATGCTCCGACGATTGTACCGTATGTTATATTCATTATCATATTTTACCTTTGTACATTAGTGTGTGATATTTTTTCAACGATAATTTACGTATTAATGTTTCATCGTTGAAGGTTAAAGTTTGGCATATACCCGACGGAGGTCTCTCGAGAAATCTTACTGAATGGCTGGTGGAACTTCAGGGTCACAAACGTCGTGTGGCCTACATCGAGTGGCACCCAGTAGCCGACAATATACTATTAAGCGCTGGATTTGATCATCTTGTAATTGTATGGGATATCAATCGTGGTGAAGCAATTAATATAATTGATCGTCATCCTGATGTTATCTATAGTATGTCATTGAACAGAGATGGTAGTTTATTAGCGACTACATGTAAAGATAAAAAATTGCGAATATTTGAACCACGTTCGGGTATTGTTGTTTCGGTATGTTTAAATAATGATTAATTCAAAGTCTATTTTATACATAGAATGTTCATATTTTTCTTAAATTATTTTTTAGGAAGGAATATGTCATGCTGGTACCAAAGCGAGTAAAGTGGTTTTTCTTGGTGGTTCAGGACGACTTTTGACTACTGGATTCAGCAGACATTCAGATCGTCAATATGCTATTTGGAGTCAGCATGATTTATCTAGTCCTTTGACGTGTGAAACAATAGATTCGTCGAGTGGGATTGTATTTCCTTTCTGCGATAACGATACTAACATGGTTTATCTCGCGGGAAAAGTAAGGAAAATTAAATCCAAAATAATTATAATATAAATTTTGTATATACTTATGGATTTTTTTTTAATCTTTTTTATTAGGGTGATGGTAATATACGATATTATGAGGTGGTAAATGAAGCACCTTGGTTGCACTACCTCAGTCAATTCATATCAGGTAATCCCCAACGAGGATTGGGCGTGATGCCAAAACGTGGTATCAATACCTCGACATGTGAAGTTTTTAGATTTTTTAAATTACACGCTACACGTGGTATGTGCGAGCCAATATCGATGATTGTACCAAGAAAAGTGAGTTTGGACACATTTATAATTTTATTTCATTTATTACGTAGCATTAATTTTTCCTATCTGATATTGATGATCATGCTTTTGTTAGAGTGATCAATTTCAAGAAGATTTGTATCCTGATACGGTCGGGACGACACCAGGTCTTTCAGCAAAAGATTGGATCAGTGGAATGAATTGTCCACCAGTTTTGATATCATTGAAAACTGGTGGTGGCATTACAACTCACAAACCTCGTGTTTACAAACCGCCACAATTACCACCGGCGACTGATGTGAACACTAAGAAGAAATTCGCGTTTTTGTCGACTGAGACAATACCAGATTATCGTTCAGTTGATCCTCTTGAGATATCAGAGAAAAGCCAGAAAACATCAAGTAATCAGAGCACGAAAATTCATCAGCTGCAGCAAAGATTTGGTCATGTAACTATTCAGGTAAGGAATATTATAAATTTATTTATAATTATTAGAATGTACTCTTTCGTTATTTATTTTTATATTGTCATATCGGTTAGTTATTTTTGTTTTGAATTGTGATATAATTGGCTTGTCTTTTTTTTTTATTATTTTGGTACGCAAAAACGTATATAACTGTACTTATCGTAATTTTCTCAAGTGTTTCGTGTGCTCGATGAATTTTTCAATCTAAATAAGATTACAAAAATTTCTTAAACATAAAGAAGGTAATATCTTTTTCAACTCTGATAGCCATCCGTGAAGTTTATTATTGTGATGTGATTGTGCTTTGGTTAATTATTGATTGTAAAAATGGAAGTTCCAAATGGTGGTTTGTGAATAGTTCTGTATAGACAGACATCTCTAAACTATACTTATATCTACATATTTATTTTAATGGCATTGTATAATACTAACACTTTGCATGGTCCAACACCCAGCCACCAAGATGTAGCACCCAATTCTATGAGCTCATTAGCAAGTTTGGCACCTGTTCCAATACTTATAAGGTAGGTAAAGACTATGCAAGAATTACAACCGTTTGGTCTAATTGCTGATTGTATCATTCGATATTATTCATCATTCTGGTTTATTTCGAAATTTTAGATTGCACGCAGGATCATTATTATAATTAACTATTTCAATATTCATGCACAGAAATGTCACGCAGAAAAGGATATAGACATTCAATCATTCCAAAATCCTGAATTCGCAAATATGAATGAATCCTAATGTTATCTCAGTGCTTTTTTTTTTTTCTTTCTTTTGTTAAAAAATCATTCATTATATTTTATTTAATTATGATATACATATATATATTTATATTGATGCATGAATAAATAAATTATTTTTTATGCAGAATAACACACCAATAAACGACAATAAAAACCTGGAGCCAGTGGATATTCCCAACAATGAAGCAGATTTGCGATTGGCATTTGCGAGACAAACTGATGAACTTCGATTGGCTCGACGACAACTCGCTAATAGTCAACTTCGCATTAAAGAACTTGAAGAGCAGATAAAAAAGCTTCAGTTACAAAATTAAAATAATTTTCAATGGAATTAAATGCCAAAAGGATAAAAAGAAATATGATTAATTATTTATTACAACATTTGCTTGGAGCTCAGCCTCATAAAAAAGAGAAAAAATTTTTTTTTTTTATAAATGCTAAAGGTTTCAGTACAAAGCTTCATATTCAAAAGGAAAGTATATATTATTGCAATAATATTGTCTGACATATAGATATACTGTAGCTTATTATCTGATTTTGTTTCGAAATTAGACAAAAGATAAAATATTTCCTTTGCGGCTAAACAATTTATATAATTTAGTTAGAGTTGTAATCAAACCTTTTACGAAAGGTAAAACTCTGTGATTCATTCCTGTTTTTGTTTTCATTTTCATTCCCATGTATTCTATCATAATTATAATTATAATGATAATTATTATTATTATATTTTTTTTTTTGTCGAACGAATCATTCAAGTAATGATTGATTCATAATGTATATGTTAGTCACATACTTACACAAACATATCGATTAGTGACATTTAGAATATTATATAAATGTTTTCGTTTAGTTTTAATTTTAAGAATTATTTTTGTTCTCTATTAGTATTGCAATAACTTGGCTGTTCGATAATTAATTATTTCTTCTCTTATTGAACCATTCATACAAATATCTGCATTCTATTTAATATGCGAAAAAATCTCTAATATTTTTATTCCTAATAAATTTTGGATAATTAGTATGTGATCAAAAAAAAAAAAAAAAAAAAAATTGGAATTGTTAAAATCATGGATAATTGAAATTTATATTTCTCATGAAATTGTACTAATTTGTGTAATATCACAATATTTATACATATTTTTTCATACCTCATGTGCAGTTTAATTAATCAAGAAAATTGTTCATCCAAACCCAACTAATTCAAATTAAACTCTTTTAAAGTAGTAAACTGAGCAGCATTGCACATACTTTGTGTGTTGTAAAAAATATTACCAATTATATACCTGATAGCATGACTATTTATGCGACTATATTACAAACACATTTAGCGTGCCTTCGTATGAAAAAAAAAAAAAAAATAAAAATAGAAGAAAAAACTGCCTTGTTTCTACTTTCATACAATTAATAACATCTTAAATGTATAAAAAATTTTGAAGGTATAACTGTCATTTTCCTAAACATCATAATAGAGTTAAATTGCAAATATATAATATATACTAATTTGGATTGCTGTTTAATGTACTCATATACAAAAACTTTGTGTAATTCGGCAGGTTAAGTTCAATTTCGATTTACAAAATTGAAATGATTCAAATAATATTGAACGTTAAAATGAAATTTATGGATGCACTTTGAATAAATATTCGGCACTAAAATATTTTAACATTCATTAAACAGTTGCCTTACGTAATTTACAAAAATAAAATAGAAAATATAAAAATACCAAAGAAAAAAAAATAAGGAGAAATGGGAAACATGAAAATTTTTAAATATATCACAAATCATGATAATAAAAAGGATGGATAACCACATTTTGCCAATAATTCATTACAAAAATGATTTTTTATTTGTAAAAAGTGAAAAATATTTGTACGTACAAATTGATTAACAAAATATGAAGCATTTTATAATTTTTAGCTTATTGAATTGAATAAAAAGCTAAATAATCGATGAAATTAAAAAGTAGTGAAAAAAATTTTTTAAATTATATTCACTACACTGTAATTGGTTTTAGTTGACCATGCTACCTATCATCTTTTATTCTCATAACTGCCTCAAATTACAGCAAAATATTATATCTACAGAAGAAAAAATACCGACATGAACACACGTTAAACGTTCTGTTCATCTTTGTCAATGTACTTTTCCTGTTGTTTTTGCTCTTTATCCATATAAAACAAAAAATTATGATATGAAAAATTCTAACATACTCATTATACTAAGACTTTGTCTCAGTGAGATTATTTGGTTTACTCTTGGACGGAATATATTATTCTAAAAATAATGCACACTTGTGAAGTATGCATCGTGGACGGTGTTTAGAGAGCCACATTAATTGAATGACTCAGATTATTTACTTTATCTTTGTAAAAGATAAAGTATGATTGACATTGAAAATACAAGTGTCATCATACTCGGCACAATTGATACCGCTGGATTGCATCCATCACTTGAGCATGTATAAACACAAGTGCGATATTCAAGTTCATCTCCCTGATATTTTACATAGTTGCATTGATTGCCCCTGTTAGCCGAGGAACAAAATCTTTTTGTTCCAACACCACCTATTATTTGCAAAGAAAATTACTTTTTAAATGTACACGTAAAAATTAATAATAATGAATATGAAAAATTGTTATTGTGCATGAAACGAGATAATTAACAGTGTAGAGTTTATTTGATAAAAGTAAGTAAGCATGAATTTAGATGAACCTCCATAAAGTCCGATAGTTTTGATACAATATTGCGCATCATGAATGTGATCGCAGCTTTCAGGTTTCAAGGCATCTATTGTTAGGATACTGTCTTGACAAGTCCATTCCTCTGCTGACGAGCATTGATAGCATTCTAAACCCAGCACTTTATTAATGGAAAATCCCAAGAATGTTAGTAGACACCCAAATGATTAGTGGACAAGATTATAAATTATCTAAGCGTATTATTGAAAATTATTATTCAGAGACCTTGAAAAGACCCGATAGAAAGTTACAAAATTCTGAAGGCGCGTACGATTTATTATGCAAGATGAAAGTGAATATTATTATTATTTTTTTGTTTTTGAATTTGTCGGTGAAGGGCATTAATCATTATATTCTAAATTAATTCATTAGTATACACAAGTTAAAGTTCATGGTGGCGATCACAATGATTTTATCACAGTATTTTTTACCCTCAAATCTGCCGACGTGTTTAATACAATATTTTGCTCCATGTACATTATCACATGATTCGGGACGCATATCAATATCATCGCTCAAAAATTCGGAGCACTGAAAGATATGTGTGTTGTTTGTACTATCGCATTGATAGCACATTAGTCCCTTTGCTAATAGAAAAAAAAGTTAATAAATTAAAATAAATTGAAACATGGAAATAAAAAAAAAAAAAAAACAAATTAATTAAATGAAAATTATAGAAATACTGAAATAAAAATTTGAAATATCCCATCAATACAATAATTATGGTAAAATAAATAAAAATATCAATGATTAAATGTACTTGATTTATAATATTAATTGAATTTTAATAAAGATCGCATTGTTATCAACGGAAAATCTACAAGTATGACTTGTTGTTCATCAACAAAACAAAAACTGTGGTGTTGATTGAATTTCGCAACTGGAAAAGTGACAAAATATCAATGTATTGTATTGACCGCACCCAAAACAACGCCTTTGTTTAATTTAATTTCATTTATTCATTTATTTATTTCAGCACTTTCACACTTGATATCTCACCTGGTACAATGAAAAGCGCCACGAGACTCAATATAAATGCGGACCATGCGACGACGCCCCTGGTACCCATTTCTCAAAAGAAAATTTGTTGCTCTAAAGGTTCGTAAACATTCAGTGATGTAGAAAGGGTAGTGTGAGTATAACCAGCGCGCGAATGGATAAAAACTTGTCTGAGGGATCTCAGGTATTGAATGGACGCGGAAAGATCCAAGCTAAATCCTATGGCGTCTACAATTTGGTGTCGCTTCAACACTGAAGAAATTTTACTGGACGACAGGCGAATCTACCAGGTGTGACGTCATGGCATCGCCCTCCGCATAAAGAGTGGGGTCTCACGCTTTTTTCTCGCGTACCAGTATAATAAACGAGGTCGGCATGGTACATATATACACGCTACACCCACTACGCACACACCACACGTTGCATTCAGCTGCGCTATCATTGGCTACACGATAATTATCAAGCAATACATCAAGTGTTACATGATGAGTCACAAATTATTTCATAATTATCTCTACGAATTTTCTATCACTCAAAAACGAAGAAAAAAAATTATAATAATAAAATAAAATAAATAACGAAAAAGTTTCTACTAAATGACATATGTATATGTATACTAGTGATACCTCAATAAATTTTACATATGTATATTATTTATTATTATTATTATTTTTTTTTTTTTTCACATGAGAAATTTAAAAAGATCAGTACAATTTTTATTATCTATGTGTATATGTATACGTAGATATATAATTTTAATATATAATTGGGCGAAATTTGTTAATTGCACATGATGATTGTGTGCATTTACATTTTAAAAAACAAATTTTATATAATTTTTAATTCAATATCTCGACTGATTGTATATATAGTAGATATTAATTATGATATAAATGTTTTTTTAGGGTAAATATACGCATCAACCGTTTATGTGAGAACTGTATCAATTCCAGTGCATTGACCCGATAATCATTTTAATTCATATTATATTTTATATAAAGTTAATAATTCTTATAAATTTATGAAAAACCTGTTTCTAATAGCCTACGATATTTTGTAATGATTAAAATTTATCAATCATATGCATGGACACATAATTGATTAAAAATCTAAACTCTTTCAATAAACATGTATGATTATTTGCAAACATAACAATATTACTAATCATCGAAATAACCTGAGCATTAATATTTTAATAATCATAATAATGATAATGTAATTAGTAATAATGATAATAGTAAAAAAATAAAACAATAATATTTTTCGTGAATCACACAAGTAATGAAGGGTACAAGGTATCACAGCATACTCACTCATCTTATCTGATCCTTTCATGTAATTGAATCAAGAATTGCCAAATGAACGGAAATATTTAACGTTAGATTTTTTTTGTTTGTTTTTTTTTTTTCTAAAGAATGTAAGCATTAATTTATCTACAAATAATTGGTCACACAAGCTTTTTTTGTTTATATATGTATATATGTATGAACTTTTAAATATGCCAATTTAGATTTTTGTGTTAAGTTTGGCAGACGACTTGCGTGGTTTTATTTGTTCAGGTTTCTTTAATTTGGAGAAAGTGGCTTTAACTCGTTTATCACGAGTAATGCTGACTCTGGCTGATTTTTGGGCCAACTTGTCTGTTGCACTCGATGATAAATTAGATGGCTCTCCAATTTCAGGTTTCGTTTTCAATAGTTTTTGTTGCGACACAAATTTAAATCTCTTCGTGCCTTTTTTAATGATTGATGTATGTTCCGCAACGAATTCTACGCTTGTATTCTTACCATGACGCTTGCCAACAATAATCTTGTGTAGTTTATTTTCCATTGTTAGATGTTGTCCAATGGGTTTTAGCATTGCTGTCTTCACACCAAGTCGAGATGATCTGATTTTAGAAACGACTGTTCCATTTTCGACATTATTCATACGACGATGATTCTTCAGTGACTTACGATTTATTGATAGTTGTCGTGAATTACGTTTTCCACTCTTGATCCGTTTCACCGCACTGTATAACGATGATGTTCGACGTACTATTAAAGATTTAGATGCAAAATTCCCGTCTCCTTTTTGACTATTGCTCGCTTCACCTGATGGCACACCATTTATTGCTGTAACGATGTCTTCAATACAATTGGATGTCTTCAATGAGCCAATGTTGTCGTGACTTGACAGTGGCTGTTTGATAAAAATTATAATATTAATACCAATTTGTAGAGCCATTCAAAGCCTTTCACCACACTCAACTACATCAAATAATTTAATTTTTATAATTAACTTACCAAAATTTTTCATTTATTTGTAACTAAATGTATAAACGTCAACTATTCCAGTCAAATGAGTGATTACAAAGCTACATTGTGCGTCATAAAGACTCATCGGGATATAAAGCAGGAACAAAAAATTAAAAAAAAAAAAATAGCAAATAACTTGTGTGCCAAAAGACTTTGAATTTTATTAACAGAAATATTTATATGCATCGTTCACTGTATGTTATGTAAAATTACGTACATTTTATAGAATATTGTATATGAATTATTTTTAATTATCAATGCTCTATTCAGTGAGAGAAATTGTATTTGATATTATAATATATGCATGGAAAAGAATTTTATGTATCTATCTATTTATTATTATTATTATTATTATTATTATTATTTTGTTTTTAGTTAAGAACACACCAACAGAAGTGACGTTATACACTGGTAATAGTGAGTTAAAAATGCATGAAAAATGAACGAAATAATCATTGAAACTGCGATATCTCAAGCGTCACATATTATCATATGAAATTATGTTTGGAATTATGAAATTTATATTACCCTAAAATATTTCAGTCATTTATATTATGGCATCAAATTAAAATAACGTTACAATATACATATTGCGCAACGATTATTTAAATTCAATCACATTTTATCAGCACGAAAATATTATCTTTGTGCATTCGTCAATAGGGCACGTATTAAATCGATAAAATTATGAATAATATAACTGGGTATAATTTATCAATTACAACCGCCGAAAATTCTTTAAAGATTCAAAACCATTCCTCTTTTTATTTCATTATATATATATTTTTTTTCACGAATTTTTAGAGAGGACAACAATTCATAAATATATTGTCTTTTTTTTTTTACTTTTCAAGTAAATATATAATTTACAGATATATAATATATTTCAAAAAATTCACATTAAAAAAATTTATAGAAACAGATAAAAAAAAAAATTAGCGTGGAAAAAAATTGTCCCGCCCAGATAAATAAACGGTATTGAATTTATAATAAAGTAAATGGTAGAAAATTCTTCTAGCGTCTTAAAAAAATCCTCCAATCAATAAAAGCATTGTGAAATTTAGAAATATATGAGTGAAATATTTATTAAGACAGTGAGCACTGCTTTATTTCGGTATTGAATAGATTCTCAGCAGTATCATTTACCTTCAGTCGTGGCCTGTTGATATTTCCTGCGAGATTATTCACATAGGTCAACTTTAAATATGACTTCACACCTCTCAATGAACGATATTGACTATTTGGCAAACGGCTATTTGGATTGCTATTGGTTAGATCGAGAATTGACGGACCCAAAGCCGCTCCAACCTGTATTTCATTTGAAAATTTAAATCATCAACATTTTCAATATTTTTTTTATTATCATGGAGTGATAAATAAAAAAATTGTATACCTCTTCAAACAATGTTGGCGTATATTTTGGAGGTACAAACATGTGACTTGGTGGCTTGGTCACACTATCTCGAACTCTTGCAGGAATCGAATTAACTAATCTACCTGAATTATAGTTACACTCTAGTGTGTAACTTCGTATCAAACCTGTGAGCTTATAGACCGCTACACGACCTGATCCTTCGCGAGACATTCCATCTCTCTTGTCACTATTTTATGCAAAAAAATAAATAATTAAATAAGCTAATACTACATTAATTATTAAATGTTGAAAAATCACTCACATTAAATACATATTACGCTCGGCGAAATTACATGATGTGAAGTGAAAATTTGGGTTATTTATGGACATCAGTTTTGGTAAAAGCATACACATAATTGTATCATCAGGATCATCAAAGTAATTGCCATACATAAAGACACCTTTCTTCGATGCATGGCCATGAAGGTCAATGTATAAGAATAAACCTGAATCCTCTGAACTCTTGGGCATTTGGCCAATACCAATTGTGGTACAAGTATTTTTACTGCATGTATCATCATCACACTCCAATACAGGCTTTGGCTTGATCTCGTTCTCGCCTGTTAATCAACATCATCGTTATCTTCATTGGCAAAAAATAGAAATAGTTTTACTCCAAACTACCGCAAGTTCTATTTGTCAATTGAAATGAGGTCTCACACTGTGATGACATCACATGGATTCCTTTAGGTGAACTACCACCACACATAGGATCTGAAGCTTGAAGATATTTTTCCTTTTCCACTTCGCTGACAAGTCCTATTTCTTGTTTGTCCAATTCTAATGTTACGCTATTTGCGAGTGTTTGTGGTTGAATTTCATCCAAGTACTCATAAAAATTATGATAGTATCTAAAAGTAAAATAATATATATTTTATTTTAAATATAAAACGGCGAAAATCCTAACCTTATCAAAGTCCTTGCTGCAAAAATAGTTGGATGATCCTTGATTGAAGGATTGAGATATACTCTGTTAAGATTAATGCCTCTTGTATCCATTCTATAATGACCTCGTGCAACTCCATCAGGATTAAGCATCGGTATTAATTTAAATACGTAAATACGGCGTAATATGATTGCTATTGGATCCTCACGATTTATCAAAAAATTCAAGAATCCATTGAACACAAAGCTGGAAGGTGTTTCACCTGGATGAACACGTGCACTTATAAATATTATTCTTTTGCCACGAAATTTGAATGGCCTCTCTTCATTAGTCTCTGGGAACATGCCCACTAATTTTGCTTCACGTTCAATTGAGATATTGTGATGTGAACTTATTGTCAGAACATCAAGTCTGCGTCCTTCTAATGATTTTATTGCGCACTCACGATGATAATAAATTGCATCTGTATTTGAAAAATTTTGTTTCGACATACGTGTATCAATTTTATTCAAATAGTGTTGAAGATCAGAATACGTGAATGGATATGTGAAGGCAACGTAAATAATTGCTTTTGGATTTTCCGATGTACGAAATATAAATGATAGTGTGAACTCACTGCCTTTTTGATCCATCTGGAATTTGAAATCAAATATATAGTGTCCTTAAAATTACGAGATTTTAACAATTGTGAAATTTAAAATTTATAATTACCGTATATGTCGGTTTATCTCGTATTCTTTCCCAATAAGGATGTCCTGGAATAACTTTGAACACTGGACACATTCCTTGACTAAACATTTTTGACTGTCGATTGAGATTGACTACATTGAGTTTTACGGTGACTCCTTGTTCCGGTGATTTAATACCAAAATAGAACCATGTGCGGTTATTATTTTGAAATTCTGTCCCATGACAATCATGTTTGGTCCACACATTAAACTCAAAATCAGGTGAGTTTTCTGTAATTTTGCAAGATTTAACACTAGTTTCACAAGAATCTGAAATGGAAAAAAAATAAATAAAAATAAAATAATTGAAAATTCCGTATATTTTACAAAATTTTACACTATTGTAAGTTTTTTCAAATCATATATTCACCATGATTTACTAAGTCTGCAGGCTTGACTGATTCCACCCTGGCCAAATTGGCAGAGTCAAAATTATTATAAAACATAAAGTTGTCACATACGATACTCTGGACCGTGGTTGCCATAGCCAATGATTTTTCATGTACCTCTCTGTTGAAATATCAATATAACTGCATTAATGAGCTACATTCGATGGAAATTGATTAAACAAATTTCGTCATGTTAATATTGCGTGTCTTGTCATGACAAACAGCAGCATGAAAAAATAATCAATGTCAAGAGTGTCGCATTGCTAAAATATGTCACGTGCCACATTGTCATACATCAATGACAACATGATCATTATATGCATACATTAATTCATAAGATAAACATTCAATCTTAGTGATTGACATGGACCAATTATGATTTTTATTTACATACACTGTGACCTCCACTTATTTGTAACTACACAACAAACCTTTCGGTTAATCTGCATCGTTTCTTGTGACACGCTCTTTTGTTGAATAATTTTATAAAAATTTTCCAATTTGTTTAATCACAAATACGATGTCACTGTTCATTATAGGCATGATTAATACAATCATACGTAATACAGGCTACTACTGTTTTTTATACTTTACATGTCAATAGTCATTTTTTACTGCCCCTGTCTAATATTTTTTTTATGAAAGCATGGTGTAGTATTAGTTCCCATTTTCGCCGTAAAATATGAAAGGGGAACCACTGTCAATTTTTTTGCGATTTTTCTTGAAAATTTACAAAAAACCGGCCATTTTGCAAATGTGGCACCCCCTCAAAGATTTCACGGCAAAAGTAACAACTAACAAAATTTGAAAATTGGCGATAAATTAAAAAATCCGTTGGTTTCAATTGTTAATTTTACATTATATCACTGAAGAATTCAGATTAACTTGATTTGATTTTTATTATAAAATTCTTTCAACTATAATACAATTAAATGGCATTCTAATTTTTTTGATTATTATTGTCATATTTTGACATAAGTTGACAATGGTCATGCCACCACGACGTTACATCCTTTAGGTACTTGATATTTGATCAGATTTATACAACACATAATTTTATAGACTATAATATATCAGATTAGGTATTTTTCTATTATTTTATACTATACGTGTATGTATTATAATTAAAATCAATGTAATATTATAAATATGGAAATAAATTATTGCATTACTTTCTTCGAAATTTTCAATTTTCGCGCACTACGATTGGAACGATGGCAGAACGTCCGTATTTCATACTCAAGTTGAATCTGAAATACGTATATAATAATTTCAGTAATGTTTTGTTTGATATATTATTTGACATTTTAAAAAAAAAATTCTTCACTTTTTTTTTTATTATATATGATTGAATTTTATTATTAGAATTTTTATGATATTGAGATTATAGTTTTAATTTGACATGAGACAGTCACTATATATCTCCCTCTCTCGTGAACACTCGTGAACATTGGTATTGTCTGTGGGTGCTTGTGGTATTTTCCACTTTATAAATATCGGGAAATTCTCAAGCTGGTATTATCCTACTGATTAAATATGCCGAAGAATAAGGGTGAGTTTTGTGTAACAGAATATTTAAGCTATTTACCAAAAGTTATATATTATATTTAAAAATAAGTTTTGTGAATTGCACACAGTCTTGACCAATCCTGTGTGATTTGGTTAGTTTCTGTTATCCAGGCAATGTCAGTGCTGCATGAGAAATGTGCATATATCATAATTTTTTTTTTTTTTTTTCACAATAAAATTATAATTATTTATTATAATTGATTTGAATTATTTTTATTCAGGAAAGGGAGGTAAAAATAGGAGAAGAGGAAAGAACGAAAACGAAACTGAAAAAAGAGAATTGGTCTTTAAGGAGGATGGCCAAGGTACGATAATAGATTCATCTCATATATGTAGCTTTATCAAGGTCATCAAGTATGACAAATTAATATGGCAGTTATATTTCAATATTGTTTTTTTTTTTTTTTTTTTTTTTGCAGAGTATGCGCAAGTCACGAAAATGCTGGGCAATGGAAGACTTGAGGCAATGTGTTTCGATGGTGTCAAAAGATTGTGCCACATTCGTGGTAAACTACGTAAAAAAGTTTGGATCAATCAGGGTGACATTATATTGATTGGTCTCAGGCATTATCAAGACGCAAAAGCTGATGTTATTTTGAAGTATACGTCCGATGAAGCAAGGAATCTGAAAACATACGGAGAATTTCCAGAAACTGGTAAATTTTTTCTATGCCAGTCAAATAAAGTGCTATTTACTATAAACTATTATTTGAAATTAATTTTCATTTTTTTCTTTTTTTCTTTTATCAGTACGTATCAACGACACGGTTACATTTGTGGAGGATGGCTTCGATGAGGACATTGAATTCGGCGATGAAATTAGTGATGATGATGAAGATGATGTAGACAATGTAAGCATTTATTAAATTTGAATGTGAATGAACAGCGAGAAAAATGGAGAACTAACTCATTGTATTTTTATTATAATATTTCAGATCTGATCAGCTGTAGTAAAATAGCGCAAAAAAATGGTAGGGAACAAAAATATAATATCAACACTGCAATCGAAAAAAAAAATCAGTTGTTTCTCTGAATAAAATGAAGAATGTGAAAATTGAACACAAGTTTAATTTTTGACTTGTGGGTATATGAATAATTGTATCTATAAATAAACTACCATGTTTTTTTTCTTCATATTAATTGCTTTCTTATCCGTAACTGCATTTAATTTTGTAAACACAATGTGTGTTATTAAATTATCACAATATTTTCTTATAGAAAAGCAACTGATGCAATGAGCACAATTCCATAATAAAATTTTGAAATATAAATGCATTGTATGCAATAGAACAATTAGATTAATTCCATTATATTCTATATATTAAATTAATTCTGCTACGTTATTTAGAGTATTTTGTTTTCGATTCGCACCCAAATCGTGTTCAATCCTCCATCCGAAACCATTCATAATTTATTTAATAATTCTCCTTGTAGTAGATAAACTACAATTCAACTATATCTGGTATTAATTTGTTCAATTTGTAGGTAGCTCCATACATAATTACATATGTGAAAATCATTTTATAAAGATTAAAAAAAATTTGGAAAAATTAAACGATTAAATCTGTAATATTTTTCCCTTTTTACATTCCTCTACTTATTAAAAACTCATGTCACAAAAATTTTCAAGAGTCAACATCTTTTATTTATTAAGCCGTCACAAATAACTTCTGTCACACATTACAGTAAATTTTGTAAAATCTGAGATATGGAGATTGACAATAAAAGTGATAGAAAAGCTGTAAGGACATGCTGAATTTTAAAAGCTGCGTGTCTGAAAATGGAGTAAAACAAAACTGTACAAAAGTTATGAAAATAATCATGAAATCACGACGCACAATATTATCATTCGAGTGTATATAAATATAATCAGTGGAAAAAGCGGATTGCCAATATCATGAAACCGTCGAAGGCAGAGGCATTGAATTAATTAATATTACCATCGTTGAATGAAAAAAAAAAAAAAAAAAAAAAACGCATGTAAGAGCCCATTCAATATTCGATTGAGTTTTTGTGATTGTGCCTTTGGTCCTTGGGTCAATTGGGCTCCAGATAAGTTTATTCAATTCAATTTTATAATAGACATAGGTACAATAAGTTATAAATCTTGAATGTGCAGTCATATTTCTTCAATACAATATATTATTATATATTAATTTGTATAATATTTCTGAACTAGATGATGATTCACCTTAGATCCCATTCATTTGCATCATCTTTATTAATCTATTCCATGATTTATGTATTATATTATATTAAAATTTTTTTATTGTTAATTGCTTCAACAGAAAAAAATTCTCGCACAGCTTGAATATTTGAATTTTATTTAATTATCTTATTCTCTTTAATTCATCACAAAATAGTTGATGTGCAGTATTTATTTTGCACGCTTGTAAAATAAATTACTTTCATTTCACAAATAAAAGACTTATGCGATGAGATATAAATTAAAAAATAATCAAATTGCTTTAATTAATAACTTTTTTTTTTTGTAGCATTTAAGGTATCATCATACAATAAGGATATTTGTATACATGAAGAAGAATATTGCTAAGAAAATAATGATAAAGATTAATTTACATTGTATTTATGATGGGTGAAAAGTTAACACCGTATCACTGATTATTGACTCGAATATAGGTTATAGGTAAACACATATGTAAATTCATTATTTTCGATATAACATAATAATAATTGAATCGATAATCTGTGATATGACGTTATAAATTCTTTTATAATCAATAGCAATGAAGCACAATAATTTATTATTTTTCGTTTTCGCTCTGGTTTTGACACCATTAACCGTTGCTTGAGAATTACTCATTAAGAATAAGAAAAAAAATATTGAAATTTTCGTCAGAAAGCAATGCGTATTATCTCGTGCTATTACAATATATTTATTGGTAATTACAATATATATATTTATTAATTTTTTTTATTGATGTTCTAAGTGAGATATACGCATTTACATATTCATATCGCAGTGGATATAGTTATTACATTTTATTTATTGTGTTATTAAAATTAATTCGTACCCACATTTAATATTTCGGCATAAATTAATGCCAATACGCTGTTTTTTCAGCGGCGGCGCAAAATAAAACATTCTCCAATGTGGACGGGATGGCATAGTAAAAACTAGTAAAAAACTAGTCGAACTAATTGACACACACATATTGTATCAATTATAGAATAATGGTGTGCGTAAAGAAATCAATGAAAAAATTTCAATTAAAATAGAATTAATATGAAATCGAAATATACGTATACAATACAAAAGTATGTGTCAGAATATAAAGCGTAGACTTTAAAAATTTAGATACAATTACATAAATTGATGAGAGAAAAAAAAAAAAAAAAAAAAAACATGTGACAAATTTACTATTTTTTTTAAATTAATATCGGCGTATTTATCTTCAACTATTTTAAATTACTATTCCACATTAATTTGAGGGATGAGAATTTCACTGCGCTCTTCTTTCTTCCGCTATGAATTGGTCGACAATATTCTGCATGGATTGTCTAAGCTCGCCACTTCCACTAGTACCGCTCATAGATCCGGATGTCGTTATTGTTCGTGTTGTTCTCGTTATTCTAAACAAGAAAAAAATTCATATCAAAATTAATGTGCATAATTATTTTATTTGTAGGAGTATCGAGTGATGACCGTTAGGGCAACTATTAATACAACGTCAATGTGATTCCAAACGCAGAAGATTGCGAAACAATAATCATTTATTCATTATTTATGTGTGAAATATAGTGCACAAATAAAATAATAATAAGCATAATGATAATATGTATATGTATATTTTCAATTTAGATAGATGATAACTTTATTTAATACGATACCTTTCGTTGGTTTCTGGATCATACTCTGTCGTAGTCGTTTCTATATAGGATGGCTCACTGTGTTGTAAAAAGTCAGATTCTGTGAATATATAAGAAGAATTAGAGATATAATAGATGGCAAAAATATATTGTTTATCAATTTTTTCATTACACTTTATTTTATACTCAATTTATATGCGTGTGTTACTCGCGTTACTTATTTCATACGTTGATATTATTCACAAAGTCAAATATAGTACGATAATATCTCTCAATTATATTTTTCAATTTTTACATCATGCCCAAACCAGGGATAAAGAAACTAGACAGATAATAAAAAATAAAAAAAATAGTTCACAACAATACTGTGTGTTCAAATATATCTGGCAACACTCGAAATTTATAATATCTGTATCAATATTTTCGATAACCATTTGCTTTGTATGTTTGATTTTTTTTTTTTTAATATAGCACTGCGTGATTGGTAAATATCAATGAGTGACAATATCTAAATTAATTTTTTCATATCAATTGCAGCTTATTTCAAGCACTGTCGAAGCTTCACAATAAATAAAAGCATATTGACAATTAAAACAGAATTTTTCATTTTCTTTCCTGACTAAAAATGCAACGTTAAATTGTAAACACAGTCTGCTGTAATATCAATTAGTACTATTAAATAAATAAATAAATTATTTTGTGTAACTAAATTTATGCACGAATTTTATTTTTTAAAATTTATATTCACTTGTAATTTATATTAATTGTTATTCATAGAAATATAATGAGTTTATTTATGATATATTTTAAATTCATATAATTAGCAGAAGCAATATTATTATAATTAATTTATTTTGATCAAAAATAAGAATGAAGATGTTACACATCTACTTACTTCTCAATGAAACAAATATAATTGAATAAAGTTTATATTTATTTAGTTATTAATAGTAAATTATTATGAAAATTTATCTGGAAATTGTAGTACTTTGATTTCGTTGTTGTAATTTTTTTTTAAATTTCTATTTCTTCATTATTTATTGTATCACACGAACGTTGGTCCCTCTAAACTTTAGCTTTATCTTGAGATATAATTATTCTCACAGGAGCTACGAAGGAGTAGTTGAGTGTTTCTAACTTAAGAAGTTGTAAATTGCAATATTACCGACATCAATAGTTGTGATATCTAATTCAACTATCAATAGCTTTTATGATATCATTTACTAATACTAGAAATTTCTAAACGTGCAAAAAAAAAAAAAAAAAAAAAATACAATCATTTCATTATGCATAACGATTACAAATAAAAGAAAATTATTTGTTGCTTCAATTCAAACATTTTTCAATCAAAATATGATATATACTAATATAATATGCAAGAATAAATCATGCTTCAATCTTTATTGGATATGTATATGTGGATACGCGTTGAGCTGGTATAAATATCATGTTTATGTATTAACATAAATATTACTATTACATAAAATCATGCAACATATAATCTAAATATTATCTCTCAAGTAATTGGAAAAAGAAAGCTTGTATTTAATTAATTTATAGTAATTTTCTACCATAAATCCATGGTCTGATGATAAATCTTGATTGCCTAGAATAATATCATTTAGGTTCTTCATTAATTACAAGAAAACTCTGGATTATTCGCATTTACCATTTTTTCTTTGCTTTCTGATCGTCAATAGATTTACTTAGGGTACAGTTATATTAATATGAGTAAATATGATCATGTCTCGTACCCAGCTTGCCTTGGGTCATGACTTGAGAGGACACGTTGAAGTACTCGGGGTTCCAGAGCAAGATAAATTGCACATAGGCCGGCCAACACCGCAAGTGCCATACTCATCCGACACACGCAGCTTGCTGTTCTACCACTAGTCTTCATCCTTTTAGGTTTGCATGCGGTCTCTATGGGACAGCTTTTGCCGCTCGATTGGCCCAATCGTACCAAATTGTGCTCTGCTATACCACGTTAAACATTACATACGCTTCACTATCAATACTCTATTTTTTATACTATTTTCATCAATAGACAATAATAGAAGGATATAATGAGCTTGTGCTCTTAAGCTCAAATCTATAAGAAATAATTACAATGACATGAATAATGAAATTCAACTTCCCATAGAATCCAGAGCATTGAGATGGTTATCGGTTTTTTTTTTTCCCCGTGTATTTATTATATTCATGTAATTAATCAATCACCCTGATGAGTAATGAATTGATGATTGTGGACATAAGCCCAAAATATGCAAGCTCATTGGATGAAGATAAATAATAATAACCACATGTTTGCATGATCATATAATTTAGGCGTATGTACTTATAAGTATATGAATTTCGTTGATTTACAATTGATACATTGTCTTGATAGTGAAAAAATAATAGGTAGTCTATAAAAAAAAAACAAAAAAAATTATTTCTTGGTGACAAGCTTTGTTTTTCCATATTACCAAAAGTATTTTAACAAATAGATTCAATGAGTGCTCACCCTGTTTGGCAATTATTATTTTTTTCCCATTAAAATTACATGCAACTCAATGTGTGCAAAAAATATGCTCAAATCTCACATAATAAAAACATGCATACAAATCGAGTTTATCCTGTTATATAATGGTATATAAATGATAACAAATGATAATAAATGAATGGATTCTGAGAGGATAAAATAAATTGAATGTTAAAAAGCGGCGGGTTGAGAAAAATATTAAACATTTTTTTTTGTCCTTCCCAACTTTTGTGGGAAAAATAAGTAATAGGATTTATTTGTTATTTATTTTTTGGGAAATAACATAAGGAATATTGGAGTAACTGATAAGAGTTGCTTAGCAGGATATTTACATCGCTTACTTAGAACTGTTAGCTGTGAGTGAGGTACCTTGGTCATCTTCCAAAGGGGATAGCTCGGCCCCTTCATGCAAAGCAACGTCTGATCCACTCGAACTGCCAATTGTTCGCCGCTTGCTCAATGATCGTCTTGTTGGTCTCGGTGAGCCTTCGCTATCGCTGTCACTCGGCAAATCTTGCCTAGAATCGCCATTTTTAGTAAAACCAGCTTCACCTGACCCTGGTGATGTGTCCATTGAGAATTGTACCTGATCCCAATTATCTTGATCATCACGTGATTTTGTTGACGATTCCCATGAGTACTTGGTACTGATGGACTTCACTGTCTCTTTAATAATCGTGCTAGAAGCATTTTCTTCAATAATCTTATCGTTTTTAGATGATGATATAGGTATTTGGTCTGATTCTATTATGTTAGTGATTTTCGTTGTATGCTCACTGGGGTTGACTATTTCTTCAAGCTTCTCCATATCCATCGGTGAGTTGTCGGATATTATTGTTGTTACAGTCTTTGTATATATCATTTGATTATTTTTGTCTGCAGATGAGCATGAAACTACATTAGTCGTGGTACTGAAGTTATTTGTATTTGGAGATAATTTAGATGTTTCTATCGTTTTCTTAACTAAATGTTCCTTCGTAGTAAATTCAGTCGTTGTTTTATCTCTAGTTTTTACTGGTATTCTGCTTTTTTGATTTAACTCATCACTACATGTGGAGCCAGGTGAAATGGACAATCGAGATTTGGGTGAAATTTTTGTTGGGTCTGATTCTTTAGATTTGGGACTCTTGATTTTTTGTTGATTCTGGTGTCGGATTGGATGATTGACATCGAGATCAAGACTGAAGTGAGATTTGTTGGTAGACGGTAACGGTGATGATGATGATGTCTTGGTAGAATAACGTGGAGCGGGAACAGGTTGTTTTGACAGAGCAGAAGTAACATGCCTCTCTACAGTCCCATCAATCTCAGCTGAATCATGCCCTGAACCATCCAAAAGGACATGGACAAGAACCGGAACAAGGGTATAAAGCACATTGATACACACTAAATAAATCTCATGTTTCTAATCCAGCTGTAAATATTATTTTTCTTTTGCGCTGCTTTCATATATATATATATTTTTTTATTTTTATATCTTTCTCACACTGTTATTTTCTCTTGTCGTTCTTATAAGGTGTGTGTATCATGAAAAAAGTATTAAGACAGAGAAAAACAGCGAAAGAGAAAGAAAAAATGAAAGAGAGAAGAATCAGCCTCTATCAGTTGACTTAGAGTTAGATTCTTAGTTGACATTAATATTACACTAATCAATTTTTGTTTAATTTATGGAATGAGAAAAATGAAAAACACTCAGTTGAATAATGTTGTTGGAATGCACTTCACTGAAAGCACACTCTATTTTATATAAAGATATTGTTATAGACATTAGGGAGAAGATGTTATTAGATGCAACATCAATATGAATTTCGGTTCGTTATCATTCAATGAAACGCATTCATGGAATATTAGTTAGTGTGATAAGCGTCAGCAAGTGCTAACTATAGAAGATAAAGCTAAATATAACTGAGGGTACCAAAAGAATTGAAATTACTCTAGCTTACTGATTTCTTCGGCTATTTAACATAGTATTCAATAATAAATAACTCTACATTTGAAAATATACGAAAATCGCGATTATTGTTATTTTTTTTTAATTCAAAGATGCTGATACCATTACCTGATTTGTCTGTTGTTGATGTTTGATTCGCAATAATTTGGGCACGTTTCGTCGCTTCCTCCATTACATCTGTAAAAACCCACCAAAAAATAATATGAGTTTTAAACTAATTCAATACAAGTGAAACATTTAAAGCAGTGATTTAAACAATGGTGATTAGGATGAAGAAGTGAGATGGTCCCTGTCCATATTCATTGAATCGCATGCTTCGCTAGACCGTGGGCTCTCCTGTTAATCAAATTTTATTGATATTACTTATTGCATAATAATAATTTAATGATTTCTAATTGTTTTTTTTTTAATTTTTAATTTTTTTTTCGCGTCTTTTTATTTTTGTGTTTTAGATTTTGGAGAGAAAAGGTTCATGGATAGAGGAATGTAAATGATAAAAAAAAAAGTGAATGATGATGTACTTAAATTCACGAATTTCACAGAGCAGTGTCGTTGTAAAAGCTGCCTGAGAAAAGTTGCGTGAAAAAAAAATCACAGGATTAATACCTGAAAACATGCATTTGAACTCAATTAAAAAAAAAAAAAATAACGATATAAAAAAAAATTATTGTTAGAACAAATAAAAATTGCAAATCAATTAGAATATGGAAATTATGAACATTTATCACTGCAAAGTCATAGTAGTGGAATTAATATTTATCACTTTGCAGTACAAATAGTTCGTTCACGATAGGGTCAATAATGACAATTTTGTGATCTTTATTGTCATTATTTGGGTTACGCAATTAGCGACATTAGAAGTTTATTCAATGACGAATTTGTAGTGCATAATTTCTGTAAAATATAGTTCTTGGTTTTTTACTCTGCCACAAAGGCCGGTAAAATAGAGATAACAAAAAAAAAAAATCATAATAGGTTAAAAAAATATATAATAAAAGCATTAAATAACGGAAATTAGGTTTTCATGTTACACACAGCTGGTATGTAATTATAATATATGTATATATAACACAATCAATCATTAATTTTATGGTACCTTTAATGCTAATGTCACCGAACTCGTCGGGGCTGGGTGGCGGGATCGCCGCTGCCGTCCTCACAGACTTTGTTATGACTGTGGTGACGGATTGACGTGCGCGAGGCTCGAGGTGCCCTAATTTAATCGCAACATCATCATCATCATCATCATCATCATCAGTGTCACGTTTATCAACTGATTTTGATGATGTTCCCCCCTCGATTTTCACTACTCTAACTTCACGTATTTCTTTAGTGTCTTTCAATTCCTTTGTTGGACTTATTTTTTGTGGAATGCGCGACACTGATTTCACCTTTGACTCAGAATCCTTTGGATTTTTTTCCCTAGCTGATTTATCGTCTAATAATTCGAACAATTCTAATTTGACGTCCGACACTTCTCCATGTGTTATCAATGAATCAGCATCGCGTAGTGGGGAAGATATGTCATAGCTGCCAGATAAATTTGATTCACTTGCATCCTGCTTTGTGTCTTCCCAGAATTTTTCTGTTGCATCTTTTATGCTTTCAGTTGCATGATCAACTTCTTTAATAATTTTATGTGATGCACTCTTTGCACTTTTAACCAATCCTGAAATAACTCTTTTTGGTTTCTCTTTGCCCGATTTCGTATTTGTTGAACATATTGGCGTACTACGATCTGAATCGACTTTTAATAATGTAGATTCACTCTCTGATTCCCTACTCTCTTTAATATTACCAGAGTTCGGTGATTTCAGTGGGATTTCAGTGTAGAATGTTGCATTGTCCGCACTATGTTGCACTGTTTGTTCTAAATCTGCCATCATTTGTTGTCTAATAACTTCTTCATCTTCTAGTAGGTCTGACACGGTTTTATCATCCTGTAATGGCATGGGAGTTTTTTCAACTTCACGCCGTGTACGTTCTTGTTCCTCTTTAGCTTCTTCTTTCGTCTCATCCCAAAATTCTTTTACTTCTTCCGAAACTTCATCAACTGCTTGTTTAGCCCCTTTCATAATACCTGAAAAAAATCCACCAGATTTTTCTTTGGCCTTTTCCACTTGTTTTTCAACTGTTTGGACGTTATCCACAGTTGTTTCAGATAAAATTCCTTTGACTTTTTCATCTTTCGCCTTTACATCTACAACAGTTTTATCTGAAAAGTTCTCAATTGGTTTTGAAACAGTAGCACCTGTTTGTTTCGTCTGTTTTATCTTTTTCTTTGCCCCTTGTTCAGTATCGTTTAATGTTTTTTCGATTTCATTTTTTATTTCACCACTTGTATGTTTAGAACCTTTGAGAATACCAAAAAACATACTGGAACTCGCGTCTTTATCTTTTTTTATTTCTTTATTCATTTTGTCATTTGCTATTTCTATAGTTTCAATCGTAGTTTCGGTTGCACTAGTTATTTTATCATTCATTACGCCAGTATCTTTTTTTATTTTATCGCCGATATCACTTCCTACCTTGTTGATATCATCTTTGATATTCATAGTTATATCTTCGCTCATTTTCATGATTTTTTCAGTGTCTTCAATTATTTTCTTTTCAGCAATCTGTGGAGTTTTTTCAAAAATATTTTTTCCATCTACGATATTTTTTTCTGTTTGTTGTATCATTGTTTTGGTTTTTTCAGCAACGTCAATTGCCGCATCAGAAACCTTTTCCGAGACTTTTCTTTTCAATTCATTTTCAATATCTTCAGAAGCTTTGGAGGTTCCTTCCAAGGCACGCTTTGCTTTTTCTTCTTCTTCTTTTGCCTGCTCTTTTGTATCATCCCAAAATTCTTTGACATCTTCCGAAACCTCTTCCACTGCGTGCTTGGCTCCTTTCATGATACTAGAAAGAAAACCGGAACCCTTTTCTTTTGCCTTTTTTACTTCTTTTTGGGTTTTTTGTTTACCAGCTTTCACTGAATCCTCACTTGATTTTACAACTTTCTTCGAATTGTCAACAATTTTTTTTGCCTGCTCAATATTTTTTTCTTCTTCATGTAAAATTTCATTCGTTGCTTTGGTTGGTTTGTCTGCTTCTTGAATTATTTTCTTCTCTCCCACTTTAATAACATCGACAACAGCACATTCATCTGCATTCAATTCATCTTTCATTCCACTTTTCACCAATATTTTTCCATCAGTAATATCGCTGGAAACTGCAAATATCTCTTGACTGGCTTTCACTTCATCACTGTGAATATCATCTTTTATGCTTTTTGCGAGTTGTTCAGCGGATTTTTGAACTCGTGTTATTTCCTCTGATGCTTCATGCCTTGCTTCATCTAGAAAATCCTCTATATCTTCAGTCACTTCATTTGATTTTTGTTTCATGCCTTTTAGAATACCAAAGAACATACCATTTTCTTTATCTCTGGTCTTTTTAGTTTGATTTTCTGGTGCTGTAATTTCTACTATTTTTACTTTTTCAAGTTTATCGGAAGTATGACGAGCATGATTTTCTTCTTCCTTGGCTTCTTTTTTCGTTTCATCCCAGAACTCTTTGACTTCTTCTGAGACTTCATCAACGGTATGTTTGGCACCTTTCACAACATCCGTTAATTTGTTAGAGACGAATTCTGCATCTTTATTTATTTCTACAACTAATGTATCTTTAACTTCTTTACCATCTTGACTGATTTTTTTTGCAGTATCTTTTACAGTATCTGTAGTTTTTGTAGCAACGTCAGAAATAATTGTACTTGTTGTTTTTGCGACATTACTAGCCATATTTTTACCTGCCTCAATATTATCAAGACTCTTATCTTTAACTTTCACAGCATCATCTGTAATTTTATCCATGTCTTTTTTGATGTTATTAGTCGCCTTGTCTGTAGCATTTTTTATTGCTTGAGCTTCTTCTTGAGCTTCTTTCTTTGTCTCTTCCACAAAATCTTTTACATCCTCTGTGACTTTATCGGTTGCGTGTTTAGCACCTTTGAATATACCTGAAAATAATCCTTTACCTTTTTCTTTAGCTTTTTTGGCTCCTTTTTCGGCCTTGTGTTTAGCAGTATCTGCAGTGTCAAGCAGTAATTTAGCTTCATCATTTATATTTTGTTTCACAACTTCGATGTCTTTTTCTACATTCTCAATTGTTTGGTCTTTAGTTTTATCAATTTTTTTGGTAAGTTCATGTGCTTTTTCGTTTACGGTTCCGACTACTGTCGTTGTGTCTTTGAAAATTTTCTCAGCAGTTTCGTGAGCTTTAGTTTTCAAATCCTGAGCTTCTTCATCAACTTTTGTTTTCATACCCTTTGCATTGTCTACCACAGAATCAACGGTATGCTCCATTTCATCGGTCATTACTTTTGTATCTTTTTTTATTTTTTCTTCGATCGTGTCTCCTGTCTTTTGGATGCCTTCATCGACCTTTTTGGCGATATTTTTTGTTGCTTGTACTGTCTTATTCGCCGTGACTGAAATATCTGTACCAGTTTTCTTAACTGCATCAACTACTGCATCTTTACCAGCATTTAATTTTTCTGCAGATTGTTCTTTCGCTTTCTCTATATTTTCTCCAATCCGTTGCGCTTCTGTTTTGATTTCTGTTGCTACCTTATCTTTAGTATCTTTGATCGATTTAGTTGCTTCTTCTGCTACACGCTTGGCTCGTTCTTCTTCTTGTTCTGCTTCTTTTTTCGTCTCATCTACAAAATCTTTGACATCTTCAGTAATTTCGTCGGCAGCATGTTTAACACCTTTGAGTATTCCGGAGAAAAAACCTTTTCCAGTTTCCTTGGCTTTTTTGACTTCTTTCTCGGCCTTGTGTTTAGTAACTTCAGTTGAATCCACCACTATTTTCGCTCCATCGCTCACTTTATCTTTAACCATTTTAATATCTTCTTTCAATTCTACTTCAACCTTCTTTCCAGTTTCATTCATATTTTTTCCAATTTCCTGTATTTTATTTTTGATTTCTTCAGCTGTTTCTTCTGTAACATCAGCCACTCTTGCATTGGTATCACAAATTTTATCTTTCAATGTTTTTTCTTCTTCCGCGATTTTTTTGTTTACTTGTTGAAAATCTTTGCCTACCTTACTCATGGTTTCTTTCATCACTTCTACAGGTTTTGTAGAGGCATCGATGATCGCAGTACTGGTCGATTCGATAACTTCCTTGACATTTACTATTGTACTGATTTCTTCATTAGTATCTTCAACATCTTTTGCAAACTCAGATAATTGTTTTGGAATATTATCCTTGGCAAAATCCGAATCTGTGGCAGCCTTCACTTTGCTATCCTTTATATCTTCAGTAACTTTATCAGATATATCCAGCCTAGTTGTTTTTTCAACACCTTTTTCAATTTTATCTGCAACATCTTTGGCATCATCTGATACTCCATCGATGGTTTGCTTAGCACCTTTAAAAATACCAGAGAAGAACCCGCCCATTTTGGCTTTCCCCTTTTTTGTCTCTTTGTCAATAGCATCCTTGGAACTGTCAACAGATGGTAAGATATCAGTTTTTTTAGATATTTTTTCATCAACTATTTTGTCACTTTCTTCAATTTGTTTTTCAACTTCATCTCCTGATTTCTTCATGTCATCATCAATATTCTTAGTAATACTTTTGATATCTTCAATAGTTTTCGTAGTTGGTTGAGAAACAGTTTCACCTATCACTTTGATAGAATCTGTAATTTCACTTTTATCAGCGAATAATTTTTCTTCCGCTTCATTCATCCTTAGTTCTTTTTCATTAGATGTTTCTTGTTGAATCTTCTGCAGAAAATCTTTAGCATCATCTACTGAATCTTCTATAGAATGTTTAGATCCTTTGAAAAAGCCAGAGAAAAAGCTTTTGGTTTTTTCCTTAACTTTTTTGCCTTCTTTTTCGGCTTTATGCTTACCAGCTTCAACAGAGTCGATCATAATTTTTTCTCCGTCATCCACTTTCTTTTCAATGGTCGTAATGTTTTTTTTAATATTTTTCCCCATTGTCCCTATACTTTCATCTGCAATTTTTGTGGCTTCACGTATCTTTGTATCAATTTCTTCGATTGCTTTTGATGTATCTTCAACAATTTCCTCCTTTGAATCCTGAACCTTCTCTTTCAACGTTTGTACTTGCTCTTTCATAGTAGTCTTGGCAGTTTCCACACTATCTACAACAGATTCTGTAGCATCTTTCAATTTATTTTCAACGTATCTCGCATCATTTTCCATTTCTGTATCAATAGCTTTTTTAGTAGTTTCTACGTTGTCATCACCTTTTTTCTTAATCTCTTTTACAGTATCAAAAGTAGTTGTGGCAGCATCAGAAATAACGACACTCGTTGTATTTATCGTATCAATAATCACATCTTTACCAGCTTCAAGATTACCAAGAGTTTCATTCTGAGCTTTTTTAGTATTATCTGTAATTTTATCTACGCCTTTCTTGATATCTGTAGTTACCTCATCTTTAACATTTTTTGCCGTTTGAATTCCTACTTCTGTTGCACGTCTCGCATGTTCTTCTTCTTCTTGAGCTTCTTTCTTCGTTTCATCAACAAAGTCTTTGACATCCTCTACAACTTTGTCGGTTGCATGTTTAGCGCCTTTGAATATACCAGAAAATAATCCTTTGCCCTTTTCTTTAGTTTTTTTAGTTTCTTTATCAGTTTTGTGTTTAGTGGCATCTAAAATGTTAACCAATTCTTTAGCTTCATCATTAATTTTTTCTTTGACATCCTTGTAATCATCTATGGTTTTCTTAGTGATTTCATCTTCAGTTTTATCAAGTTTTTCTTTAATTTCATGCGTCTTTCTATCCACAACTTGAACTGCTTCTGAGACACCTTGAACAATATTTTCTTTAGACTCTTGAGCTTTGTCTTTTATTCCTTTCGTTTCTTGTTCGATTTTAGCCTTTGTTGCTTTGGTATTATCCGTATTAACTACAATATCCGTAATTTTCTCTCCCGTTGTTTTGGCAGCATCGACTTGTTCATGCAATTCATCTCTTCCATCAATAACTTTTTTTACAACCTTATCCTTTACTATTTTTGCACTAGATGTCACATGATCTGTTGTATCTTCTGTCACACGTTCTATATTTTCTTTATCCTTTTCAATTTCTTTTTTCACATCATCAACTATTTTTTTAACGTCCTCTGAAGCCTCATCCGTAGCATGTTTTGTACCTTTAAAAATACCAGAAAAGAATCCTTTGCTTCGATCTTTAACTTTTTTCGCTTCTTTTTCAGCTTTATCTTTTATTTCATCTGTAGTATTAGCTACTGCATCACCTGTACCAATTACTTTGTCTTTCAAAAATTGGGCTTCTTTTCCAATTTCATCGGTTGCAACTTCTTTGGCCTTGACTACTTCGTCTTCAATTGCAATTAAATTTTTTTGTACACCTTCTACTCTAGATGTTACTGAATCATCAATCACTTTTGTGAGTTTCTGGGTTTGATCATCAAGTGTTTTCATTACTTCAACAGTATTATTATTGATCTTGATTATACCGTCACGTGCTTTATTCTCAATCATTTTCTCTGTATTTAGCACTTTATCTTCCGTATCAGATATTTTTTCATCAGCATTATCTTCCATCATTATAATATTTTCAGTGGTCTCATTCTTGAGATGTTTCAAATTTTTTGCAACTTCATTAGATACAAGTTTTGCTTTCTCTTGTTCCTCTTTAGCGTCTTCTTTTGTTTCATCCCAGAATTCTTTGACATCTTCGGTTACTTCTTCTACAGCGTGTTTGGCTCCTTTGAATATTCCAGATAAGAATCCACTCTTCTCGCCAATTCGCTCAGATTTTTCGTCTTTTTCTTTTTGTTTTTCATCCGTAGTGTCACTCGTTTTTTCATATCTGGAGGCCAATGGTGCGGACGGATAAGGATATTCTTCCATAATTGCCGAAACATTTTTGGTATCATCAAGAAATTTGGCCGTAGCTATTTTCAATTCTTCATTACCATGGTCAATCGATATCTCAGCTGATGGACTTTTTTCCTTTGATTTACTCCTACTTCTAACATTGCTCTTGGGACTTTTAAAAATTCCAAATATTCCACCTTTATCTTGATCTTTTGCTTTTTCTTCTGGACGGATTCCACTAGTTGAAATATCTTTATTTCCCATCTGAGTTGAAGATAAAGTTGTTTTTTCTTGTATTGAATCTTTGAGAGATTTTCTCCTAGGTGTGTCAAAGCTCTCAGTGATTTCAGCAGCCTGTCGGGTATCTTCTAAAAATTTAGATGTAGCCTGTCTCAATTCTTCATCACCACTGTCAAATGACTTTTCAACTGATGAACCTTTCTCTTTTGACTTACTCCTACTTCTAATAACTCTCTTTGGACTCTTAAAAATACCAAATATTCCACCTTTGTCTTGATCTTTCGTTTTTGTATCTAAATGAGTTTCATTGATTAGAACATCTTTATTTTCATTTTGAACTGGGGATGATGAGGTTGTTTCATCCCTCACTGAATCCCTAAGGGACTTCCTTTTATGTGTATCGAAGCTTCCAGTGATTTCAGCAGTCTTTCGCGTGTCTTCCAAAAATTTAGAAGTTGCTTGTCTCAACTCTTCATCCCCACTATCAAATGACGGCTCTTTAGATGTACTGCGGTCTCGAGATCGATTTTTCTTCTTGCTTTTCAATTTTGGGCTTTTAAACATTCCAAAAAAGCCATTACCACGTTGTTTTGCTTCATCTGCAGAATCTTCTAAGTCACTTGATTTTCTCTTTTCATTTTTCTCTAATTTTTCAGCACCATTACTGGAAATTTGAACCTCAGGCTTCGTTCTGGATAGTGGTAAAGTTTGACTGGCATCATTAGATTTGTCGATAAGTTTTATTTCGGTTATAGTTTTTGATGTTATAGTTGTCGCAGGAATTTCGCTCTTCTGTGACCGTTCTTTAATATCATAAGAAGTTCCTTTTAATTTATCCTTTGGTACATCCGAGTCTACAGTAATAATTGTTGTAATGAATTTTTCCACTTGGCTTTCATTTTGTTTCTGTGATTGAGGTGCTGAAATATTGGGTTCAAGCATTCTATCAGATGCCCGTTTGGTATCATCTAAAAATGCTGCCGTAGCAACTCTCACTTCTTCGTCACCGCTATCAAAGGAGACATCTTTTGAAGTGCTTCGTCTCTTATCTTTGGATTTCGGACTCTTAAAAATTCCAAAAAATCCACCTGATTTTTCTTCTACCTCTTCGGCAGAATTTTCAATGTCTGATTTCACGGATGCTACTGCTTGCTTAGAATCAAGAACAATTGTGGTACCTTTATCATTTGTTTTATCTATTGATTTTTCCAGTTTTTGTGCTTTTTCAGTCACCACTTTCTTAACTGATTTTGTATTATCTTTAACTCCATTTTCAGATATTTCTTTTATATCTTCGACTTTTGTCATAACATTATTTTTTGTTGTATTCGTTGATTCCTTCAGGTCCTGTCCAGTAACATTGAGTTCATTTTCAGTTTTTTTCGCACCTTTGAATAAACTTGTGAAGAAACCATGTTTCTCTTCATGATCTTCGAGTTCCTCAGATACTGCTTCAGACTCAGATTTTTTGTCTTTCAATTTAGTGATGTTAGTTACGGGCCCACCTGATTCACTACTTTTTAATTCAACTATTTGCTTCACATTTGACTCTGGAATGAAAGCTTCAGCACTTCGTCTAGAATCATAAAGAAAATCTGCAGTAGCCCAAATTGGATCACGCAGTGGTTCCTGCTCTGGAAGCTTGATCGGAATAATAGCGATTAACTTTGTTGAATCAAATTCTGGGTAGACTGGTGATATTGGGAATGTTAGTTGATCTGAAATTTTTCGTGTATCATCTGAAACTTCACGGGTTGTGATTTTCATTTCTTCATCACCACTATCAAATGATGTTTCCTGCGAGTCTCGAGATTTTCCTTTTTTCGATTTCGGGCTTTTAAATATCCCAGAAAAAATACTACCTTTTCTTTTTCCATCTTCTTTCGTTTGCTCCGATGGAACATTGTAAATACCATCATATGCTGATTTTTTGGAATCCTCCTCAGTCTTCTTCACATTTTTATCCGGCTTTGAATCTACAATTTTTTTCGTTCCGCCAACTTTTCCCGTCGATGTAGATTTTATATTTACGGGCTTTGATACTTTGTCGGCCACTTCTTTAATTTCTTCTGATAATTTTTCCTTGATAGTAATACTTTTATCATGAGCCGACATCGTGTCAGGGTCAATTACGACCCCGGTGATGTCTTTGGCTTCTACCTTGGTGCGATCAGTTGGAACGTTTGTATCAAACGCAACCGTCTGCACTTTTGGCTTATCATTTGTAGAGTTTATAGTAATTGTCTTTTCCTCGACTATTGGACCAGTCTCAATAATTGTTTTTGTCATGAAAGTTTCGCCAATATTTTCCACTAGTGGTGATTGTTCTGGTAGAGTAATTGGGCCGATCACAGGATCATTTGCCCCGAAGAAATGTGTTTGACCTGGTGTTAGAGTTTCTCTGATTGTTGTAGTCTTAGTGACAATTGATGCAGAATCTGGATGACCTTTAGTTGTAGTAACAATCGTTTTGGAAATAACTTTTCCTCCACGTGGGTCATCAATGATTCGACGTTCTTTTATAATTAACGGCTCGACAGACTCTCCCCCGCGATCTGACACATTTTTTAACATAACACTCTCGATATTTCGAATTAAACTTTCATTATTATCGTGACCTATAGCACCTTCTGCCTCTTTACCCGCATCCCGATTCACCCCCAACAACCCCTCCTTTTCTTTCTCGGCGTCTTGTACAACACCTGTTAATTAAGTATCACAACATTTTAGGCATGTCTAAAAAAAAAAATTTCATAAAACATAATATATATTGGGTTTTAATCATTTTGTTTTTTGCTTGTTTGCTGTAGTTGCATTTAGTCATTATTTTATTATAGTCAATATATTGCTGAATTAGCTCAAGCTGTAAAATAGTTGTATAATAATGTTTAATAATTTTAAGTCATCAGTTTGCTATTAACGATAAGAACGAGAAGTTAAAAATTTTCCGTGTTTTATGTGCGCAAGTGTTTGTGCTATGGAGCAGCTATCCCTTTACATTTTATATTTCAATTACTTCTATTATTTTTTTATTTTTTAGTTTTAAATTTGAAATACATGAGACTCGAGTATTTTCAAATTATTTCTGCATTCTCAATGTGCTATGAAAAGTCAAATGAAAATTCAAATATATATTAACACTAGAACTACCAAGGGGGTCAAAATGACTTGTTTGACATTTTTTAAAATTTAAAATTTTTAATTTTATACATATTTTTTATATTATATATATATATATATAAATTTTATATAAATAAAAAAAAAAATTTTAATTTTAAAAAATGTCAAACAAGTCATTTCGATTCCCCTTGGTAGTTCTAGTGTTAAATATTTACATAGCATTGAATATAAATGTGAAATTTGCTTATGTCATTTCATTATTGTAATTTACTATTATCTGACATGACGAACAATTAAATATCAATATCAATCTAATGTGATTTTATATCATTGATATTGTGGTCTCGATTGCTGACAAGAATTAATTTGTATCAATAATTTTCTTTTAAACGTCTCAATATTTACAGTAATTAAACTCAAAACTTTAAATTCTCCTTCGACATTTAAGCTTGAGGCAAAACGAAATTTTAATAAAATCTCTTTATTATTATTTAAAAATACGTATTTTATTCCCCGTGAGTATTTTGAATATAAAAGAATGGAGAGCATGATAATGTGGTTAGAGTTATAACATTACTGTTTTATATCTATTGTATGAATTGAAAATTTAATAATCATTTTTATTTTCTTAGAACACATTAAAAAAGTTAAACGAAGCATCACAGTACCAATCTCACTGTAAATATGGGAGATATATAAAAAAAAAAAAAAAAAAAAACTATTAATTCACTTGATCTCTTTATTACAAGTGGAAAATTTTCACATAACAAAGTAGAGATTAAAACAAGAAAACAACTCTTTCAATTAATTGAACGACAGCTGCTCCGTGCACTCATACAACCAACTCATGCAACGTCGAAAATAGTACAATATTTTTCGGTGATTTTGCTCGAAGCAAAATCGGAAACATTATTGGCAGTAATAAAGAATGAAAATCATTGATAAGGAAGTAGAGAAATAGGAGGATAAAATTTAAACAGTCATTTGCAAATTAATTCATGAGTTTTTTTCATAAATATTTATAAATAGAAATGAACTCCCATCGGCGAAGCAACATGATTTAGAGCCATTACATGACAATGAAAATCTATCGCGTAGAAAGCAAAACAAAAAAAAAAAATAAATTCTGAACCTAAGTCACCATGGTATAACTCTATGAAATAATTGTAAGCTAGATTGAATAATATCAGCAATGACATCGAAGTGTGACCTGCGGTTGAGCAAAAATTTTACATTAACATATATACGTTATAAATTTAACAAACAAAAATTGAGGACGTGAAGGTTCTCACAACCCTATAAAAATTGTTATCTATCGAAAAAAAAAGTCATTCACGCATAATTGGATGCGTTTGAAGTTAGGCGAAATACAGTTGATAGTACATTTGCGTAATTCAATCGTGTGCAGAATCATTATATTAACCCGCAAGGCCATCAAGAATATAAAAATGACTGGAAAAAAAAAAAAAAAAAAAAAAAAAAAATTTTCACAGTTGTTAAGCGCAACAATTGCGGATACGCTTTCGCAAATAGACGTCAACGTGAATCCACTTGTATGGCTGTGGTAATACGCGTAGTAATGTTGATCAAAAATTTTATTGTTTATTTTTTTGTTTAGAATTTTAATTTCAATTATAATTAGTGCTCCAGCAATATTGGTCTATGCGCTTGGGCCGATCATGCTTTGCAGAATGACTTATTATTGATAATAAAATTTAATAAAAAGTTGAGAGCGAAACAGAAAAATTAAAAAGAAGAATTATGCTACAGCATAATTATTTCGAGCTTGTTTTTGTTGAACAATGTTATATACCCTGCTTGCAATCTTAGCTGAAAAAGCACCAGTTCCTCAACCCATTTTCGTATTAGAAACATATTTACATGTACTTTTAAATTCATCATTTAATACTTTATAATAATTACACTTCACTTCATTTTTTTCTCATTTGTAAAAAAATAAAAAAATATCACAAAGAAAAAAAAAATTATGCTATTCACTCACCAGATACCAGTTGATTGGCATCCTTATAAACCCTTTGTCGATTCTTATTGTCATCGTCGGCTTCGTCTCGTGTTTTTTTTGTCATCGTGTCCGAAACATGACACTTGTGTTCGAGAAATTCCGCCATATCATCACCGATATCTTTTTCTTCACAAGCGTATTTATCTTTTATGGGAGTCGAAGTACCGTTGAACACAGTGCCGTTGGTGATTGTTATGTGCTGCTGTTTTGCTATGAAGTGCATAAATTTTTAGGTGTTCAAATATAAGTAAAATAAAAATCAAATAAATTAAAAAATTTATTTAATCCATTCAATAAATAAGAAGAAAAAAAAAATATTTATATCAGATAAATAAATTTAATAGCGATCAATGACAGAATTAATAATACCCTTGAATGACGAATTTTTCTTATCTCATCACACACGTAATTTAATTTTAATTATTTTCTATTAATTTACAATGATTCACATATATATTTTGAAAAAAAGTTGAAAAAATCAAAAAGATAAAAAAAATTAAAAAAGATTAATAAAAAAAAAATCGAAAAAACACGTGATTATTACAGAATTTAATTTATCTGCTGCGCAATTCTTGTAGGACGCATCGCCGAACAAACAGTGAATAAAGCTGCATGTCTGTGATTCAATGCATGCACATTCTCACTCTTTTAGCGCACGCTCGTTCTTTCGTCATTTATAATCCTTAAGAAGATCGTGAATTAAATATGAATATAGTGGATCACTGACTTAATTTTGTCAAGTGACATCATGCGTTCATTTCCTCTTGCTCAAGACACCGCGAACGCTGTTTCATCAGCATTAGTAATTAGTTTGTCACAATATATTTTGTTTGTGTTATTCATGTTTCGATTAGTAATTGTGATATGAATTTATTAGAAATAAAAAATAATAAAAGAGAAGAAGCTGGATTCACTACTTACTGCGTTTATGCGGCACACTTCCAATATTGCTCAGATTTTCAACGGATTCAGAGTCCTACAAATAAGAAAAAAAAAAAAAAAAAACACTATAATGAAGCGCTAAGTTGAAACAATTATTGAGATAGATTCCTGAGCGAATGAGGTAATTTAACATTGACTCAGATAATAGTGGGAAGTGAATAATGAAAGGCATAACTTGAAGCGTATGATCTCAAACTCTATCAAATCTATGTACACAATTATGTCGAATAAAAATTTTACATTGTCATCATTCCTTGGAATTTATAACAATTAATTGTATGACTAGTTAATAATAAAAATTAAGAATGAAATAACTTACTCTCATATGATCGGGCTCATCATAATCAAAATCAAGTTTTTGATTTGCCAAACTGCCATCTCGTCGCAACGACGAGTCCCTTGATGGTCCCAATTCCTCTTTAAGCGAATCGAAACCGGGTTGATCAAGCCTAACCCTCGCAACCGCTTTTTCAACATCATCCGTCACTAATTCCACATTGAATATACATTTTTTTACAATGTCCTCGCGGCCGATTTTATTTAGGGCTTTCTCTAGCGTATTTCCTGTAAACATAAAAAAAAAAAAAAAAAAAAATTTTTAAATAAACACTAAGATAAATCAAGGAGTTTCTTGGCTACGAAGTTATGCGTAAATGCTTGTATTCATTTTTTGCTTCTGGTTGAACACTACTTGGCTGTCTATTGAACAACATACCAGTCGTTTACCATTCAACTTCGCTTTTTTTTTTTTTTTTTTTTTCTCTTACTTAATTTCTCTTTCCATCTCAGATTCTCTTATCTCGTAACTACTTGGATACGAAATTCAGATTATCTCTCGATTGAAAACAAACCTTTCTCTTGATTTATTTGAATTTTCGAAGGTATTTGTCTGTTGAATAATAAGTGAAGTTCACTAGTATAACCGTCGACTAATGGGTTTTCATACGCTTGATAGAGTGATATGAACATTTTTTTCAAAATCCAGTAATTAATTGAAAAATAATAAATAAAAAAATTAAATATATCAATATAATATTAAAACGTCGTCACACCAACTTTATCGTACAAGAAACATCGAGCCACTGACACTCAAGTCGTAAAAGTTGTTGTTTCTACTTTTGATAATAGTTATGATGTAATTCGCGTGCCATCGACTGTATCAATGCGATTAAAATGAGGAGAAATATTTACACGCACACATACACACACACATACGGCGAGGCGTCGGCCCGTGGCATCCTCTCATTTATTCATTTATTATACGTTGTTTATAATCCAGGCATAGAAATGCGCCTGATGACATCATAAACTACGCGTCCACAAAGATTCCATACAGTTGAGTCAAACATATGTTTATCATGTAACACCTTTCTCACATATAAGATTTAACTCGACAATAATTTTCAATTATATTCCGTCATATTATTATGTATTGTACTTATCGTATAAATTGAATATTTTCTTTGAAAATGACTGTCTTCATATTCATATATGTATATTTATATGAAGGAATGTGAAGAATTATCAGACCTTCAATAATAGAATGCCTAGAAAATATATCGTGGTCAAGGTCATAATTACGTCACAAATTCCGTTTCTCAATATAAAGAATAAAAGTGTTTATTGCTGCAATTAATAATACTACCACAATATGATAAAAGACGTGTCACTGTTTTTTGTTTCATGTTTAAAAATAAATATAGTTAAACAATTACTACATACCAGTTGCTTTGTTGCCATTGCTCTGCCACAATTTGAACATAGCCGCAGCCTGTAGTGCGGGTTTACCAGGATGTTCCCTCTTTATTTTATCTACATCAACAGGCGATATATTGAGCTCTTCGGCAAGTTTTTCCCAGTCTCGATCTAGCAGATTTGCAATATCAGTTAATCGGATAGTCGCTCTATGTATAGTATCTGGTCGACCTGTAAAATAAATTTAAAAAAAAAATATATATTTCATGGCAAATATTCACAGCAGAACAATATAATTTTAATGTTTAAACGACTGTCACTAACTTATTCCACCATCACGTAAAAAGCTGTAATTTTTGGACAATTCAAGAAGATCTAATTCAGAATGACCAGTTTCAGGTGAAATTTTTTCGGGCAGTAAAATATTAAGTGTACAAATGGGCGTTTGTGGGGGTTCGCCTTTAGCCACTTTAAGCTCGCTCATGAACATAATTCTTCCAACCATATCAACTGCATCGGGATCTTTTACCCGCGCAGTGAATGGTACCCGATTCTCTTTAAATGCCCGGAAGGGAAGCTGTAGTTGTTCACCACTCTTCATAACTGGAACGAGGTTACCAGCAAATTCCATATACTGGGTCTTGCCTTCCAGCACTTCAACATCCCGACTTTTTGCTACTTCCGTGAAGTGTTCCTGGTGCTCTAGTGTCTTGTCCTCTTTATCATCAGTCATACAAAAGACACGTAGTCGAGCTTCAAGTGGGTCCACACGCTTTGCAAACACTACAAATCTGTAATTATTATTATTATTTTTTTTTTATTTTTTATTTATTTTTAGTATTTAATCGAAATGGATATAAATCATCAATCATTAAAAACTCAAGAAAATATAATTACTTGGCCATGAATGGCACATGAGTAGCATGAGTATAAAGTTCAGTAGCCATTCTTGTTGCTTCGGTGATATTTCGACAATCCATGAGCCAAAATCTCGCAGAAACTGTTGTAGTAAACGAGACACAGTCCTTGACAAAGGTGAGGGGCGTCGAGCCGGTTACGTCCTCCCAGACCGCCCGTGACTGACCCCCTGAACGACATACATGCCAATTCCAAGAATATTATTAAAATATGTCCGTGACGTAAATGTGCCAGTGGCAAAAAGTGAATTGCGTGGATAAAAATGATAAAAATACAAAGATAAAAAATTGAATACATGACTACATCTTATGACTAAAAGCAAGTGGATATATGCATCATCATCGCTTTTTTTTTTTCTTTTTTACGTATGAAATTAGCTTATTGCCCGTGTTACTTTGAGTTATGAGATAATAATTATACCGGATATTAAATACAGTTTTAATGAAACGAAAATTATAATGAGGATAAAATTTTCTGCTCTTCAGGGGGTATTTCTCAAATTCATCAGATCTTATTAAAATCATGAAAAAAAAAATTTTTTAAATAAAAAATAAAATTACGTGATTATGTATGAAATACAAATAATTATGTAATAGTATATGCTGTATTTAAATTCAGTTTTTGTTGTATATGTGCTTGGTATCGATGTAAAAAGCAAAACTAATATTAAGTGTCGCTGATAGAGATGACATAATTCACAAAATCATGGATTGAAAAATAAAGAATAAATAAATAGTATATGAAAGTATACCGTTCGGATGAAGCAACGGGCGTGAGAAGCGAATATTTAAGCGGCAAAATAATGAAGCCGGACAAAATAAAATAATCGATGTAAATTCCGGAAAATTAAAAAATTACTTCTTATTTATTGGCCCACTTGAACCAATTGAAAACATAAAATATAAAAATAAATTATATAATATTATTTAATATGAATTAATCCATGTATTAACTTTTCATTAAATAAGTTGAATATAATTTTTTTTTTTTTTTTTTATAAATATTAAACGTAGAAAAAAAAATTTTATATATTATAAATTATCCTCTAAAATACCCATTAAATAAAATTTTATTGTAGGATAATGTTGGTTCAAATGGAAAACTCCCAATAAAATGCGTCTCGAAAATATAATATTATGATTAATAATAATAAATTTATTAATAGAATATCTTTGTTAGCTATATTATTTATGTAATTGCCAATCAAACGAATTGTGCTGCAACAAAAACTATGGAGTTAACCAATCAACAATGAACTAGAATTAATTTTTAAAAGAATTAAAAGATTTTTATTCATCTACTGTTAATTAATGATCCATACCTAAATGACTCAATCCTAACAATACGCAAGCATTAACAATGAATCACAACAAGATAATGTATACAACAATGGTACTCGTAAATGCATTCATTACTTTTCTCTTTTCGAATTGTTTTATTTTTGATTTATTTATTTATTTTTTTTTTTCGATTTGGAAAGTATATTTTTTAATTTGGTTATTATCTTTCTTTTTTCATTATTAATTTTGTATTTTATGAAACATGCAGCTACCATTTGGCCTGCGAATCTCTGTTTCATGACTGATAAAAAAATATATATCTAAATTACTTTTAATGTAGTTTATCTACATTGATGAAATGAAATTTAATTTTAATGTAAAAATCAAATAGTTAGAGGTATATAAATGTGAATAACGCCTTATTGCACAAAAGAGATTTTTCAGTCAAGCTGGTTGCCGCGTTCAACATTGTTACGCGCAAGCATATATTACCAGTTATACTGCATAAAAGTCTCAGTGTTGGTGCATCTCCTGAATATTGATTGATCATGCCCTTATTTGCTGCTTGTGGTACTGGTATTGTCAAAGTAATTGGTTTGTGGAATTTCCTCCGTCTGGGTTCAACAGTTACAATTGGTGATACAGCAACTCGATTACCCAAAAGTTTGGCCACCAATTCAGCAGGTATTGGATGAGCCTGTAGAAATCAATTAGCGATAATGATAAATAAAAATTTTCTCATTTTTCTCCAATACAATAGAAAAATTTTATCTACCTGAAGACCAACACGAATTTTTTTAGTAAGTGCAGCCGATGGAAAAACAGCCTGTACTTGAGCCACCGCTGATGATGAGACAGTACCACCTTCCGGACCAACGGCATGAACTTCCTGTCTGATTCGTGAAACTACCGCGAAGTAATGAGGGAAATCGGCTGTGAGAATCCGTACAATACGCGACGTTTGGAGATCTTCTAGTTGGTTCAATTCTTGAGAGAAAAAAAAAAAAAAAAAAAAAAAAAAACAACATATATTAGAGCATGAAGTGAAAATTGTGTTATATTATTTTATTAAATTATTATTCTTTCAATAATTTTTACCTTCTCCTTCAAAGCTCTCATTTAGCACATCCTGAACAGCCTCTTCACTCGCCTCTAATGTGTGTTCTCGCCAAGTCTCACCATTATCTGATCTGAGAATAACAATTTCTCTTTCCTTACCTCGAAGGGAGGCAAAATGCGGTACTTCAATAATAACAGGGCTGGAATTAAAAATTTATCAATTAAAAACATGTAAAATTATTTAGTTGAATATACATATATATAATTCATAAAATTTACCCTAAGAATTTGGCGCCAACTGGTCCAAGTTCAAGTATTCGACTCGCAAGTGCTTCACCCTCCATCAAAGGTGGTGGATTTGTTAATTTATCTCTTTTGAGATATCTGCAAGTGACTCTCATTGGCATTGCTGCTTTTCTTGGTGGTACAATAACTCGTACACCACTGTGTCGACATCCTCGCATGGCACCACCACGTGCATCCACCAGGAACGAAACCAAAAAGCTGTATAGTATGATAATAATTAAATGAAATTTATCATATCAATGTCCTACAACATAGCGATATGTTTTTTGAAAAATATTGGTCATTCGATAAGTAATAATATTTTATCAAAGCACTGCATATGAAGTTGTTTTGTGGATTTTTCTCTGCAAAAATTATCATATACCTCTTCTATATAAGTCGAGTAAAAAAAAAAAAAAAAAAAAAAAAAAAGTGTTGGAAATAATTCAATTAACGAGAATAATAAAATACAAGAGCACTCATTGATTTATATCAGATTAATCTGATGAAAAATAAAAAAATAAAAATGATGAAAAATAAAAATAAAAATGACATTCATAATGCATAATTTTTTTAAATCATAATGATTTCGTAGTGCTCTTGATATTATTTATCATGATTAATAACGATTGATAAAATTTTATTACGAGTAAAAAAAATTAAATTTCGCTGTTAATTAATCAGTAAAAGTATATATTTTGCATATCACTCTGTGATTAATGTGAGTAAACAAAATAAAAAATTTCATTACATTACATTAACTATACAAGCGATATTATATTGAAGAAAATATGTTTTCATATGAGAAATTCCTAATCAAGTATTCCCATGTGCACCGTGTCATTTATTTATTTGTGCATTATGTGCAAAATTTTTTGTTCATCAATTATATAATATGTGCTATGTTATTCTTAGCAATGTAAAAATATATTTATGCATATACACTACCGCTCAAAAGTTTCGGGCCACCCTGAAAAAATTACATGAAATTCAATCGTCGATAATTTCGCGAGTAACTATCGGATTGAGATGAATCAAACGCCATTCGAGAGGAAATCGTCTATAGTTTTAAATGATAAGTACATTTTGTGATTAAGTCGGGGACAAGTAAAGATATGGCTCGTTGAAAACGCTCAGTTTTCGGTAAAATTGTGCTTTTGATGTTTTGTTTTCGGGGGTGCTGAAAAAAATATTACTAATATATTGATGCATGTAGAGATAAGAAAGAAATATGAATTCAAATAATAAGTAAAAAATTAAGTTATAAAATTTTGAAAAAATAGGTACGTCAAGTTATTTTGAATTTTCACTGATGTTAATTAATGGATGACACTAATCAATATGAACAAAAAAAATAAAATTCCGTTATGTTTATCGTTTCAATTCATATTTTTTCAAATATTCATAACTTAATTTTTTACTTATTATTTGAATTCATATTTCTTTCTTATCTCTACATGCATCAATATATTAGTAATATTTTTTTCAACACCCCCGGAAACGAAACATCAAAAGCACAATTTTTCCGAAAATTGAGCGTTTTCAACGGGCCATATCTATACTTGTTTCCCACTTAATTACAAAATGTAAAAACCATTCAAAACTATAGACGATTTCCTCCCGAATGGCGTTTGATTCATCTCAATCCGATAGTTACTCGCGAAATTATCGACGATTGAATTTCATGTAATTTTTTCAGGATGGCCCGAAACTCCTGAGCGGTAGTGTATGTGTATAAAGTATTGAATGATATGTTGATTTAATTGTGAGTGAAGCGAATGACTCAATGATGAAATATCTAATGATAATAATTGCAGTGTTCACAGGATAATAATAAATTTATGACAATATGAACTATATATAACATTGAACAACGAAAATTTTTCTTTCTTCTAAATACATGTATATATATATATATATATATATATATATATATATATATATGTATATGTATATCTTAATCAATTTACCATGCTATTCTCATAGAATAATCATGTAAATATATTCATGTTTTCACTGCATTGTGACTAGTGGTGGGAAGAGCAAGGGCACAAATTTATATAATCTATAATACTAAATGATCAGCAATAATCAGCCACTACGTTATAATAAGTGGAGAGAAAAAAAAAAAAAAAAAAAAAAAAAAACCACTTATATAAAGGCGTGGTGCAGAGCAAGTAATAAATACAAATAAATATTTGTGACGGCATGTGAATAATACGAACACAGAACATGAATTATAAGATGATTTATAAAATATGAAGAATAAAAAAATATTTCTTTTGTCACAGAACAATGAATTTATGATAAACAAAGAAAAGAAAAATAATAATAATAAGGTGGAGGAGTAAATTTCATCAATTTCACTTACTTTCTCCACTGTGGAATTCTGCGAGTAGCGCAAATAAAATAACAGAAAGAATCGGAAACAAAATAAAAAGACGCGTTAGTATTTGATTGTCGTTTAATATAATTATATAAATACAAATGTTATATTTTTCGCCTTTCTTTCTTTCTTTCCCCCCCCCCCCCCCCTCTCTCTCTTCACAAATGAAAATGAAATAATTTCAAAATGTATATTTACTTTTTTTTTTTTCTTCTTCACATATCTATTATAACAATTAAAGGATATTTTAACGCTTTACCATTGTTTAAATTATCTAAATCTATTATATTGAAAATATATAAATGTAAAAACAATAATAATTATGTATTATAGTTGAGATTTGGGATGTAATATTTCACTCATACTCTGTGCAAGGTAATGGAGGAACGAGGATACAAATTGTAATATGGATTTGTCGCAAGCTCTATATCAACCATCACAGGGAAAATAAATAAAATAATTATAATAATAAATAATATTAATACTTATAATTATTGAATTAACGGTATATTAATATATTGACAGCCACTAAAAGTGTTTCTGTCGAATAATCATGTTTATGTATATACCTCATGAATAACGCGTGATTCTGCTGTATTGTTGTCCATTTTTTATTCTTTAATATTTAATTACACTGTGCATTCGATGAAAATTGAAATTTCATGAATTTCAAATTATCAAGTTAAATAAATAAAAATCCTATAAAACACTCAAATATATCAAAAAAATAAATACAAAAATAAAATAATGATAATTTTATAACGAATAATAAATTGTAATGAAAACTATTTTTAAATAAATATTATGTACAATTTAAAGCATCAATAAAGAAATAGAAAAACAAAATAATAATAAAAACACTGTAGATTTATACTAAAGATTGAGCAATTAAATGAATAATAAATAATTACAAAATGTAAATAATTTTGAAATCCATTTGCCGAAAAAGTGGAAGATTGATTTAGTGTAGAATAATTTAAAATATAAGATATAAAGGTGGTACCTGTCCCTCCACATTCCTTGTCCTTTTGGTACGATACCAAGGGCTGCCAATGACCAATTTAAGGAGTCTAGTGACGGTCTAAGTATTGGAACAGAACTCCGTGATAATTACGTTGAGGATACACTTTTCTAAACCGTGCTCATGCGTCTCGGATTATTGTATTTCTATATTTTTTTCTTTTCATAAACTATATATATATATTTTTTTTTTATTAATTATAAATCACTTGTATATTGATACACCTCTTTCAAATACCTCTTTATCTCGTTACACGTGCAACAACGTTCTGTTAACTCCATATTGAATAAACACCAAACTCAATTTACCAAAAAAAAAAAAAAGAAAAAAAAAGAAAAAAGAGTAACTCTAGTCTACTACCGTGCTATGAAAATTTTTTTTGTGACATAACAGATGATAACACTAATGAAGATGATAAAAATAAATTAGTGCAATTGTACTAATTGAAAAGATTGAAAGTAAAAATTATAATGAATATTTTATTTTTTATGTGAGTTGAGTGTGATGAAATAAAATCATTGTGACAAAGAAAAAAAAAAAACAAAAAAAAAGCACGACAATTTTCTTCTACGGCATGTGAATATAACAGCCTTACAAGTCAATGAGTTACGCGTGAAATAAAAGAAAAATGTTGAGAGATCACTCGAATGTTTCGAAGAAAGTTCACGCGACAGTGGAGAACTGAAGAGTGTGTGACTTGGTCGCTTTACTACGTCTGTTTTAGTATATAGAAAGAAGAGTGCAAAGAAGAGTTGGGGAGTGAGAGAAAAATCAAGAGGGGAAGAGAGCGAAATGGAGAGAGCAAATGAGAAAGAGAAAAAAAGAGAGTGAGTAAGACATTTAGTGAGTGAATGAAATGAACGCACGACAACTGAATGAACTCAGCAGTCGCACCGGTATTGAGCGTGGTCGTATGTGACCGGTAATGATACTTGATTTGTATGCATAAAATAGAGCGCTCATTGAAGATTCTATAGTTGGTAAGGGCTTCACGCCCATTACTTTTTGTCTATGAATATAATAGGATATACGGTTATATAGCATTTTCATATTCAGCACTTTGATTTTCTAATACCTTTCTTAACTCTATTGTTAGCTCAAGAGAATATATATATATATATATATATATATTTTTTTTTTTTTTCATATCATCCTATATAAAGACTAAATTGATATCAGTGACGGAAGATATTGTAAAAATAAAAAATCATTTTTATTATTAGAATTTTAGGATATATAATAATTAATTAATCATGCCAGGTATTGCACACACATACATTCCATTTCGGATTAGATGAAATATAATTGACATTTAATAAGTATAATCATTTTTCATGTGATTGAAATTAACGAGATAAATTTAGAAATGAAAGTCTGAAGATGTAGGAGAGAAAAAAATAAAATAATAATAAGATAGAAAAATAAATGCCACTACACTTGCATTATCTTTTTACACGCATAATATCCACCACGCACACGCACACACGCACCCATATCACACACCATAATACACAAAATTATTGTTTCAATGTAGTAACCAATCATTGCATTTTACATGGCAGAAAAACGCATCATACAAAAATATCCGTATTTATTGTAAATTTTTTTTTTCAAAGTTATAAAAAAAATTTCTATTAATTTTCATTTATGATTATGCAAAGACTAAATATTTTTTAATATGAACGAAAATATTTTAATTCAAATTTTTTTATGTTGAATTGAATAATTGATAATTGAACAGTGATACATACCCAACGTGAACTGGATGCCTGTGAATATCAACATTGTCGGGTTTAAGATTTGCCGCATTTGAGCGTTGATAATGATCTTTAGTTATTGTATCCGTTACAATAGCCCCTAAAAAAATATATATATATATATAAAAAAGAACCGGAAAATAAACATTGAATCTTATTGTCGATAAAGCCAAACGGAAAAGAATGAGAGAAAAAAAAAAATAATAATAATAATAATATTGGCCAAAGAGTTAATGAGACTTAATCAACTGACCCCCGGAATGTCGATTGTCCCTTTCATCGTCAGTGACGTTTATTCTCATTGAATCGTCTCCCATTGACTTCATGTCATCAACAGTCATGTAACGATATTGCTGTTGATCGCTGAGCATCGGGTCTTCGCCTATAAAAATCAAACAGTCAATAAAGTAAAATAAATTTAAACATGATAGAATCAATGACAATGATTATAGTTAAAATCATTCATTTATATACATATTAAAATTATCAAGGCATATAATATGTTGTGGCGATTATTATTGACCATGAGCCAATAAATGAGATAACAAATGTACCATTAAATAATAAGTTATCTAAAATAAATAAAGCTGAAGTAGATGATTAGGAAGAACATTGGTAATTTATGATTAATTAATGTGAAATATTAAAAACTTTATACGTACTCAAACATAAATTTTATATTTCAATGAGATATGATGGAATAGCATCAATATATGATGAAAAATGTACGGGAAAAAAAAAAACTGATAAATGATAAACTGGGTCAATTTATTTAATATTCTTCTATTACCATCTCAATATGTGAATGAGGTATATTTTCGAATTTATAGTTAATGACTTCCTGCCACTACTCAATTCAAGAAAATAAACAATTACACTAGACGCAACATTGACGATAGTTTACACTACGCTATTTAGCCATTTCAATGTATTTAATCTATTTTATCCTCATAATCAATAAAATTTTGGTATGCATTCAAAACTCACCTATGGTGTCATGAACGTGATTAATATCATTATCTATTGCATTAAATGCTTAAAAAGCACATTAACTTAATGTATTAATGAATAGGTTAAAAATGTGAAGTCGACAATACTCCAATTGACCTACGAATTCGTTCTTCCTACGCTCAAATATTTTTAAAGAACACGAAGTGAGACAGAGACAAAGGGAAAAATAAAAATAAAAATAGTAGAAATAAATAAGTACATAATGACAAATATTAAGTGAAGAATTGCATGTAGATGAAAGAATGTTAAATAGCTAAAACGAATTTCAATGTGTATTTCAATTCCGCTATATTTACGTCCCTCACTCTTCATCTAATAATGAGTGACTTGGCACGTACTTACAATTGTAATTCTCGTTCAAATGTTGTTAACCGGCGTCACTAGGCGATGAAAAATAAATGTGACGTAATAAAAGTACACAAAAATGTAAATCCAACGTCGTAACAAGTGTAAATATTTTTCACATGTATATATTGCTCAAGGATAAATTTACAAAGCTCAGTTTTCAGTTTAATTTTCCTCATTTTTATTATATCTTGTTCTATTCAAACTATTATTTCACTGTTGTGTATACGGAACGTTTTAACTCTACAAGCTTCTATATTTGTAAATTGTTAATCTCATCGCTATTGACCTATATTTTCTGCATTATATACTCATTCTCACTCTGTAAAAATAATATTAATCTAACAACATCAATGTCATTAAAACTTTAATAATCACAACTTATCATAGCGAGTAATACAAATTTTTTTTTTATTTTTGAAAAAAAAAAAAAAAAAAAAAAAAAAACTATTTTTCACATACACGATTCACGTCAATGAATATCAATGATCAATCAACAACTGCCAACTTGTACTACATCCATCCAAATTCTATTTAAAAATGCTTACGTATAGAAAAATATAATTAGACAAAAATATTCAACTATTGTCATAATTATAATTATTAATATTTTATACTCTTAATAGATATATAATTAATTTAACCGAGACATTGAATTATGCATGATTAATTTTCTAGCTCAGTTGCCAACATGAGTTTCAAGGTATATATTTAATTTAACAATGGACATCACAACCCTAATGATGGACCAAGTTCGTTGTTCTACTTAATTCTATCCGTGTATTTCACGTGCATTGCAGTACACAAGCCAACCAACTCGGCATTCAGTATGTAGTGAATTTCTACAATTGTTTGATTGTATATATAAGCTCTACCTGACCCAGATGTATGATATGAATACCAATCGCTTCCTTCATTCGTTTTAACGATGACGCGCGCCTTAAAGACCATGATGTAATCAAATTACTCGCGTCCACTTTATTATATTCAGGAAGTGCATTATGTGTACGTATGATTTTTTTTTTTTTTTTTTTTTTTTTTTTTTTTCACTTCAAAGACATTAAAGTTGTGTATATAAGTAAGGCGTGAAATGAAAAAAACAATTGAAATCATCATCATGGGTAACGCGCAATAAAAAATCGTTGAAGATTATTGAAAATTATTTTTCTACACATGGATGATGAAAATATATGTTGTATTACATATATAGGATACATGCGGTGAGTATTAATATTTCCCAGCAGGGTCACATTGTCATGACATCATAACATGACAAGACCTTCACCTCTGATGCATTGATACAGTGATACATAAGAAAAACGATAGAAAAGAATTGAAAAAAAAAAAAAAAAAAAAAAAGAACACTCGAATAAATAATCATTAGTTTTAATTACTAAATATGTCGCTGTTCCTGTTGCGAGTACATCCACAGCATGGCATTCTCGTTGTTTTTTTTCGCATCTTCGTTGTTTTGTCCTTGGTCATTATGACTTCACTATTTTTTATTAGTACAATTATAATTAAATAATAGATTTAATAAAACAACACTCAGGTACTTCAATAAAATTAAACACCTCTCCTTTTTCTTCCTCTCTGACCCTTTTTCTTTCTCCTATTTTTTTTTTTTTTTGTTTGTTTTTTCCCTTCTTTCACACTCACACACTTTCAATTTGGGGAGAATTCAAATTGGGGAGTATCAATTATTTTTTGTCACTAAAAATTTTTTTGCACAATCAAAATATTAAAAAACGTAAAAAAAAAATATATTGATATGTATTAAAATACACTTGCACTGTGATTTTGTTTCTCCTGACCCTTCCAAGTCTTTACATTTATGTAATATTATTTTTTTATTGTTTCACCTCTCAAATAAACATATGTATCCGCTGAATGTAATATTCGCTTCTGTATAAATGCTGCTATATGTCAATTTAAACTGTGACTACGTCTGCTCCGAATGATCAGGAACAGCGACTGGTACCCAAGATTGATTCAAGATCGACGCGTGTCTACAAGTGTAACCTCACGTTCATGGAGCACCAATTTTATAATAGCATATGCCTGAGATCGCTCATGTTTTTACTCCCCACCGGTTTATTTCTACGTTATTCTACGTCACAAACAAGCATCAACTGTTTTCACGTTATGAAAATCAGTGTATATTTTTGCGCCACAAATATCTATATATACACATAGTCATAAAATATTGCAATGCGCAGATGCAATTATTTTTAATATAAATATAAAACCAATAAAATTTTGTAATTATATATTTTCTTTATAAATATTGTAGTGACAATTTAAATTTATTCAATATTTCAACTATGCAGAATTTCTTTATATAGAATTTCTGATACTTTTATTCATAATTTATTATTATTTTTTTGATATTGAATCAACTTCATCTCCAGTATATCTGAATGCACGTAATTTCCTTTGAAATAAATACAACACGTCCCGTTACATAAATTAACGTATTTCGGTCGACTATTTGAGTTTGGCTGTTGGCCAGATCGCGTCGAATTGACTACACCACAAAATAAGAACCATGGAACAAGGCTGTGTATGATGATACTCAGGAATTATGTAACAGGTAGGCAATGTGGGAAATACGGGTGGTACATCATTATATGTAAATATATATGCACATTAATGACGATGACTATGACAATAACCAACCAAGTTTGCGCACTACATGTATATGTTTGTGTGTTTGAAGCACAAGGTCTATCCAACCAACCAACTAACCGACTAATCAACAACCTAATAAACTGCATTGTAGTATAACAAAACAAACTATTATACTTCTTTTTTGACATATAACTGGTATTAATTAACACTGTGCTCTAATTTTCAATGAACATGTGTGCTCGTAAAGTGACATCATCAGTACAATTAATCTCTTGTAAATAATTTTTTTTATATAGTCAACACCTTCATTCTACTGTATATATTACTAAAAAATAAAATCATTAAGTTAACATTTTGAAATTAGAACTCAATGTTGATTTATTGTCAAGGCCAAAACAAAAATAATATCATGAATGGGTATCGTATAATTTTATAAGAGTGACAAAAAAAAAAAAATAAATAAATAAATAAAAAAAATAAAATAAATTGATCAATGGAACCAGAATGAGAGAACGCAGATGAGCTTTGATTTCATCTCAAGAGTTATTCTTTTTTTTTTTTCTTTTTTTTTTTCCTACTACATTTTCTATTTCTATAGATACCTCACTATATCATCTTCTAATAATAGACAAGTCTGCATACTATTCAGAACCATCGAAAAATAAAAAATTACTGGGTAATATGAAAATTATTTTAGATTGCTTATTAAATTTTGATTATTGAAAAAATACTGCAATGATTTTCTCATATATAAATACAATACTAATTATAACGATTCGTGACATTTTAATGTAAACATTATTGCAATTCTTTACAATTATATGATTGAATTAAATGCAATGAAAAATTTTCAAAACTTTTGGCAAGACAAAAAAATATTTATGACTATATAGGATACATCGACAGCGAGAGACAGTGAAGTGACATTTGTTGACATAAACTTACGAGTGTAGGTCATTTGGCCCTGGTAGTAGGAAGGGAGATACACGTGTTGCGCATGAGGCGGCTGTCCATACACATTCATGTCTGCCACGCCGATTTCGTCACCACCTACATCGGGTATGTATTATCGGGTAAACGCTCAGTTTTCTCGCTTTTTTTTTTTTTTTTTTTTTCATTCATTTAAGTGCAAACTCAATCATAACAAAAACTTTGTAAAACAAATAAACAACAAGTTCCTATTGTATTTTTCGCTGTCTTTTAACAAGATTTATACTTATATTTTTTCACACTGTCATCACTTTTGTGACTAAATCGTAGGAAAATCATATGCACAGAAATATCATGCACAATCGAACCAAAGGGTAATGAAATAAATTCAAATTAATACATTAATTTTTTTCATCTTTTCTGTGTCACTTATCGTTTCTATTACTACGATGGCCTAACAAAAATTTCCAAATGTCGTCTTTAAATATATTTATAATTTTTTTTTTTTGTACAAAAAAAAAAATAAATAAATAAATAAATAAATAATAAATAATAATTATAACGAATTTTTTTTTTTTTGAATCACTAAAAAATAATTTGATTCATCTATAGAATGAAAAGAGACGAAGGCAAGAATGGAATTTTGATTCCTTGAAAAAACTATATACTGCAGATATATATTCAGAGACATTAGTATTTTTATCTTTGCACGTAACAATTTTATCTCATACAACGAGTATAAAAATTGGTTATTCGAATTATATTTTGTTTGAATGCTCTCATCGTTTAATATTTAATTAATCATTTTGCATAATAAGTTAATTTGGTTTAGCCCAATTCTGAATTTACCAATAATAAAAATAAAAGCATGCATAAAAACAAATGATAATAAATAAATAAATAAATAAGCATATTCATAAAGAAGTAGCAATATTTTAATGTACACAGTAACAAATTAAAATAATAGAACTTACCGCCTTCATCTTCACTGTCACTCATAAACGTTTCTTGCATTGATTCGGGTGCTTGTACTTTGTACTTTTCTTCAATGGTAATTGTTTGAGTGGTAGTGATAATAGTTTCGGTGACAACTTTGAGTGTTTCAACAACACTGATATAGCCGAGTTTTTGTGCGATAGCCAAAGCTGTTTGTCCATTCTAAAAATAAATCCAAAATATAATAATCAATTGTTCATTATACATATTTCATATTTTGTTTATTATTTTTCTTATATTTATATTTATATATATATTTATATATAATAATAATAATAATAATATAAATAATATTATTATTATTAGAAGAAAAAAAACATATATAATATAACATAAAAGCTTTAAAATTAATTCAATACTGGTTATATATTGGCTTATGTTTCTGTCTATTGAAAGTAACTTACATTAGTAATCGCGTTTGGTTTGGCTTTACTTTCGAGGAGTAAATTGATTACAAGCGTGTGACCCTGCTGAGCTGCTTGATGCAATGGTGTGTAACCGGCTCCTGTACTACTGTCAACGACGGCACCTGCTCTCAATAGAAAACGTACCATTGCGGCTTGTCCAAAGTGAGCTGCCACGTGTAAAGGTGTGTATCCCGCCTAATTCAACATAATCATTCGTTTAAATATAATTGAATACATCAAAGAGTTATCCTCGTTTAAATAGTGAAAGAAGATTGTTTGTGTGTTCAATAATAGAGCCTGTATTGACTGGAACATATCGAGCTTCAAGGACAATTAATGTTTCTTGTGTATACAATGTTAATTAATTTAGCAGTTCAAATAATTATTATTTTTTTGATGAAGAAAAAAAAAACTAATAATAAATAAATAAATAAATAAATAAAAAACAAAAATAACCTTTGTTATAGCATCAACTTGCGCACCATTTTTCACGAGAATCGTGGCAACATTAGTCTTATCTTCTTGTGCGCATAAGTGAAGTGGTGTAAGTCCATTCTGTAAAAATATCATATATTAATTATAATCGAGTTTTAATATAATTCAACTTATGAGAATAGAATAAAGATGTAATCATGCGAATTACCTTTGCTCTGTGATTTGTATCTGCTTTGTGTTCTATGAGTAATGTTGACATGTCAGTGTGTCCTTCTTGAGAGCTCAAATGAAGAGGTGTAAAACCAGCTTTAGATTCTGCATTGGCTTTTGCTCCATATTCAAGAAGAGTCGTAGCAATGTCCATTTGATTTTTGCGAGCTGCAATATGAAGTGGTGTGTGTCCATTTTTGGCCATTGCATGAGGTGAAGCACCCTTGTCCAATAATAATAGCGCAACGTTTTGATGATCGTAATGTGAGGCGACATGAAGAGGAGTAACGCCATTCTAGAATTGATCAATTTCAAATATCAATAGCGTGTATAATTTTTTTTTTTTTTTTTTTTTTTTCATCACAATAAAATGAAATAATATATATTGAAAAAATAAATAATATGACTTTTCAATACCTTTCCTTGAGCGTCAACCGGTGCATTTTTTTGTAACAATAATCGTGCGACATTCATATTGCCATACTTGGCTGCAAGATGCAATGGAGTAAAACCTTTTTTTGTTGTGGCAGTAAGCGAAGCTCCATTCTCTAATAGAACAGATGCAACCTAAAAATAAATATATATAATGAGTATTGGACACGGGTTAATTATTTTTTTAACACTAGAATTACCAAGGGGGTCAAAATGACTTGTTTGACATTTTTTAAAATTTAAAAATTTTAAATTTTATATATAATTTTATATTTTACATATATATATATATATATATATATTTTTTTTAAAATATATTTTTTATATTTTTTATATATATACATAAATTTTATATAAATAAAAAAAAAAAATTTAATTTTAAAAAATGTCAAACAAGTCATTTCGATTCCCCTTGGTAGTTCTAGTGTTAAAGTAGATTCAGGAATGAGAAAAATAATGAATGACCTCTTCTTGACCCTCTTTAGCCGCAATGTGAAGAGGTGTATACAAATCCTTGGTTGTAGCATCAACATCAGCGCCATGTTGCCGTAATAACATAACAATATCAACATTACCAAGACGAGAGGCAACATGCAATGGTGTTTGTTCTTCTCTCGCTCGTGCATCAACCTGAGCACCATTTCTCAATAATATCCTAATAATGTCCGTTTGATTTGCACGAGCAGCAAGGTGAAGCGGCGTTTCACCTCTTACTGTTGGTATATCTGGACTAGCTTCATTTTGCAATAAATATATAACAATATTCATACATCCCATAAAACTGGCGACGTGCAAAGGTGTTAAACCAGATTCTGTGGTCGCTTCAATACTAGCCTTGTGCTTCAATAATAATTCTACTACTTTTATTCGATTCTTCTTACAGGCAATATGAAGCGGCGTAAAACCATTAAGTGCTCGAGCATTTGGATCAGCGTTACGATCTAGAAGTAATTTCGCAACGCGAACATGACCACAGTGGGCTGCGACGTGAAGTGCCGTTAAATAATCAACCGTAACTTCGTCAACGGGTGCTCGATGATAAAGTAAAATTCGTGCAGCATCAACATGATCGCCTTGAGAAGCCATGTGTAATGGCGCCAAACCATTTTTCGTTTTTGATCCAATTGGCGCGCCCTTTTCAATCAAAATGTCAACTACCTCATGGTGTCCAGCTCGCGCAGCACAATGGAGCGGTGTTAATCCATCACGTGTTTTTGCTGCGATATTTGCGCCTTTGCTCATTAATAAATTAACCATTTTTATTTTTCCCCATTTAGCGGCAACGTGCATTGGTGTAATATTATGTTTAGCTGCAAAATTAACATCAGCTCCTTTATCATAAAGCAATGAAGCAATACGATCATTGCCATAATGAGCGGCAATGTGTAGAGGGGTAAAGCCACTTTTGGACATTATGTCTGGATTATGATCGTTCTAGAAAACAAAAAAAATTCATGATATATAATACTGTTCAAATATTAAATTTGATTGCTATTGTTTGAATAAAAATTACTTGTAGCAATAAAGCTGCGGCTTTACAATCATCTTTCTTAGCAGCAATGTGAAGGGCGGGCAATCGCACTTTGCCTCGCGTGTCACTCTCCAGGAGTACAGCAACCACTTTATCATGTCCTTGTTGCATTGCAACGGCCAATGGCGTAAAACCATCCTAAAATACGATAATTTAATTGAATTTACGTTTATTAAAAAATTTTTAATTAAATATACCTCAGTTGCAAGTGTTTGATTAGCGCCTTTGCCTAACAAAAATTTTACAACAGAATCGTGATTTTCTTGGGCAGCCATATAGAGCGGTGTAAAACCATTTTGTGATTGTGCATTAACGGAGGCTCCACGTTGTACAAGCAATTGCACCACTTCTTCTTGACCGGCTAGGAAAGTTATAATATATGATTAATATTATTATTTATTATTGTTTTTTTTTTTTTTTTAATAAAATAATCAATAGGAATATTTTCAAAACAGCATAAGAAAATTTTTACCAAGTGAAGCAATATGCAGAGCAGTATTTCCCTTCTTAGTCGCAGCATCGACAGTCGCACCGCGCGTCAATAATTCACGTACAATTTCTAGGTGACCGTCCTTGGCCGCCAGGTGTAGCGCATTCAGCCCATTCTGAAACAAACAAAAAAATTTTCTATCATTATTATATACACTACTGTTACATGATAGTTTCCAACAATATATAATAATTCTCGATGAATCTCTCTTGAACCGTGTAGACAATAATTTACATTGTTGTGAGTCGGAATTTTTTTTTTTTTTTTTTTTTTTTTTTTTTTTTTTTTTCTCCATTTGACACACTTACAGTATTTGAGGCATTGATGTCCACTCCAGATTCAAGAAACTCCAGGACTTTCTCCAACTGTCCAGCTCGCGCTGCACGAAGAAATGCCGTGCTTGGGTCACTCTGAAAACAATAGAGGACAAAAAAATATTTAACATCATTCAATATTTAAAATTATTAGAAAAAAAAAAAAATAATAAAAAAAAATCCAACTATCATAATGTCATTGTAAATTTTTAACATAGCGAAATATTTGTTAGAAATAATTCTCACAATTTATTGGGTGTATAAATGTATATATACATAACTATTGCGGTATATATGCAGTAATGGCTGCCGTAACCGGATTGTGTTCGTATAACCCACCACGTAATCTCTATTTTTAAACTCGACATGTGAGTAAAAATGATGATACACACAAACCTGACAAACATTCACAACGGTGAGGTAGTCGCCTGCGGGCTTTTAAAAGTGACAGATCGACTGTCGCACTGAACAAGAAAAAAAATATTGACCAGGAGCAGGAGAGAAATGGTAAATTCCGAATGACAGATGAAGTAAAGACAAAAAAAAAAAAGCGCCAAGTATATAAAGTTGGTTGTTCTTAAAAGTCCCATTGCAATGCCTTAACTGTTAAGTAGTCCAAGGAGACTCACATTGATATATTGCTAAATTGTGTTTTGCTTCAATTTTACGCATTGAAAAAAAAATAATAATAATAATAATAATAAATAATAAGAATAATAAAAAAGGAATTTATTTGAAGTATCTAACATCGTTGACTAAATAAATATATAAATAGCAAATGGATCCATATGTCACTATCGTGCGGACAATGCCGCAAGGGATATGACTGATATATATATATTTTTTTTTATTCGTTTCTTATCATTTGAAATTTTTTTCTTTCGTTTATTATTATTATTATTATTATTTTTTTTTTGATATGCATATGCTCATGTATTATTTCATTATGAAAATAATATTGGAATAATTAAATTCCGCATCCAGATAACGATGGACTATCGTTCAAAATAAGTATTGTTACTTTCACGATAATCCAAACAAATATATGTACATATTGTGTCTGTAAATGTTCTATTCAAATATTTAACAAATTCAAATAATTAAATACACACACACACACACATTCATTCACAATCACAGATTTTTTTTTTTTTGTGATAATTCTTTACCAAATAAATAAAATTTTATGTATTTATTCAACGGGAAAATATGTAAAACTAAGAAATTTATCTAAAAAAAATCGGAAGCAGTGGAATACAACTTTTTTTTTTTTTAGGAATTCATGTGCTATGAAATTTTTTATTGTAAACTTCTAATATGACAATATGAATTTCAATGTTCAATTGGGGATTAATTAAAATTTATTTGTAATTTTTAATGATTACATATTTCAAGAAATCATGAATATATTTTATTTTTTATTCATCATAGTCTGGACTTTTTTTTTTTTTTTTTTTTTTTGCATAAATAATTATCTAAAATAAATTTGTACTGAATTCCAATGTGTAATATATCCATAACATCAAAAACATTATATAAACAAACGTGTGTGCACTTGCACTTGAAATAAAGAAGAATTTCGTAGACCGTAATCTGAGACATAATGATTGCATCATCAAGTCACAAGTTGTTAAAAAAAAATACGATAACGACTAATCGTTCCTAAAATTATATATACATACGATAAATTTTTGCATATTATCAAGATCTATAAATCAATCTAAAAATAAAAGAATGAATAAAAAAAATATAAAAAAAAAAAAAAAAAACAGCTACAGACATGCCAAAAACTAGTGATTCAGAGAACTAATGATCATTGATGTTGTTTTATGAAAATACTATTTCACTGTTTTTCGAAATTATCCAAGATTATTTCCTCATTTTTTGACTATGAAATAATCCATTTTCAATGACATTTCAACACTCGAGTATAGTGATGAAATGAAGGCCACAATATTATTATTCATTGAATGAGTATAAGTATACACAATTTTTTTTTCATCTTTTTTTTTAACATAGATTAAAAAGCATACACTAATTATGCTAATATATTCAACTTTAATCTTTGCCCTTCCTAATTACTCATAAAATTTATTATCAATATAGTAATAACGTTTGGAAGTAAAAAAAAAAAGAAACAAATAAATGCATGTATATATATATATATATTGTCGTGTAGGGACATTGTCTTGACATATTCGTGCTTGTTTGTTACAATGAGAATAAATCGAATGATGACCTAAAATAGGATGTACGAATAGACTCTACTCGGACAACGAACATCAGCCCTGTTGGGCGCCACCAGGTCTGCTAAGTGACGTCAAGGGGTAAGAGAACTGTGCACATTGAACATGAAATTACAGTGGCGTAGTTACATGGGGATTAAAAATAATAATTTTATTATACAATTGATGTGAAATATAAATAAACAATAAATTGAAAATATTTTTCTTTTCAACTCTCTTCTCTTCCTCCCTCTCTCCCCCCCCCCTATAGATATTACTATTGCTTTTAATTATGTTTAATATTCTAGCATACAGGTAAAAATATAAATATAATGAGAATATCAAGTCCACGTGTCTCGTCACTGTGGTTAATGTAAAAATAGATGAGTATACTATAGTTCTATTTTCAGTTATGAGAAATGTGAGAAGCGGATAACACGAAAGAAAAAAAAAAAAAAAAAAAAAATCAAACAAACAAACAAAAAAAACAAAGCAAACAAAATTAAAGATATAATAAAATAAAAAATAGAAAAAATCTGTATGCGTGTATCGATTATCTCTTGGTATTTATGCGTGTACATACAATAATCGGAATAATAATACGGAAAATCATCCAATTATAAATGAAAATTAAAAATAGAATCATTAAAATTATTTGCTGTGTGATGTAAACCATTGGTTAAATTTTCAAAAACATTTCTTGACTGCAAATCTAAATTCACGTCATATATACCATTTCAATGCTTTTTTTTTTTTTTTTCTTTCTGAATATCTGTTGAACACGTGTTATATTTCCGACTGTGCAGAGTATACTATTCTTATTATTATTATTTTTCATATATCTCTACTCCACTTATGTTTTGTTCTATCTCAATTTTACACTGACAAGTTAACAAAAATGTTCATATTTATTTGATTTATTTTATTTATATTGTACTTATCAATTGTAATACAAATTGATAATGAGTTTATAACAGTAAAAATAACAATTCTATTATATATAACATGAATTTTGGACAAAAAAAAAAAAAAATTATATTTCAAAAATATGTGTCAACAGCTGCCTCATGATTTAATTGGTTTATTATTCAACATTAATAATTCAAAACATGAAAAAATGATGTAAAAAAAAAAAAAAAAAAACAACACAGAGAAATAAATAAATTAAAAACAACTATTATTAGCTATTGATATAAAAATGAATAAGCACTGACGTAACCTGTATTTTTTAATCTCGCCCCCGTATAATTTATTATTATTCTTTTTAAATCTTTTTATTCATTTTTAATCGAAAATAATTTGCATTGGAAGAGTCTGCCCACGTTCACCCTCTTATTTTCTCATTTAATAAACAATCATTTTCTCAATTATTTACGTTTATAATTATAAAAAATTACATAATCATTCAATTTAAATAAAATAAAAAAAAAATTTATAAAAATATTGAGTTGAAAAAACGATTATTTATTGTTATTATCGCTCAGTTGACTAATTATTATATTTAAAAAAAAAAATTTGTCAACTAAAATTTACGTAAAGTAATAATAATAATAATAATAATAATAATAATAATAATAATAATAATAATAGTAATAATAATAATAATAAGTATTTTTATTTGATAAATCATTCCATGGGTGAGGAAAAAAAAATATATATATTGACATAAAAATATCATTTGAAATAAATAAAATTACACTTATTCTCACACTAAAATAAATATCATATTTATTATTCGTAAAACGTCAACTGAGTCACGTTAGTTATTCAATCTAATTGCTGACCATTGCAGGAAAATAAATACAAGAGTATAATAATCAACTGTACAATATTACGAGTATACTGATGTGAGGACAAATCACGGTATACATGGCCATCAACCTCTCTCTCGATTCTATCGTCATCGACTTAACCGGAAGATTTACTTTAGCTCACAATATATAATTACATGTGTATGATAGACAACTAAAAAAAAAATTATATATATATTATGATGACATTCTTTACAATGATGTCATATATATATAGTAAATACTTTTATATTGAATAAGTAACCATGGCCGTTTGAAATTCATGTTCAAGTACAAATTAAGAAAAAAAAAAAAAAAAAAAAAAAAAAAGTGTCGCATTGTGAGATGTAATCGTTGTAAAGCAGATGTTGATGGGTATTATTTATAATTCTGATAAAGATCCGTAAAATAAATAGGGGGTCACGATCATCATATGCATCATGTGTGAATAAATATGTAAAAAAAAAAGTATAATAATATGAGTCATATAATTTAAATTGCATGACGGCATCAAGTAAATAAATGACAATTGTAAAAATTGTCCTTGACCGTATTATATAAATCAAAAGAGGAAAAAAAAAAACAAAAAAAAAACAAAAAAAATATAGAGGGAAACTAAACAAAAAAATTGATGATGTAAAGTATTAAAAAAGAAAAATAAAAAAAATTAATGATAAAAATAAAAACAAAGATAATAGATTTGTATTGTGGGAAAAGACAAAGTGAGTGAATTTGAATTGCGCTTGGATGCACTTTCAGGGTCAACATGACGATGGTGGTAGGGTTTGAGAGTGCTCTCAACACCTAAGCACAGCAGTAATCAACACTTGTGATATAAACTCGTGAGTTCGTTGACTGTGCGTTCGCGCGCGCACGCGCGTGTATTCGTAATGAAAAAGAATTAAATCGCCCGCGTACCTACCCCCACCACTACATTTTCTACGTTGTATGTGTGCACATACCTACATCAGAATTTACAGTGAGAGACAATGCGATGAAGATGATGAGAAGAAACGAGAATAGAAAGGGAATGAGAAAAAAAAAAAAAAATTATAACAATAAAAGAAGTTGAGTAGATTGGACGTAGAGCGTGACTGCATATATAGAATAACATATATAATAAAAGAAGATTATATTATACCTCAAGTGTATCAACGATAAATGCATTGTTCATCTGACAGGAAGAAGAAAAAAAAAAAAAAAAAAAAAAAAAAAAAAGTGTAATTTCGCCTCGTTAACAGTAACTTTCTCTTTCAGATTCATATCAGATTCACATACACGACCCAATCAAAAATAAATTAAATCAAATGATGTGGAAGATAATGTCTCTAAATTAGTGATTTAATTATACTTAGATAATGAATAGGAAAAATTTTCACTCCATACAAAAAAACATAAATAAATAAATAAATAAATAAATAAATAAGTAGAAAAAAAATTTTTCGTTAAATTCTCAATTTTAGTATTGAAACAAAAAATGTATCAATTATTTAATTGATTAATTGGAATCTACTCCTATATTTTTTTTTTTTTTTTCAAATTTTTTTTCTGTTTTCCAATAAACACAATCAAAAATTTTAATTATATTGTTACAATATCTTTCATATATAGTTTATAATTAGGTTGCAGGGGTCTTTTATGGGTTAACTCGTACGATTCAACTGTCAACACCGACAAACATAATCGAAGTCATTGTTCTGCGTCAGGTCAAGTGCATCAATATATATAATATACAATACATTTGTATACGGATGAGAAGACAAAATTGCGCGCACGCATTCATTCATCATATCAAGTGCAATTTACATTGGACTGAGGTGAAACTGAATTACAAATAATAATAAAAGGTATATTGAATATAATTAATTAAAATAAAAAATACCCAATTATTAATATGCAAACAAAAAAAAATAATAATAATAATAAAATAAAGAGTAATGAAGGATTTTCAGTAATTTCCTTTTCAATTTTTCATGTAATAAATCTATAAATAATAAAAATAAATGAATAAATATCATAACTATATTTTTATCGGACATCCATCAGAGAGAAATGTAATAACTGAAAGCCAAAATTGTAATGACTTGAATGTTAAAATTTTCTTTGTGATCAGCAGATTACATATTTTCATAATTATATATTGGTGCGATTTCATAAACTGAAAGTGGGACAAACAAAATGGCGTGGTGAAATGTGTACGGGTCGATATAAACGCGGCAGCGCTATTTGCCGCAAGCTCTCCCTCTCATTCGCTCTCTATCGTGGTATTACTACCCCATCGCTTGATCCTACCAGCGTCTATTCTGCTATATACACAATTCTATAAACCATATACATATGCATACCAATGAATGTCTTTTCATCCCTTTGTGTCAGGGACGTGTGTAGCATTCACTGCCTACACACCCTACATCACAACTATTCTATCTATTATGGTTAATACAGTAAAATAATTTCATTAAATTAAGTAAAAAATTAATAATATTTTTGAAAATTTATAAATATTCATTGTTTTTATTCCATTATATTTTATCATTATTCAAATGATTATTTGGATAAGCATTACAAAAAATTTTTTAATTAATAAAAAAATTGCGTGACAAGGGGAAATTGTGACTGCTGATAAATTTCTTACGCTACTCTATATTCAAGGGAATAAAAAATTTATTTATAATCATCTTAACAACAGAGAAAAATTAATCAATTTTTTTCTATACACACTATGAAATAAATAGAAAGAAAAAATTTCAATATATTTCAATTATATATGCAGTCAGATTTCTGTTATGTATTAATAAATATAGGACATGGAAAATTTCCTTATGTGATTATTTTGATGGTGATGACGGTTCCGCATTGAAAAATAATAAAATAAATAAATAAAACGGATGAATTTAATTGATGATTGAAAATGATAAAGCAGATGTGGTTGAAATACATGACTATACATATATATAAGTACGTAATATATAATACAATAGTACTTTGAATTGTTTCATTTATTATTATTATTGGTTTTTTTTTTTCAATATTTATTACCTTGCATATAAAAAAATAAAAAAGAAGCTGACCCTGCTCTTTATCTCAACTGAATCTCTTTTTTTTCTCCATCATCATGGCATATAATGACCAGACAACCGTAACTATGCTGGTCCCCGGAACTCATATTCTCTTCTCCCTTTTCATCTCCCACTATACCCGAAATTGTGTTCAAAAGATTTATATCGTATAGAGGACACAAGTAATAACTTTAAACGGTTATAGTCATCATCAAAGGTCAATGAACACATAAATTTTACTTCTAAAATGTCACGTCACACTACAATAAAACATTTTTCATATTTTAAATAGGAGATGGAGAAAAAAAAAACAACAACAACAAACTAGAAACTTATTAGAATTATTGACAAACATTGAAATTAATCAACGATAATTGCAAAAGGAGAAAAAAAAAAAAAAAATCTTTTCATTTCTCATGTCTCATGGGTGGCAACCTAAATACTAATGTAAAATATATGATCAATATTCAGGTCTCTACTTACGTCCAAGCAATTTCTTTTCATACACATTTTGTACGAGTTAATAAATGTGTGCATGCAACACAGCAATGAATAAAACTACCAACGTTAAATTTAATATATAGATTTTTTTTCTTTTTTTTTTTCTCCATATTTTCAATAATTTTATGAATATATTTACAAAAAAAAAAAAAAAAATAATAAAAAAAAACAAACAAAATATACAAAGAGAATCATGAGATAATAAAGTAAAATTATAAATAATAATGTTGATTGCGTATGATAGCAATCATTTGCATTTAAAATGCTCATAAACCTATTGACGCCACACGACCATAATGCAAAAGTCAGACAGAATAGAAGTTGATTGCCATTGATGTACATTGTCCATTATGTAATATATTACTAATCGACCCCGATTCAAAAATCACGCAAGATATTAATGCGGAAGAGAAGAATAAAATTTATAAATTTATTAAATATTAATATAATTTTTTTTTTTATCTTTTAAAAAAAAAATATATGTATCATATATTTAAATATTCAATGCACTGAGTGAATTAAAAACAACAACAACAACAATAATAATAATAATAATAATAATAATGATAATAATAAAATACCTGGGACTTCCACCCGTTGTGGTAGTGAATTTTTTTTTGACTCCACTGATAATATTAATTAAGATATTAAATACGATATGATATTATTCGTGTTTGAGGTGTGGCTAAGTAGAGAGTACTAATAATAAACACGTGAACAACATAACCAATGTCAAAATGTCAAAAATCAATTAGAATAGGAAGAAGAGAAAGAGGGAGGGGAGGGAAGGAGAGAAGGTTTAACTACTTAAAATTGTATCCACTCGTGTATTGACCACTCTAAACGACAAAAATTTATTTAGCCAGAGAGAGAGAGGGTGCGAGTGGGGAAAATCAAATGTTTAAATTCGAAAAATTTCAATCATACGCTATAAAAAAAAACTATATTTAAAAACAAAAAAAAAAAAAAACTAAATACAAATAAAAAAGTTTCCAATGAGAATATTTATGATTAAAATGTGCGTTTGAATTTTTATACAAACTGAGAATGTTAAATGTTATATCGCGTGAAAATATATAATCACACGACAAACACACATATTCACATGAAACTCCGCATTGTACGTACATAAGGTCGTTTCCCTCTAACAAACGCTATTATTACAATGATACGTTGAGAAATATATACGTTTGAGACATATCACAATATATCTGTATTATATTTGTGTATAGAATAAAACTATCAAACTATATATACACAGTCACCCTCGAATTTTTAGGGGACATTTTTACTTGCACAAGACGAGGGTACTTTTGTGAGGGTTCGTTTTCTACTTTATTTCCATTCCAAAAACACTATTGGGGGAAAAAAAAATATATAATAATAATAATAACCTCTCACGTACGTATATACACTGTAAGGGTGCAGAGTATCCACCGTAAATGAGAAAAAAAAAAAAAAACAACAACAAATTACGTTAACGTTTAAATGAGCATGTACGGATGCACGAATAATTTCTTTGTTTAATTTCATGGTAATTTTACTGCAACTTTATTTATTTCAAAGACGCAACAAATTTTTCGTCATCTTTTCTTCCAATATTTATTTAATTTTCATTATTCTTATAATTTTTTTTTTTTTGTTATTCTAAGGACTTATCACTCTTTTTCATCTTGTATCATAACTACCAGTCTGAGGGAAAATAATAAATGATTGAGTTCAACGAACCTTGGCGCTTTATACACACGCATACCATGCGGAAGAGGAAAGATGTGAAGATGAGAGGAAAGGTAGTAATACAGTACAGTATAGTAAAGAGTGAATGTAGGAGAAGGTGACTAGACCTGCATATAATCATCCCGATGGGCGAACAGGGAAAGAGAAGAACGATATACTGTTGAAAAAATTTTTTTCTTCTTTTTTTTTTGTTTGTTTTTTGAGCCATGAATAAAACGACGACGAATATATGCACAGAGCATGAAGAGCGATGACCTTGCCTAGTGTGTCGCCACGAAGAAAGTGTACGATTTACCTGAGAATAATTTGAGTAGTATAAAATTACAAAAATAATTGTTAATAGAACAATGTAGAGAAGAGAAAATAATCAAAGGAGTCAAGAGAGAGTGTATAAAACAAATATATATATATGTAGAATTAATTTAGTGTAAAACATAATATACATAGATTAAATATGAGTTTTTATTCATCATAATGAATTGAAGGCATTTTAAAACCTTGAGTGTGTGTTGAGTGGTGACAGGGCTTGAAAAACTCTGCTCTCTTAACTCAAGATGAGACACAAGTATAGGAGGGAATAAACGTCATCGTGTTATATACCTATAGAGTAAATTTAAATATAAGATCAATTTTGACATTGGATGATTATTTAATTTGATCTGACTATAATAAATAAAATATGAAAATAATATATTGAAAAAAAAAAAAAAAATTAAAATGTAATGATAAAAAAAATAAAAAATAATAAAACGTCTCAATTTCATTAATGTGAGAACCCAATAATTATTTACATCTTCACTATGCATTTTGCTTTTTTTTTTTACAAATAAAAATTAATTATTATAACAAATGAATTAGGAGAAAATTTACTTATCTATATACACATACAGAGTGGAAATTAAAGATAAAATGAAAGGAATCGTAATTCATTTGAAAATAATTCGTCCAATACTCATAGCCTAATTTTTTTCCTCTCGATATTGATTTTTTTTCACTCCTATACTTTATTTTTCGAAACCATTAACTATTCACCGACCACGTTCATTGAGCCAGAACGTTCATCAATATGTTTTGTACATCAGGCTTCAAGAGAGTGAAATAATTTTTAAATTACAAACTCGTATACTATTTATAGAAACAGCAATTAAAAATAATTAGAGAGAAAAAAAAAAAAAAAAAAAGTTCATTCATACAGCTGAGAAATTTAGAAAAAATATACAATGAGAATAGAGATAGAAATGAGTAAATAACAAGAAAATAAATAAAATTGATAAAACCGGACCTGGGCTAACGAATTAATAGATGTCACCTAACATTATTATTTCACATTCATTTTTAAATATAATTCTCAATTGATATTTGAATTTATATTCTTGTTTATATTTCGTTACCCCATTCTATTCTTTATCATATATAATCAAAAATATATCATGTGGTTTGTCGTGAGAACTACAGCTGTTCTACTCCGTTTTGCGTACGATTAATATTAATACGCTCGTCGTAGTGCGTATCACGCACAGCTTCATATACGAACCAACAGTCACACATATATACACTTTTTTTCTTTTTCTATTCTCGTTCGTAATACTTTCGTCACATCCAAAACATGCGTTTAAATACCATGGTGTCCGTTATTTGAATATGTAAATACAAAACATACACAAACTAGTCATTCGATAAGATAAATGTTAAAGAGAAATATATTCGTGCAATAAAAATTTATTATCATCACTATTTATTCATATATTTATTTATTTATTTATTTATTATATATATATATTTATATATAAAACTTACTTGTTTTCCAGGACGTGGAAGAGTTTCCATATTTGTACCCGCGACAACAGGCGCTTTTTCAATTGTACCATTTTGATGCTGAACAGTATTATTAGTGGTGTTTGAATCGTTATTTTCACCCCCGCCACCTTTTCCTTCCTCAACACCCGTCATTTTGTCTCTGTATTTCCAATCACCTTCGAGAATATCACCCTGACCTGATAACTGGTCCTGCCTCACCCCCCCTCCCAACACGAAACACTTGTTTTCGTCGTCGTGTCTCCTGTGATTGTTACTCTTTTAATTTGACTTTCTTCACTTTCACGAATATAAATAATCAAATGAAAATTGTTCGTATGAATATAATGCTTAACTTCTATTATTTTTTGATGATCCAGACGGCGTTGTTTCCATTTATTTTCATATAGATTTTTTTTTTCTCACCTGAAAAAATTTTTATAATTTTTCAATTATCATTTTGAAATATATATTCATAATGTGAAATCGTCATCGTCGTCACAGATAAAGGTTGAATTTATAATTTGTGTGTGTGTGTGTGTGTGTATGTGTTAAAGTTTTATTGACTTTTATGAACAGGAACAACGGAAATTCTGTATAGGTCAAGGGGAAAATGATGATGGGATGAGAGTAATAAAGGAAAAAAAGCTATAGGAAAATAAATTGATGTTCCAAAAACCAATGATTCATCAAGGTACAATTTCATATATTATATGTATATATATTAAAAACTTTTGCGAAAATGAAACTTCGCTTAAAATACATGTGACGAAGAGTGAGGGCCTTGAGTGTATAATATAATATTAGACAAATTGCATTGCAGGAGTGAGAAACCGCACCCGTTCGATTCAATCAACTTTTATTCCAAACAAGTTTTAAATGATTCTCTGGTGTTATAAAATTCCTTATCGTAATATATTACATCATCAAACGGTATAATTTTTATTTGGAATAAGAAAAAATATGTGTTTGATGTAGTTGTGAGTAAACATTCGATAAATTAAATTTATCAACTCAAAGTATTGAAAAAAATAATAATGAAATAAAATAATACCAAAGAATATTTAATTATATTTTTAATTTAATCTTGACAACAAATATGTAGTAAAATCGTATACCCATATAAGCAAATAAAAAGTAACAAAATTGTAATACCGGATCAAAGACAACAATCGCGCACCTCCCAATCGATTTTAGAGTTTACTTCCCCTTCACTCCCTCTAGACCGTATTCTCTTCCCGGCGACAGCAGTCCCATAATGCACGTATATATAAAATAACATAAATGTAATTGTACAACAACTCGATGATAAACGATAAAATTAATAATTTATAAATGAGACAATGGATAAATTTATAAAATTCTGCGAAATTACTTATTTTTATTCATAATATTGAATTTATTGACAATTATCCCGCCCTAATTCTTGAAAACACAAAAAAAAAAAAAATTACCCGGGCAACAGGGTAATATAGATATTTTAAACGCACTTTATTTTTTACTTCTTATATGTGTATACACATATAGATATATATATTTCTAATATGTATATGTAGCTTTACCGTTTTAAAAAAACACTTGTTGTAATCACTGACAAATCACGGGTATCACACATCAAACACTGTTTCCCTTGAAAACAATTTTTTTTTTTCATGTATAATCATAAATAATTTATTTTTCAGTCGTTGCAAGTACTTTACCCCAGTATATTCTCGTTTGATTGTCGGCGAATGACTGCCCTACTCTACAACCGTATAGAGTCGAGAGTGGATAACTTATGATAGGATTTTCATTAGTGGTAGTTGTTCGTGGTGATTGCATTGCCATCTGACGGATTTTATATATTTTTCGTTCCATTTGAATGCTAGATTTTGAGCGCGAAATTTTAAATCATCACAAGAAACTAGAAATAATTTGTGTAAATTATGGAAAATAATTTATTGTGATTTATTTCTCAATGATTTATTACATTTTATTTATTTTATTGTAAATTCCATCAACGAAATAATATAAAATTGTTTTTTTTTTTAATGAAAATAGCAGCATAAATATGTACTCGAAATATTTTCAGATAAAAAATTGATTGCGTAATCATAGTGAATATTTTAAAAAATTTATTGACAATAATAAAACTTACCTTGTATTTATTCACATTATACCAATAAAAAAAATTATATAAAAATTTCTTATTAGCATAATATTAACTTACCGTGAGTGATGTTTAGAACTTTTCTTTGGTCCATCGACTTTCAAGATTATATGGATTATATTAAATATTGACAGACATTCATGATAAAGAATACAGTAAAACTCAATTTTTCAGATTCAGAAATGGCAAAAATATATAAAAATTATGCAAAACCACAATTTCGATTATATTGTATAACTTTATTTAAAGACTATATTGTGTGAAGTTGACCCTATTAAGAGATTAATAAATGTTGAGGGATTAATTCAATTAAAGAACGAATATCATTATACACATACAATTTTTTTTTTTTTTTTTTTTATTACCAATATACAAATATATACTGGTACAAAAATGGTGTATCCATTGCCATCTGTTACCTTGAGCTGCTTTTCCTCGTATAATCTGTGAAAGAAGTCTACCTATTCTGGGAAACGTTCATGTAAGATACACCGATAGATGGAAAAATTTACAAATCAATAAATTTGTAAGAGAAAAATACGAAAATCACCATTCTCAATCAATTTAAAAGATATACTGCGAATGAATAATATTGAAGTAGATATACCAATAATACAATACTTGTATTATGATGAATAAAAAAAGCATAAAGAGGCTATTGGTTGAATGAAAATAAATGTTAACAGAACACACTGAAATTGGGACGCCTACTTGGGTATCATATTTTTTTTTTTTTTTTTTTTTTTGTAATATTTATTATTTGCTGAATTATTATCGAATTCTGTCTTTTGACGAGAATAAGAATTGTTTCGCGTGCTTGTGGAGTATTTTCAAGAAGTGAAGAGGTATTTGTATTAAATTAAGCAATGGCATGCAAAAGTGAATATTTGAGAGATACCTCTTGTGAAAAAATCGGTGTCCAAATACCTCAAACATCCAATCCATTGAGATGCACAAAATATGATATCCAACTTATTCCCCATAAACACAGTATCAATCCATCCTGAATCTCTATTCCGCACAATTGATAATATTTAAATTCCCGAATCCTTTTTTGTGTTCACGAAATAAGTATCCAAATGATTCGCGTAATTTTACGTCCATGAAGATAAATCCAGTCATATTATTTCACTTCGACAATCCTTTTACGTGTATAATAAAATTCATCCTCCTAATTCCTGATTAATTTCACATAAGGTCCTCCATATTTCCTTTCTCACTTTATTTACTCCACATTTTTTTTTTATTATTATTCTTCATTTAATTAATGTCGTGAAAGAAAAAAAGATAGCCAGATTTCATCGAGACATAAAACCGTTTTATATTGAATATTATTTTTTTCACGTATAATCAGAAGATGCATGCAATATTTATAACTCAATTTTATCTTCACGTTTAAAATCATAAAAATAAAATATGGATCAATTTGATCGAATTAATTTTGTTTTTGTAAATTTAATATCTCGAAAAAATATAATTATTTCAAACATAAATGATTAACATACTTAATATTGAAAATTGGTTAAAAAATATGATTTGATATTGAATGCAATGAAAAAATTTCATTTTACGTTACTATGAAAATGATTGAGTCGCGGCCTTATTAAATCTCGATGAAAATCTAGCTAATCGTTCACTGTCCCCACATGCCATCCCACTTTTTATATTCCTGAATCTGAATTATCCTCTTGTTTACATATCCTTACTGTTTCAATTAACAATCCCTCCGACGATTAAGTATTAATCTTCCAAATAATTATTATTCTCCGAAAAAAATCCATCCAAAACACGCGTTCCATCTCAATCCATCGTCAAGCGCGAACGTGTACAATATCCATCGAAGAAGTAATGATCGTGTGGGTTTGAGTTTTTCATTCATTGTGTTACAATCCAATCCAATATACAAAAGAAGAAAAAATACATTAGTTTCTTAACATATTATAGTATTAAATTCAAGATCATTAATATGACAAATATTTATCCTGTGATTTTTTTTGGCCTTGAGCCCAATTTACTAATTGATGTTTTATCAATTCAAAATTGAAAACCACAAGAATGATTTGTAGTAAGTCAATTCATTTGTTTTCCTTTTTGGTTTTCATTCATTGAAATATATCATTAATTCACAATAATAAAATATACGTTGACATAATATGATCATTGATAATAAAACTACATATGTTGTGCAGTAAACAAATATTTCGATTTCATTCTTAATGTGCAAAGGAAAACAAATAGCAATGGTTGACAATTATAATTCTAATACACTCATAAATATGTTGACAATTTGATAGAATGTTTTGTTTATAATTTGCTCTGCAATCGGGTTAAATTTAATGTAAACTTATATAACGATTTTGTGGAAATATTTAGTACATTAATAATGATATCACTGTTTTAATTAATAGTGATCATAATCGTCGATGTTCCGTATCAAGTGTATTGATTACGTGATTGTATTCAAGGCCACTCAAAACGGTATTTCTAAGCACATCTATATCCATAAGACTATACATTTTTTTTTATTTATATTGTATGTGGTCTCCAAGGAATGAGGACGAATCGAAAAGAAAAAAATTTGATCATCAAACTTGATATTCAATATGTATGATACTTTGTTTTTTTTTTTTGTTTGTTTTTTGTTTTAGTCAATTTTACAGTATAATAATTAGACGCCACGTTATAATTCCATAAATCATGTATCAATGAAAAAAAAAAAAAAAAAAAAAAAAAGAAAAAAGAAATCCGGAATGTCTCGCTATATAGTATAATAGCCATAATCAAATTGTATTATGCAAATTCAACATATTGTGATGCAAATTGTAAATGTGAACAATGTATGCATCAAAAATACTCAGTCAATTGAAAGAGTCATTTGATTAGTAAATAGTCCACAAATGTGTAGAAAAGAACAAAAGAATTACAGCGCAATTAAACTACTGTTCAGTTCCATTAACACATGTAGGACAGTATTTTATGAATAATAATTGATTATAGCTTTGAATATTTTGCAATTTAAATTTTTTTGTATGTCAATAGGGAGTAAACAAGTGCTCTTTTTTTTTTGTTCAGTAATTGATATAAATAAATTTTTTCGAGCATAATTCATTTTTTTTTTGTTTAAATCAAAAAGTTGTAATAATTGTTTTTGACGTTAGAAACTGTGAAATATGGTAAAGCATAAGTGTACCAATTTTCGATTATTTTATCATGGGAGACATACGTACACATTAATCGTACGAACGAGACCTGGAGCGTGATCTTGACCGCGAATAGTTGCGTCGCAGCGGGGAATATGTTGGTGAACCACGTCGACGAGGACTGTAGCTTCGTGAACGACTGCGTCCCCTTTCACGATCTTCACTGCGACTTCTTTCCCCAGTAGTATGATCCTCTTTAACACGAATATAAGCGACTTCACCCTGTAAAATAATAATCCAATTATATTTTCTTTGTAAGGTACAAATAAAAATTAAAAAGAAAAAAAAAAAAAAAACAAACAAATGAATAATATGAATAAAAATAAAAATATGAAAATAAAGCGTTAAAGTTTTCATAAAAATGTGTTACAAACTTCGTGTGATCTAAATCTTGAATCATCCAATTTTTTCACGGCATACTTCATGTCTTCATAACGGAGAAATTCAACAACGCCTGTTCCATCTTTGTATACATCTGCAAAACATACATCTCCAGCTTCTCGCATATGATCCTTCAAGTCTTGCCAACTGCCGGATGGTGGTAAACCAGTAACAAGAACTCTGTATTGAGATCGTCTAGCAGGAGGGCCACGACCGCGAGAATTACTCATTTCTCCTCGACCACCCCCACGGCCACTGTCACCACCTCCACGGCCACCACGAAAATTATTGCTTGGGCCACCACCTCTAGGAAATTCAACTCTTAGTCTATAACCATCATAGTCATAACCATCCCGTGCGTGCACTGCATCTTCTGCATCTCTAAATATAAATAATTATTAATATCAAACTATAAAATAGAAATCAGAAACAAAAAAAAAGCAATTTATAGATAATATCAATACCTTGGGTCATCGAATTCGACGAAAGCGAATGGTGGACCTCTGCGATTTTTCAAGTCAACAAATGTAACTTTACCGAATTTATAAAACAAATCTTGAATATCTTTAGTTCGAATATCCGGTGGCAAATTGCCCACATATATTCTACATTCATTTCTGCCACCGTGAGACATCGGTGAGTATTTAATATATTCAATGAGAGACGATGTACGTTAATGGAAAAAAACTGTTTTATGCTACGCGCGTTACGTCCTACGCCACTATGGTTAAATACGATATGAAATAAACAAGATGGTGGCTACCGGGTGTGATAGACGACCAAAATGGCTTGATTCTCACTATAGCTTCTTCTTGGTGTATGAATTCTGTACATATCATACCCAGCTGTTTTGGATGGCAGCATTGTTATATCCAACGCCAGAGTGCGTTTGCGTTCTCATTTGTAGCTGCGAGATGGTGTCTGGTGCTTGTTCCACTTTAAAAATAATAATAGACATTTTTATATAGATCGGGAAAAATATTTTCGAGTGATCATGACCCCATTGCTCAAATGTTTTCAACTTCAGTTCTCCATGACACAATGCAATTTTGAATAGATAAATTTCATCAATTTCATATCAAAATGAACATTGTAAGATATTTACAATTAATATGAATCCTAAAAAAATTTACAAATATCTTATATATTTATATGTTGATAATCGTTGTAATCTATATATGTTACTAACTCTTGATTAACTACAAATATAATATTTCTTGTATGGTTGATAATTTTTTTATACTTTGAACATATTCCCGCAAATATCATAAAAATATCATGAAATTATTTCAACTCTGTATAAATTTGCAATTATTTTTTCCTTTGTTCGTTATTCTCAATTTTTTTTTTTTTTTTTCTTTTCTTCTAAATAATTTTTCTTATGAAGAATGTATATATTGACATTTAAATTTGACGATTTATTGAAAATTACGTAAACTATTGACTAATTTATTATTTAGAATCATCATTGTTCTCCAATCGATATTATTATTATTGTTATTATTTTAATTTTTTTATTGAGCAACTTTTTAATCTTTATTATGATTTATTATACGATAAAATTTTTCTGTTTATTGAATATATTCAACATAGATTGTTGAACATGAACCGGTAAAGGGCAATGATTATGAGTTGAAAATAAAAGTTGAGATCCAGAAAGAGGTGAGAGAATACATACGGGGAGTTCAAAACTCATCTTCACTTTCACTTTTCCAATCGCGTCATTGAAAGTATTTATTTGTACAACACTGGGTCATACAGAATAAAGCAGTTTGTAGCACAATACATAAGAGAAACAGCTCCATCATGAGAACATTAGTGAGTGTCATGTGGATAATTTGTAAATTATTTTTTGTTGTTACTGCTAGAGATGTTTTTGTAAGTATTTGTATGGTAACTTTTCTTTTGAATTATAAAAATGTATAAAATTATATTTTGACTCAAAATATATAAATTTATTATTTATATGTATATAGTGTAATTATTTACAAAATATAATACTATTAAAAATTTACAGCATTCATTATCACCACCAGTGATGACGAACTTTACATGCAACGGTAGAAATTCTGGTTTTTATGCGGATATTGAAAATAACTGTCGTCTTTATCATACATGTGATAATCATGGAAACAAATTTACTTACTTTTGTCCGCAAGACACCGCATTTCGTCAAGAAGCTCTTGTTTGTGATCACGCATATCTTGTTGACTGCAAAAAATCTGCTAAATTGATTGCCAAAATACCGGAATATTTATTGAATGACTCTAATGAATCGCCAATAAATTCGAAAAACAATCAACGTTCCGATACATTTTCAAGATCATTTCGTATTAGTGCTCAACCTTCTGTTGTACTTTTGGCGCCTAAACAAAGTGATGATGCCGTGACAACATTTGTTATGAGTTCTACAGTATTCTTAAGAGATCAATCGCATTTAGGAAAGAATAATCAATTTTTGAGAAAAAGCCAAAATTCAACAAATAATAAATTTTTACAAAAAAATTCTTCATCAATGACATCTCAACCACCGCACATCCATCAGGATTTTGAAAATAATTCAACTCATTCTTTAAATCGTGAAACGTCTAGAAAACATTTTTTTTCTCATAAGGATACTATCATCCACAATCCTTATTTAGAAACCTTGAAGTCAATGCAGTCAACATTTTCGGAGGATAGTGGCTCAACAACCCCGAAAATTACAACTGCAGGAACTGAGTTTCCAATTCCAGATCTTATTGGGACACTTGATCAGTTAAATAATCGTAATGATGATCCATACTATCCATCTCAGCACATTAATACACAATCATACTATACTTTGATAATGAAGAATGATTATCGCAAATCTTTTGATCCCTACGTTCAACGATCATGGCAAAAAAAATTAGATTTAAAAATACCTGAGGTGTTGCCAGATCTTAATTCACTGGAAGATCCAGTTGACCGTCGAAAGCACTTCTATATTGATAGAATAAAAAAACATATTAATATATAATTTTTTTCTCATTATTATAAAACCTTTGTTTATAATTATATTTTATATTATATTATATATTACAATATTTTATAATATATTTTGCGCTAGATATGTAACTTAATGGAATATTTTAAGTAAAATAAAAAATTTTACACAATTATAAAAATTCCTACAAATGGCACATAAAATATTAATTTTTCGATATTATCAGTTACATTCGGGATTTGGAAAAGTAATTGTCAATGGTTCTGATATGTAACCACCCACAGCAATCGAATATATAACAAAAATTGTCGGTCGTTTGGTATTGGCGCATGTTAAAATTGCTTGGGATCTCGTTACTGATCTCACCCGACTCGCTACAATTCTAAAGAAATATTCATTTATTAAAAGAATATGTCAATTTAATTAATGAGTTTTTTTTTTTCTTTTTTTTTTTTCTTTCCTTACCCATTAATTAATATTTCGTAGCCACGGATATTGTGTAAATTATCAGGATGATCCCAAGCAAGATGGAAAGAATTAAAAATTATTCGTACAATTCTAAAATTTTTTGGAGCGGGAACGATATTATTGCGAATAAATTTTTTATCCTGATTCAATTCCTATACAATTTAATTATAATAAATATTATTAAGTTTTATTATTATTATTATTATTATTATAATTATATTCATGTACCGGGTATGATCGAGTAGTCAAGTATTTATAAAGTAATGATTTATCAAAGTTGTAAGATGCCAGTCGAATATGTGGTGGAATATTATTTTTTATGATATCGCTAACATTTTCAGGATTCTGTAGTTCTTCACCAAAAATTCCATTCAATCCATCCTTAAGTTTATACTTCATTTGAAGTAGCTCATTACCTGTCAACATGTTTATATGAAATATGTAATTATTCAATGTCAAATTATCTTCAATAATAATTTTAAATAGATAAACAGACCAGGTTCATTGGTGATGTTTGTCAAACGTTTGGATAGTGTTTGCAATCGATCGCATCCCGTCATATCATCAGTCCACTCACAACAAAGTCTGAAAATTCAATCCAATCCTTCTATACATGATTGTGATATGTTATAAAATTATTTGTAAATATTTTATTCTACTCTGCCAATTTTAATCTCTTCTTTTCCGATTTATCGACTATTTCAATAATTTTCCTACAGCCGCATGGGCATTCTCGTAATTCACTTTCACGAAAATGTCGCAAAACACGTGTTTGCTTATCTATTTCTTGCTTCATCTTGGAATTACAATTAATAGTCTCAAATAAAGTCGCGTCATGTAACTTTGTCATCAGTTCATCATTTGAATTTTCTGTCTTTATATTGCACATATCATAACTTTCTTTTGTCTTTACTTTCTTCGAGCAATAAGTAGGACATGATATATCAATTACAGGGTATTTTTCTGTGAAAGTAAATGATTGCGTTGTTGTTTTTTTGGAGCCGCAAAAAATTAAATTTATATGCAATAAAAGCTATATTTTTTCAACTTGATATATCCTATTTTTTACTGTAAAAATCGCAATGTCCCTTACCATTTTTATCACAAAAATCTAGACCGTTTAATCGGTAATCACGAAAACAATCAGGGTGTACCTAAAAAATCATCTTTATAATGAATTAATTTGTATTATATCGATTAGAATATTTGTGCATAGTTTTTATGAACAACTCACTTGTTCACTGAATATTGAAATATCCGTAAAATCGAGATTTTTTAATACTAATGCAGCATCCCTAATGTTTCTAGCAAGCTCAAAAAGTCCCAAACGCTAAACAAAAAAAAAGTTATCAAGGCAACTAATATTGATAATTAAATATTTGTTAGCGTTCACTATGAATTGAATGCACACACATTAATAACTTCTTTTCTTGACTTTTCAAACTCCTTTGCCAATTCTGTGAAACTAATTTCATTATTTTTTGTATAAATCCGAGAAAAATTATTATCCAATCGCTTGAAATACTGTGAATTAATATGTTTTTGAACATAGTCCAATTTATTGCCTTCATTTGCTTGTGATAGAATTTGACCCATGTCAGTTGAATTATAACGTGACAATTTTGATTGCGTATTTTTCTAAAAACTCAATTCAAATATCGAGAAAAAAAAACACATCTAAATAAGTATTAAAGTGTATATATGTATACGTATGAAAAAAAAAAAAAAAAAAAAAAAAAAAAAAAAATGAAATGAAGTGTATAAACAGCCAAATTCTGGGTGGTTTATGTGATAAAAATTTTTGTACTATTTTAATTTGATTATTAATCTGCTGTGAAGAGGATGGATAGTGAAACATTGTGTTCATCAAAAAATTCAATAGAAGATAAAAATAAACAGAATCAACGTAAAAGTTACTTGGATGATTTGGTCAATCATTATGAACAGCGAAATGCTTTATTGGAGAAGCGTCATGATGCATTAGCAGAGCGGGTGCGAATAATGGAATTGGCATTGCCCTCTATTCTCATAGGAGCTGCAGTAAATTTAAATGATTTTTCAATGAATAAAGATGACACGTGTTCGTGAGTATATTAATTAATTTTGCATACATTATAATTATTAGATTGATCAATTATTCGTAGAGAATTAAAATCGGATTATGGTCAATACTCTACATTCACTCATACTCATAATGAAGATCGGAAAATAAAGACGAATAAATGCGATAAACAGAACAATAATTCTGAAACTAAGCAGGAAAATTGAATCATATATTTAATATGCCTAGAATCCTTTCAATGACAACATCATGATGTAAATATAAATACAATTATTGAATCGTTGTAATAAATGAAAATTATGAATGAAATATATATACATATATAAATTTGATGTATTGGCTACATCAATAATTGTAAATTTGAAGCATGAATACTTATATCAATTGTATTATTCTATGATCTTTGATTTGTAAAAAAGAGCATTACAGTAACGACTAGAGCATATTTGAATCTTAAATTACATTTTGCATTCATACATCATTAAATTATAAATACAAAAATTTTTTTTTCTTAAATGATTGCACAGAGATTGCAAGTTTGTGCGACAGGATCCGTTCTGGTCATCACTTGGACGCCCCAAGCAGTGCCAGCAATGATTCTCCTGAAATGAAAAATTAATGAAGCAAATTGTAAATTTTCTCAATCAATAAGCTACCATAGATTATTATTAATATTTACTTTATTAATGATTTTTATGAATTGGCATTTTCTACATCCATCAAGATTTTTGCTGGTCACATGAAAAGTATATTATGGACTATGTCATCATCTTGACTGATATCGTAACGTATAGATAATAAGTCCTTCACCTCCAACGAAAGTAGATTATCTATGAAAAAAATTTCTCAGATCAATCAATAAATTTCATTTATATGAATTTCATGTAATTCAACATTTAATATAGTCAGTATTCATGCTAGAAAGAATTGAGAAATAATTATCATCTAGTATACATACAATCACTATAACAATTATTTATACTGATTAAAATCAGTAATAATTCACATGTATATTTATTTATAGGAGGTTAACCATCACCAATATAAAATTTTTCTATGCTATGATTATCAATAGTCATGAATCAATGCGATAATTTTATACTATTTACAAAATAATGAAATTAAAATAAGTAGCTGCGGAATTCTAAGTTTCATCTTTAAAAAAGAACGATGCACATTTTATAATCTTAATTGAAGAGAAGTACAGTATGATTTGACTATAGTGACAATTCATCACACTGACCTTGGGCCAGTCTCAAGCCAGTCTTGAATTGAAATAAGATTGCGTCCTATAATCCATTTATCCTCATAGAATTTGCACTTTTTCTATCAATATATTTTACTTCTGTTGATAATTTGAAAATTTGGAAAATCTCTTTGAACTCTGTTGACTCAGCGTTGAATAATTCCACTAAATTTTATACATTTTCATCTCACTGATGTCACCACCACCACTTTTTAAAAGTGACAATCACAAAGATGTAGTATTTAGAGAAAATCATTAATAAATTCAAGAAAAACAATAGGTGGGCTGGTTGGTTATTGATCTACTAAGTGATCTTATTATTAGTCTATACGCATATTTCTGGATACAATACGAATCGACGAAGGTCAATAATTGATTTAACACAATTCTTAGGACAATTATGTGCTTTCCACGTTTTTCTCGCCCAATTTTTACGACCATTAGCATTATTCAGCTGCTGATTTCTAACCTTCTCTTCAGCATCAGATTTTCGTATCATCGCACAAGTGTCTGCGGGATTTACATCGTCATGAATGCGAGATAGTTCGCGTGATTGAGTGTCTTCTGCATTTTGTCTGGGTGATTTTTTCAAGGGCTTCGTTAATATCTTTGACGAATCAGCAAGTCTATATTTCTATAAAAGACAAAATAATATATATTAATAAAAGTTTATTAATTAATAATTTGTTACAATTAATCGTATTTCAATCTTACCTCATTATTACAATCTACCTGATTAGTTGTAATTTTCTTTAAATTCTTATTTTCAACTATTAATCTCTCAGATTTACAATTTTCTTGTGAAGAATTTGAGAACGGTAAATCATTAGTAGTTTTAATTTTACAGTGAATTGCGTTAATTTCATCGTAACTGTCCTCACATTTAGAAACTTTGATTGTAATTGATTGATTTATCGGTGATTTTGATAATTTTTCTTTAATGTTTTCAAGTTCTATAGAATCACTGGTCGATTGTAACCACTTTGTATCAAATTGTTCGAAAATTTTGATAAATACATCTATTTTTTGTTCTAACTTTATTATCTCACAACAGAAACAAGATTTATTCTGTTCTGATAATTGAATTTTCTCTTGACAATTTTTACATTTTTCAAATGAGTTATTACTTAAAAAAAATTTACTGGCAACACTGAAATTATCTATCATTGTTTTTGAGTTGGAACAGAAGTTTGGAATTTGGAAAATATGTAAAATATTTCGAATGATTTTTTGACAATGTGACATAGATGTGATAAAATCAAATATGAAATTTGGACCTTTATAATGATGAACCGCAGTGTCTGTCATTGAAGAAGAATCGCAGACATTTTTATTTGTTGTCATTGTTCCGATATCAATAAATTTTTTTGTATCGCGATACTTTTTCATTTCGCTCTCTAACCAATAAATTTTCTCAGTAAGTCTATAATTCTCATCAAGTAAATCTTCTTCTCTTTGCTTCACAATTAACTGATCATGTGATCGTTTTTCCTCAGCCATTGAAAATCCGTCAAGTTTTTCCTCTAATTCACGAATTTTGTTTTTATACGATAACAGTCGATTGTCCTCAACAACTTCATGAGAATCATTTGAAATTGCTGAAACTTTTGTTGTTCTTTCTTGAATTTTTTCACGCAGTTCTTGTAATCGTTGGATTTCTTGTAAAAGTTCACCAGCCGGTGTTTCTGTCTGTGTACCACAACTAACAATCGTCACTTTGTGTTCATCAGTCTCTTGTAATAACAATGATGATTTTTGAATTGAAACTGATGATAATAAATTATTGTATGAATTATAAGGAATAACCGTAGCAATAGCTCTATCACATTTTTTATTATTTTCATGATCACGAAATAATGGCAACGATAATTCCGGTGAAACAACTCCACTATCAGCGGTATCTGGATTTTCACGTAGTTCAATTTCTTCCAACTCTAATACTCTGAACTCAAGCAATTCGTTTTGCTCTTTCAACTCGGAAATTTCAGCGAGATAATTCGCTTGTCGATCTTCAACTTCACGTAATTTTTCGCTTAATGCCCGTCGAGTGTTTTGACTACCACGTGTCTCTTGTAATAAAGCTTTTTCTAAATCCCTCACCTGACCCTTGACATACGCCAATTCCTGTTGCCCCTTAGCATATCGCGTATGGAGTTCATCAAACTCCAATAGCAATGCTTCATACACCTCATGTGTAACACCATTTGCTTGCCATCCCCCAGGTTGTAGAGACAATGACGATGGCGCTGTAGATAATCCACTGTCACCTTCCTCATAATCGTCCTCATCGTCCACTTCAGCAACTGGTTCTAATTCCAACCATTGTTTGTAAAATTCTTCCTTTCTTTTTTTATTTGACAATAGATCGAGTTTTCGTTCACGTTCCTTTAACGCTTGACGTAGAAATTCAATTAATTCTCGTTGGTCTACTGTCAATTCACGAAGTCGCATAACTTCGTTCACTGCATCGCAATTGCATTTACAAAACTCCATCTGAATTATGATGAAAAATATTTTTATCATTTCAATTGTGTCAATATTGAGCGTTTCAATTTAATACTATTAACTATAAGTCATTTATATTGTAATCTTATTAATTTAATTATCCGAATACATAGATATATATGTACTTACGGCATTCTCTTCTCGCGGTATAGTGACCTCAATCTCGGATACCAAGTGAATTTCTCGACCTCTTTCGCTATCACGTAATTTTTCCATCTGCAATAAAATACAAATCACATGAAATTATACAATGTTTACAAATCTAAATGAAGATCTCAATTATTTTTTCATCATAGTGTTATAAAGAGTGAAAACAGAAGAAAATAATGAAAATAATTTTAAAAAATAATAATATTCTATATAAATAAAAAATTATTGTAATTGGGTTGAATGGAAAATATTGATAAATTGATGAAAATCGTTGTTGTACTGTTGATATAACATCATTCGCCAGTGTGATATGCTTGTAAAACAACTTGAAGAGAAAAAAACAAAATACGTGATTGGATTGTAAGCAGGACACTTGATGTCTATTTAGTGAAAGTCGATCTCATAAACTTATAAATTACATGCTCCTAAAAGAAAATATATTTTTTCATTTGCTTCGAGTTGAATGAAATCTAATGTGTTGGGTCAATATGATCTGAAGAAGAAATGCTCATTATCAGTTTCATTATTTAAAAAAAAAAAAAAAAATATACATTGTTATGCCGTGGATAACAACAATAACTCGATTTTTACTTTTTATTTAATTATTTTTATTAATAAAAAACAATATAATAATATGACAAATATTCTATAATTTCTGTTTCTCTCAGATCAATCCTCAGATATTTGTTTCTCACGATCATCCTCAGACGACAGTTAGAATAGAACTGACTCTTTGGGGGTGAATAATCGTCTTTTTATATATTGAGTTAGTTTACTTTTTGTTGGTTGTAAGTGTCGAATGGTCCTTTATAAATCTGATACTTCCTATCTATACCGAACTTGTTTACTTTCACACACTACGTATTAGACTATCGAGAAATATCTGCATCATACAAACATTAGATTAACGAGAAATATCGTATAAACATTAGATTACTGAGAAAATATATAATATTAGTGCTTACATTCGGATATAACAACATATATATATATATTAAATAATGTCATAGTTAATCTTTTTTTTTTTTTTTTTTGATATTTTTATTGACCGTAATTAATTGATTCACATCATCGCAAATCATAGGAATCACTTATGCGGATCTATGATGTCCTTCACTATTTTTCCTCTTGCCCTCCCTAACAGTTTCTTACTTTGTCCTTCTCTCATTCACCATCTTAAATTAAATGAACAGTAATCATTTGAACAATCGCAGGTGATGAATATCATTATCTCTATAAATACTATGAAGAGAAATGAATGATGTTGAGTGCAGATAAGTCTTCATTTTTGTCCAAACAAATTGATTGACTGAGACGAAGATTGATTGGTGAAAACACAAGACGAGACGAACGGGATGACCCGGCTTGGAGAAATGGAAACCGTTATGTTGGCCCCCTGACACGCAGCCTGACTGGCCCTCTCGGTCCTTTAGTCTCCCCCTCCTCAAATATTTACATCTCTCTTTTTCTCCGTGTGTGTGTACGTGCGCGCATGTATATGTGTGTGTGTGTCTCTCTCTCTTCTTTGTCCTCCTATTCTCTCGAGTTTTTTGGGAAAGGACCAACCTGTGCATGTGAACAAATGTGATGTGCTTCTATTGTTCTAATTCTGTCGGTAGCCTTAGCATACATATCTGTATGTATTTAGATAAATAAGATTTGACTAATAACAATTATATAATAATAAATTTTTGATGTTATTTATTGTGACTATTAAGTCCATATGTAAGTGGATTTTTTTATTAATTAAAAAAAAAAAAAAAATTAAATTTCGATAATTTCTTTCTATTTCCATTTGAAGTCAATTAAAAATTTATATTATTGGCTTTTGTACATGTGCACTGTTTTTATTCACTATTGCATTACATTATTGTCACAGATATTGTAACCTTACCGTAAATATCAATTTTCTCAAGCACCGACATATAGAATAGGCATATTGAAGTTGTTTCTTGACTTGGGAATCAAGTAGTTGGCAAGAAAGCTGACGGGAAAGTAAGGAAAAAATATTTATGCAATGCATGGGCAGTCGTACACGACTTGATTTCTTTATCACTTCACTTTCAATAATTTATATTATATTGTGCAAGTTGATAATTATTTAATACAGGAATCAAGTGAAGAATGCAGTCGACACGATTCAATACAACACACTGAGAACATTGAGAACGACTGGATCCATGAAGATCTCTTGTCCCCGTTTCCTCTACATCTATATCCATACATCGTAAAATCCCACCTTTCTTCTCCTCTTTTCATCTCGCCATTAATAATACAGCTAAACAGTATTTTTTTTATTGAAGTGTCACAGAGGGAAAAGCTTTCTCCTAAATATAGGATGACATTCTATTTAATTTGGGAAAGTCTTTTCTCATTGTCAAATATTTCAAAATATTTTGATATATTCACCTGTGATTTTCTTTCACCTCAAATTTTTTTTTTTTTTTTTTTTTTTTTGCACTAATTTTTTAGCTGCCACCAGCCAGTACTTTCACTCTCAAGAGGAATTAATCACTCAATTGATACAATAAAGTAGAGTATTTTAAGTAGAACAACTTTAAATGCAGCATGTCCACTTATCACATGCAATTGATCTTTGCGACAGGTGAGTCGGCACTTGCGGCATAACCGTTATATCTCTCTTCTACCACTCTCATCTCACTTATATTTATTCTCATTCGGTTTGAAACATTTGAAAAAGAAGATTCTTAGGCGTATATACAATAACAATGTTGATCGTTTCCTTCTGTCTCTTCCTCTGATGACCCGACGCTTTTTTTTTATATATATATTTTTTATAGTCTTTACACACTTTCTACTTATTACTTTTTTTCTTTTTTGTTTTTTTTTTTTTTTTTCATTACCTATTTATTACCCTCACGAGTCAACAAAAAAAAAATTGATATGTCCCATTCTTATTTTTAATTACATCAGTAAGTTGTATGTATCATTAAAAAAATATATATACATACATGTTCATGACTTCCAGTCGAATTGAATGCTGCATATTGATAAATAAAACATAAGATATTTTTGTTAATCTGTGTTCCGTTTCTATTGTTTTATTAAAATCTCTGTAAAACACTTGTTGCACAATCAGAAATTGTTACGGTAAATAAATTTTTCATTCTTAGCGCCTCACGTGTATATATGTCAAATCAGGTATTTAATAATTCTGCCTCACGACATAAAATACAAAATAAATACTACAGTTTTAATTCTTAAGCTTTCCCTCCACTTGACTTTCATAAATGCACTGTAATATATAACACGTGTAATACATTTTTGACAAAAAAAATTGCCAATTAATTATGTTGTTTTATTGCACACAGAAATACAAAATGTAAATGCATGACAATTATTCATTCAACTGAAATAATTCCGATTCATTAAATATGATGGTCCTCTGATTTCTAGCTACACCATCTGCATATGCAACAACGGTATTTTATTTTACTGAATCACTTGTTCTGCTGCAAAACATGTCTGTTGATAATAGATATTTTTTATAACCATCAATCACAACGGTCGGATGATTATAAGAAGGTCAATCATACTTTCCATTGTACTGCTTCATGATAAACCGAGCTAGCCATGGTATAGAATTAAAATAGTAACTAGTATCAACATATGGCTTAAGACTCGTTATTGCGGTGTTTTTATAATATTTCTAATTTTTTGCATATAAATGCACTAAGTTGATTTTGAAAAAAATAATAATAATAAATAAGAAGTTTCATTGTTTTATTTCAATTCAATATCCGGCTCGTTTGTAAATAAAAATTATATCATTTTCGAAAAATACGTATAATATATTAATATGATAAAAAAAAAAAAAAGTCCATCACTTTAAATTATTATCTGTGATGTATTCGTGACGATTTATAATTCAATTGAGAATTTTTATGGGATAAACGTGATTGAGGTTGCAGTTTCCTCTCCGTATAACGTTAAAGGAAATATCGATACATTCTAGTACGTAATGCAACACGTACGTGTATATATTTGTTAGATGATAGACAGTAAAGCTTCCGGCAGAATTTCCTTTATTTGAAACAAGAGTCAACCATGTATCTTTATTTATCACTTTCTAAGATATAATTTATACTTTTATAAATTGCAATCTGTCCAAATAAAGATTTCCCTCAGAATTATATTGATGAGTGTTTGCTTCACTGTCATTTGTGTGTTCTACTTGTACTGCCATTTACTTTACGATATTCTACTTGAATGCAGATTATCAATTATATATTTTTTATACAGATAATGGAATCATAGCATATAATTTTTGTCCAATACAAATGTACACATATAATAAGTGATAAATCACTTGAAACAACTTTAGAAATCTCGAATTTCATGATTTATCACACATACAAGATTTCCATATTAATAATTCATATAACAAAAAAATATCTGTCATTTTGTTTATCAATAATAATGAAATTCTATATTACTTAACTTGTTGTATACTTGGAAAAATTTTATCTGCAAAACAATGGAATTCATGAAACTACTGAGATACACATACATTCATTGCCAGTAATTACTGACTTTCTATGAAAGATAATGTAATTTCAAAACTCACTAAATATTGATATTACGCAATGTAAATAAAAATAATAAATTTTATTATAACATGTAATTAACACCTACAATACGCTATTATTATTAAATCCTGATAATTAACTCGTGTATTATTATGCAGTTAATTTCACTTTATTTTTTATAATTTTGCTGTATAGTAATTTTATTTACGAAGATGTGTAAATTTTATTCAGAGAATATCCACCCACACATTTTTTTTTATTTATTCTCTTGATCATCGGCCATAACTTGATTAACCGGGTGTCTCTATATGCGCATATAAATAATAATTATGTAAAAATATGTCCCATAGAATACGTTATATAAACATCATATAGGCACAAAGGCTTGTCCCATTGGTATGAGGCAATAATAAAATATATTCAGTGCATGAGTGCCCCCACCGGCGCGCCCACCATCGGCTTGCCAATCCCATATTTTTTCTCATCTAATCACTAGTTTCCAGGAAATATTCAAGTATATTCATAATATCATCTATAAATCATATAATATTTGATTTTAATTAATCATTGATTCACAATATTGAAATTTTTTTTATATTAATACAAAACAAAAAAAAAAAATTTTTTTTTTTGAACAATAAAAAATAAATTTTTAAAAAGTAACGTTTGTTATGTAGGTCATTGGATTGATCATAGTTCGTTACACTGGAAAAAAAAGAAAAAAAATAAAAATAAAAAAAACAATAAAATAGTAAATTTATTTACATAAATTTACCTGAAGAAAAAAATGCAAATAAGATCAATTAAATTAAAATACGTGAATATTGAGTTGAAACTTTGAGGTAGGTAAATTAACTCATCTGAATAATGTGATTGGTATTATTTAGTTGAAGCAACTGTATTATAAGTCAAATAATTAATTTACTAATAGTATATATATATATATATATATAATACAAATTAAAAATATAAATTGATGTATAAAACGAAATAATTAAGAATGAAATGTGTATAATGATATATTTGATGTGTTGAGAAAACGAAATCACTCCTTTCGGCACCTGATTAAATGTTCTATCAGCAGAACTAATATAGTACAAGGCAATAATAAATATTCATTTGCAGTAATTCCCACGAGTCTATAAATAGAATGTCTGATCGTGGTCAGCATAATGAGAAAAAAATTATCCTGAGAAAGACAGAGAGTGAAGAAAACGAAGGTATCAACTCATGATACTTCAAGTATAGATGTTATATAAAGAATATACACAAACACATAAATATATACAGTAAATAAAGTAGTGTACCATGAAAAAAAAAAAAATAATAATAATAATAATAAATAAATAAATAAATAAATAAATAAATAAATAATAAAGGAAAGTGGTGACAGCAAAGTGACAATGATTCAATTACAAAGCTCAGAAAGTTGATACTATAGAATTAAAAGTTTCACGTAAGACGATATCTTTTTTATTCAATCGAGTGAATTAATACTGCTCGCTTAAAATTATTTCTTCTTACTTTTACAATACCTCACATATCCATATATCACTACTTGTTTCCAATGTTATATTATCGTATATTATCGTTTAATCGAGTTTTTATAGCATTAATAAATTTCGAGCTATATAATTTAAGTGATATTCAATATTTTTTTTATTTTTTTTTTTTTTTTTTATTATTACATAGAAGAATTATTTTATCCAGAAACTTTCATGTAAATATGAGACTAAAGTTTAGGTACTTGCTAGGAATAATTGATTTATTTTTTATTTTTTTTTTAATTCCTCCGTAATTAATTTCTACTTTATTTACTTTATTTACTTGATGATAATTGTGTCATACTCTGAAGTCTCAATAAGTACGAATAATAACTTGTATTATTGAATTTATATGGATAAAGTACAAATGGAGCTTATGAATTCAACACGCAAAAAATATAGGATGTGTCGCTTTCACATATTGCAGTCTATTTAATCATCGCGAAAGTGTGTTAAGTGTTAAAGTAACATCCGGAACAACATACTTAGACTTGCAGTGTACATATATAATCTTAAAAATTTGAAATTTATATATTATTTATTTTTTTTTTTTTTTTACTATTACAATATCATAGCTGTGTAATTGATGATAAAAAAAAAAGAAGTTTTTTTTAATAGTATTTTTCTATTATTTTTCATTTGATCATTGATCACACTTCTTCACATTGCAATTACTTACAAGAATCATTAAATTTTTTGGGTAATAAATTATTATTTTTTTATTTCAAGTTGATTAACCCTGAGGATTACCTTTTGTTGCTCACTCATTTGCAATGTTGATTAATCAATCATGAATTAAAATACAAAATTTTTTTTTATTCCTTAATTTAATGCAAGTTTGACAACCTGTAGTATTCCAATGACAATATGCCATAATAAAATAATACATACCAATATTGATTTAAGTTTAATGCCTCCACGTATGTTTGACAAACGTGAGTTGATTTACAATAATTTTGCAACACCAATTAATTCACATCATGATTTGACGCGGGACTTATTTGTAAACATAAATTAGTTTTATTTTATGTTAATATTTGTATTAAATATTTCAATTCAATAATCAACTCACTGGATTTCTATGTATAAAAACAAAAAACGTACAGAAAAATCAAACTAGCGATTTTTTTTATATCATCGACTTCCAATTGTTAATTGTATTCCAAATAAACTGTTAATCAGAATTTTCATGTATCGTATTACACATATACACAATGAGAGAGATTAATTTTTTTTTTCTTTATTAGTAAGTGAAAAAAAAAAAAAAAAAATTTTTTTCCAAAAAAAAAAAAATTCAAACACTTTTTGTTATACTAATTTTTATGTCCTTTCAATTAAATAATAATTATTTCAATATATTCCAACTTTCTTGTTAGATTATTTGAATGAATTATTGAGTGAGAGCGATGGAACCATAAAGTAGCACCAGTGTGTGTGTGCACCTGACCGACATCTAAATCAGACTGAGCCTTACTGAACATTCAACGTTATTCACGCCTTCCACAAACCTCTCACGGTCATATCCTCACCTTCACTCCATTTATTTCTAATACTATGGTATTATGAATACTACTTATTTACGGTATTATAAATGAAATAAAAAATAGTTGAAAATCCATTATTAATCAATTTATATTTATTTCACGATATAAATATCCCCCACACATTTGATTAATCACTTTTCACTTGAGTTTCTTTAATTATTTTTCATTCGTATTATTGATAAAATCTTTTTGATTAGATGGTGTCAATTGGTATGTACAATTCTGTCAATAATTGATAATCTAAATTATCAATGGTATCAACTGTATCCATAGAGTATTAAAATATAATTAAAAAATAAAGCGAATATTTATCGTACCGAGAAGAAATTCTAACACTTTACTTAAATATTAATTATATATAAATTGTTAACAGTATTATTAAGTTGTATTTGTTGCTTCTGGCATACATTATTTCATTACTCTTCTTTAACGGTTTACAAACGGTAAATTAACGTATATATATATATATATATATATATGTGTATAATTTACGATGAGACATATCGCGCGAGAAATATATAAAATATACTTAATTACGTTAGACAATGATGCAGAAAAAAAAAAAAAAAATTATATCTAAATATATAAGATGAATAGACGTATGCATTATGCATTTTCCAACTATTACAAGCGGGATCGCTTAGCATGTGATATTTATCAGGTGCGCGAGAAAAGATTTAAAAGGAAATCCCGACTTAGAAGTTTACCGCTGGACACACACACACTCTCACATAAGACCCCACACAAAGAGGCCTTTTCGTTGGATTTCTGGGTGTCCACTGCTATCCCGCTGGCATTCTCAAAACTGAAAAAATGTGTCATTCATGCGATAATACCAACTGTAGTCGGCGCGAGCCTATTTCAATAAAGATAAACCCGCTGAATTTGTGTGCGGGAGAACGATTAAATGTTTCCAAGTACTCATCATTAGCGTTAATCAGTGTCTCAATTCTCCAATATACCTTAAAAATATATATATATATATATATAAACGGTTACTAGATACAGATAATATGATGAAAAGTAATAAAATTCCACTCTACAACTATATTTATTCATACTTACACAACTTAACTTTTCATTCTCATCAGATAATAACGGGTGAGACTACCATCACTTATACACACACACACACACATATATATATATATATACATATATGTAACATGAAAGTAAGATATGAATATATACATATGCAATCATATAATGGCACAGCCACCATTACGTGAAAGCAATCATCAATAATATTCTTTGCTATCAAAAAAAAAAAAAAAAACGGGAAAGAAAGAGGAATTAAAGATATGTTGTCTTATATATTTCACTTCTCTCAGTGAAAATTATGGAGAAAGAAAGTAGATGTATATAATCATTTTAAATATGATATTATTTCTTGGTGAAATTATCAATTGTTTGTCACTAATAGTTATCCTTTGAATATATTCAATATATATATATATTTAATTTATTAGGTGTTGTTTATTTTATTTTCAATATACGATTTGATGATATATGATAGAAATATAGTTGTGAAAAAGCCCACAACCATTGTGCCCGAATATTTTGCTTTACGTTCCTTATCGATTGACGCCTGTGCAGTGGAGAACTCGTCTTCACAAGTAGCCCTTTCCTCAGTGAAAATATTAATTGTTATTCATTCACGACTCAGTAGTACCGTGGACTGGTTCATATCTATTTTGAATTTAATATTTCTTGATTTATTCATAGAAGTGTTACAGTAATTAATATCAAGATTATATTGTCATGATTGATGTAAGACTTATAATTGTGTACGACGTAGGATGTCAATAGTTTTGTTATTTTTACTACAAATGATTTTTCATTCATCAAAATATTCTACGACTTTATCCTATCTTTAATTTTAATGATGATGTCTATTACAGTGACAAGGTCTCTATATATTTGCAATGACATCACTTTTCTATTTGTTTGTTATCCAAAAAAAAAATAAAAAGTGTACACATAAAATCAAAATATAATATCAAGTATTGCTAGCGGTGAGTGATGAAATTTATAAATTATTCAAGTATAAATATAAAATTTCACTGTTGATACAAAATATAAGTTATTGCGCAATTTAACGATTGCAAGTGAATTAAATAATAAAGATGATAACTTTCATTTATACACAATGCTTTATATTTTTCATATATATTTATATTCAAAAATTATGGCAAATATATATCAATAATATTGACAATAAATTTTTTATATTTGTAAAATTAATATTTATTTATATTGGCGAATGTTTATGTAATGCATCAGCACACACCATTGACATATAAATATATTGATATACGTATTCTCTTATTTTGAATTTTGTACAATATCTTATGTATAATATCAATAACAAAAGATGAATATAAAATTAATAAGATATAAAAATTGTCATTAAAAAAAAAAATATTTGATGTTAAAAATGAAAACATTAAAAATTATTACCTGATACAAAAAATATATTATTGACCAATTGTATTTGATGAATTACTAATATTTGATTCAAATTTCCAGTATTTTAATTATATTTAAAAAAAAAAATTTTTTTTTTTTTTTTTCCCGTCTCTTTTACAAAGATTTTTTTGTGCAACGAAGTTTAATGATAAGGCTCCGAACTGGGGCGATTTCATTCTCGCCCTCAATATCCGTATCGTGATCTTTTTACATATTCATTACAAAAACTCTCTCTCGCAAAATGTCCGAGCATATTTCATGTATGGCTACTAGATAACCTATACATAGGTGGAATTAGGATATAAAATTTTATAAATATAAATGAGCCATATGCAACTTATGTGAAAGATGATATATGATTTATGACTTTTTAAATGATTAAAAAAAATTTTTTTGTTCTGTTTAATGTTTCAGAAAGTTCAGCTAAAATCGCCATCAGACAAGATGAAATGATGATATTAAAATTGAGCGATAAAAATTTATTTGACGAATATAAATTTTATAAATATAAAACAAAAGACAAAAAAATTCATTTTAAAATGGAAATATAATAAATAATATAAAGTGTAGTGTTGGAATATAGAGGAAAAAATAAGAGGTAAAAAAAAAAAAAGAAAAAAAAAGAAAAATGTCAAAGGCTGAGTCGCATTCATCATCTTTACTTCCACCAACTGGTAATAATACTCTTGCGACAATTCCACCGCCAACCTGTCGATTGTTGCGATCTCCAAGTCATGAGAGCGTGGCAACAGAGTTATCACTTTGCAGTGTATTATCAATAGCTAGTGATGCAAAAGGTAGTAATCGTTTAATTGCTTTTAAATCCTTTACTGACTTTCAATTGGCGAGTCGTGGTTTATCACCTAATCCGGATACTGGCGATAACGTAAGCAACAGGTTAGAAATATTTTTAAAATTCTAATTTATGTAGAAACTTTCTTCCTTCACTCGTCATTATGAATACATACATATTTATTTATATACTGAAGATGATGTCTGAGTCATCGAACTTTTTAATGTGTTGTTTAATTTTAATATTTTCTCACTTTTTGAATTCTTTTAAATATTTCTTGACAATGTGTTAATGACATAAATTATATACAGTTACATCAATTAGTATGAAGATAACATAATGTAACTTTTAAATTTTTATTTTTTAAATTATAGACCAGTAGATATTCCAGAAATTCTATGGTTCGAGGAAGAAACAGAATTAATTCGTAGTTGTGGTGCTCTGTCATCCGCCCTTGGACTTCAAAAAAGCTTCAGTACCAGTGATATATTCCAATTGACTAGTCCCAAAGCTACTGACAGTGCCCAAGCATTGCGGTCAGCGGTTTCAGTATTGGCACTGAATTCAGCGGCTTATCGAGGTATATTACTAGATCAAAGAAGATTAGATCAAACTTCACGATCATGCAGCACTTGGGTGGCAGTTGGTGATATTGCGAGCACATCACAATTACCCAGTCCTCACGGTGGCGGTACTGCTCATCAATCATCTTCTACGTCGCATCAAAATCATATGCCATTTACAGCAGCAGATCTAGTACGATCAGTAAACAAAAAAGTCCGTCAAAATTATATTCAACGCAGGTAACAGTAAATAATAACTGATATTTCTCGAAAAATTAATAAATATTTTCTTCAACATTATTATAATAAATATTTTTTATGTAGACTTTTGACTACTTATCGTGCACTGGAACGACTTTCACAAAGTGAATTCAATTTGGATAGGCTAGAAGCGGTAGCGTCTGCCGCACAAACAACACCGGGGACCACACTCGTCGTACCTGGAAGTGCGTCAAGTGTCAGTGGCTCTGATGTTGCTGGTCAAAAATGTAAAAATTATTCTCTCACCATTAATGACGTTGAACGCGAACGTGGTAAGCATTTGAGTAAATATGAACGGAATATTATGATATTTAATTGGCTACATAATCTTGATGATAGTCCAGATTTAAATGTTCAATGAAAAAATGAAATTGATGTGTCAAAAGAAATTATCACAGCGAATAATTTATCAAATTAACACATGTCTATTTATAAAAAATTTTATATCAGATATTGACGTACGATTTTATATTAATTATATTTAATTCATCACATTTATTTCTCCAACAAATGCCTTATGTTCACACGAATATTCATTTTATTGATAAATAATTGTGAGCGTGACATTGAAATTATTCATACTCACGTTTAATTGTCGACTAATCACGAGTATTCTTATAACTATGTCGGCAATAATTATAATTAATCCACAAATTTATATATAAATAAATACATATATACATATATTATTATATATATTATTGTCTAAAGTGACAGAATTGTGAATTTTCTGAAAAACAGGAATTATTGAAAGATTAATATATAAAACATACAAAAAATTAGCATCTGTTTAAATTACATAAGATTATCATAAAGACAGAGGCTATTTTACATGGATTACAATTGTAATCATCATTAAATTCACAATTATTATTATTATTATTATTATTATTATTAAAATAATTTTCCATCCTATTTATAAAATCCGCAAAAAATCAGGTAAGACAAAACAATTTAAATATCCGTCCTACCTTGGTCAACAATATACAATTTAGCATTTGGAAATATATATTCTAATTCATGAATAAATAATATATAAATATCCGATTGAACATGAATATGATGATATCATGAAAGAATAATGGTGCTTCATTAAATGTCGCATAATGGGAATAAACCAAAAAAAAAAATGTAAAATTCACTTTTACACACGTTTAAATTTAAATTATTAATGATGAAGAAAAACAAAAAAAAAAAAAAAAAAAAAATTATCACAAGAAAATCGTTGTGAAAATCAAATGATTGAAGAGTCTATTGATGATTTGTGAAATATATATCATTTTATTACTTAAATATAAATAATAAAATTGAATATATCATAGGAGGTATAATAATAATAATAATTTATTTTTCATTCGTATTTATATATTTTAATCTTTTTAATTATTGTATGATAAAAAGAATCTAAACATTAAAAATTGACGTATAATGTTGGTATTATTTTATTAATAATTTTTAAAATATGGGAAAACCGTTTATTAAAATTATTTTTAAGAAAAGTTATATATACATCAAATATTCATTTTAAAAATGCAAACAATTCCAGGATTTCCTTGACTATCAAGTTTATTAATAATTCAATTTTTCTTTTCATACACTTTATACTTATGGAGTTAATAGAAAAGAAAAAAAAGTAGAAAAAAAAAAAAAAAAAAAAATACCGAATGTACATATAATAATGTAAATTTGATTTTTATGAAATATAAATAGCTCATTCTGACTCAGTGCCTGAACTACCCTCAGACTCGTATTCACCAACATTGATAGTAAATCTGTATTCTTGATCACATCCAAGGTAAGCATCACTCATAAAATATAAAGTATAAGAATGTTGACCAGCCGATGGTGCCACAAAATCAAGTTTAACTTTGGCTTTTTGTTGTAAAGTTAATCTCTTAATTGATAATAATGAGTTGGTTTTCGGATCACCAATCACAACCCACCAGCCTTCTTCACGTTTTTGTGGGAAAAATGGAGCGACAACTGGACCCACCACCTCATCTTCACGTTCAAGTTGAACAATAACATTAACTGTGCCACCACTATGTAGACTATCTCTATCTTGTATTTCATACGACATCTCGATATTTGGATATCGATTGCAAAATTTCGCAACATCCGCCATTTGTGAATCAGTTAATTGTAGTAATCTATATCTATCATCATCGTCCAATTCCATGACGTCAAACACAGTCTCAATACCCTTTTCCACGCATCGTTTAATCATATCAGCATTGAAATGTGGCAATTGTTTTAAATATGAATCTTTAGACCACATAGCTTGTGTAACCATTTGAGCAAGTTCCATAGCCGCTACAGCCGGAGCCAACCAACCGGACGAACTCAATACATCAACACAAGCTTGAATGAGCCTTATTGCTTTACTCAATACTAATTCGGTATCTTTTTGGAGCTCTGTACGTAATTGAATTCGCGAAAGATGAGCTTGAAGTAATAATTGTGACTTGACATGAGGATCAGCCATTTGTGTTACCTGAGGTGCGTGTGGTAATCTTTGTGCTAAACTCTTCAATAAACTTTCTTCACGTTGTCTTACGGGAATAGTTTCATATTCAGCGGCTGCCGATATTATTTCTAATAATCCACGTATTTTTGTTTTATTATTGAGCGACAAGCTAAATAATTCAATAGTCGCATAATTTATATAATAATACGCAGCAATCATTCCAAGATTGAGTGGCAAAGTATCCATTTCATCCTCAACTGCTACACATTTTGCTTGTTCAAGATCACTCAATGTTCTTTCAACCATTTCTGACAAGTGATCGGATAAATGCCTATGAGTTATTCCTTGTAAACCATAATAATTTGGATTTTGTGTCAATCTTCTGTATAAAAATGTCCATGTCAAATAATCGACGGCATCCTGTTTATTTTCAATTGTTTTTGTTACAATTTCAGCATTGAAATGATCATGAAGCCTGTGATCCAAATGACTCTCAACTGGTAATGGTTCATTTAAGAATTTTTTGAAGAAATCTTTTTTTGAACTTTGACACAGTAATACACATTTTGCGTCGTCATCTTCTAATGGACGATTTGCTCTCGCTACCATTTGCAATACATCAGTAATTGGATAGTCTTCATAAGCATGTGTTTTACCATTGTAACATTGTGTGTCCATAACTATTACTAAGTGCGAGCTAATTGATAATCCCCAGCATAGATCACGAGTAACAACAGCCACTTGAATTGCTCCACTGTCAAACAGTTGTTCAACCAAATGACGATCATCGTTGGATAAACCTCCATGTAAATATGCAACACCCTGTGATAATGTTTCACGTAATGTTTTATCAGTCATTCGATCTAAAAATGGTTTTATGTCCGATTCTTCGGCGTGGAAAAATCTCGATGGTTGACCTTCGGCCGCGGCAAATGTGAGTAATTCAAAGGCTGTTGATCTCGCCTGTCGACGAGTCGGTACAAAAATTATTATTGGTTTGTGCGGTGCATGGCGTAGAATAGCATTGTAAACAGGCTTAGCCATTGCTGCAAGTCTGGAAGCATTGTGAGTGATATTTATTCCTTGAACGTGCAACTCAAGTGGTATCGGTCGTACGGATGGATGAAAGTTAAATGTTGCGGCTGCAGGGGCACCAAGCCACTGTGCCGCATCTTTTGCATTGGCTAGTGACGCTGATAGTGCAACAATTCTAGTTGGTTTTTCCAATTGTGATGATATATAACGTGCTCGTGAACAAGCAACTTCCAATACTGGACCCTCCTCACCACCAATTAATTGTAATTCATCAACAATAAACAATTGAATATTTTGTACATTTTTTCTCTGCTTCCATCGACGTGAAAGTACGTCCCACTTATCAGCAGTAGTTATTATTATTTGTCCTTTCGCAAGTAATTTCAGGTCTGTTCCAGTTTCACCAGTTAACAAAACAACTTTTCGACCAAGTTGATGATTAAATTTTGTTAACCAATCAGCGTACACTAGTTCAGCTAATGGCTCTTTACTGACCATGTATACACATCGACCATCGAGATTTTGTGTTAATAATCTCAGTACAGCAAATTCCGCAATTGTTGTTTTTCCAGAACCAGTTGGTGCTCCGATAAATACATTATCATCAGAGTTATATACTGCATTAAATACCTGAGTTTGAATTGGATTAAATTGCGGAAATTTATCTGTATAAAGATTTTCAAATTTAGCATTTCGTAATGCAGTTATGGGCAATGGTTGAAGATCCAAAAGTTCCGTTGGAGGTAAATTTTTTTCTGGCAATATAAGATGACGAAAACTTACGGGCAATTGTGTTTCAGCGCCTATCCATCGATCAGATACCACACGTAAAAAATATTGCGGTGGTAATGGTTCAAATACAGGTACAAAAAATTTTATCAGATGCTCATCAGATGCGTATTTAGCTTTTAATAAAAAGTATTCATGATGAAGAATTACTTCTGAGTCTACATCCTCAACTAGAATCCAAAATGCTTCAGATGCACCGTGAACTTTCTCGTCCCATTGAAAATCCGGTGTAATTGTTAGCTCAACACGTAATGTTGAACGGGTAATCGGCTGAATGTGCGTTGACAGCTCGAGTTTTGGAAATTGATGAATATATTTGTGAATTGTTTTACCAAGTTTTGGCATACGAATCAATTCTCCAATTTCATTTGGACCCAAATCGTACAATCTTTCCCAAGGAAAATTTTTCTTCTCGATTTTTTTAACAACTTCCTCTGGCATTTTTCGAAATTGTCGTAAGGGTGACATTGATTGCCATATACGTCTATCAATCATTTTACAAAGTGATACACATTTATCAGCTAATTGTGCCCATCCTCGATATAAAACAATTTCAAATATGGCACGCATTAATCGCGATGCAGATTGCGTAACAAAAACCATATCTGACATCAATGCAAATCCTTCAAGTTTCAATTGTGAAATATATGCCTGTAAAAGAACATTAACCTTTGCACTTGGCTCTTCAATACTCTCTTTGATGGGTATCGGTACTCGTTCCATTAATTTTTGCAACTCCATTTTTTCCTCCTCCCGCACATTGATATGTTTAAATTCACCAGACAATGAAAATACCCGGAATAATTCAATTTCACTCAAAGTTCTCTTCAACAATTGATTATACGTTGACATTGTTTCATGGGTACAATAATAATGGGATGCTATTCTTCCTAGTTCAGTTGCCTGGAAGTTTCCAGATTTGCGATCGTACTTAATCAATCCACTTCTATCTAATCCAAGTGCAGCTGAATGAATTAAATCGGCACGATGGAGTTCAAGAAGAGGATCTGATTGTAATTTATCTGCACTAATAGCATATAAATTAGGGCATCGTAGCATTCTAATATACAAATAAGTGTATCCAAGCCACGTTACTCCATCTCGAATATTTTGTATTGTACCGAGGACTATCTCAGCATTTAACATGTCAGGCATTTTGCTTATTAATTGCGACTCAATTGGTAATTGTTGATTTAATAGTGAGAGATAGTATTGAAGTTCACTGTGGTTTGTTATCAGAATACCTTCACCCTTAGTATCATATTGTGGACGACCGGCACGACCTAACATTTGTAGAACATCTAAAGCGCCAAGTTCAACCCACCGACCCTTTTCCGGATTATAAATCTGTGTACCTTTAATAATAACTGTGTGAGCGGGAAGATTAACACCCCAAGCAAGTGTAGCAGTTGATACCAATACTTGAATGTGACGATCTGCAAATAAATCTTCAACCAATGTACGATCAACTCTCGTCATTCCAGCATGATGTATTGCAAATCCATAAGGCAATAAATCTTTAAGCTCTTGATTTTTTACTTGTTCTGCTTCGGCTCTTAATACCTCCATTGACGCTGAGCCTTCTCGTAAAAATTGTCCCAATGTATCTTTTTCCAAGCACATATCTCTGATTGCACGCGCAGTTTTTCCCGTCTCCTTTCGTGAATGTACAAATATCAATACTTGATTCCTTCCCGCGTGTTCCATTGTTTTTTCATAAACAATTTCATTCATTACTTGGAAACGTTTCAGTGCTTTTTTTTCCGTCACACCAATGTATTGTTGTTCAAGTGCAACTGGTCGATAGCTATTATCGAAGTAAAATAAACCTGTTTCCGGTTTTATACGAAGAAAACGGGCAACATCTTGATAATTTGGCAGTGTCGCTGATAAACCAACTAAACGTACATCTTCCTGGACTGTCTCGATATTTCTAATAGTACGAGCAATAAGAGCTTCTAATACTGGACCACGTTCATCGTGAAGTAAATGAATTTCATCAATAATTATTAATTTAACTAAAGATGTAAATGTTTTTTCACCACCTTTTCTCGTGATTATATCCCATTTCTCTGGTGTACAAACTATGACTTGTGTAGCGGCTATTTGTTCACGTGTTAATTGATGATCACCCGTCAATTCAGATACTGTAAGATTGTAACTTGCCAAACGTTTGCCAAAATTACCAACCATTTCTTGTACGAGTGAACGCATTGGAGCAACATATATTATTTTAAATTGATCAGCCTCAATTGTACCGTCCGCATTAATGTGTTTACCAATTTCGCGCATCATACAAAGAAGTGCAACATTAGTTTTACCAGCACCAGTTGGTGCGCAAAGCAATATATTTTCATCACTTTCCAATGCAGTATGTTGCAAACGACTTTGAATTCTATTGAGGTTCGTGAATTTATCAAATGCCGGTTGTACGTATTTTGGTAATTGTTCAATAGGAAAAAGTTTTTCATTATCACCGAATGGCTTTGGCTTTAAAGCCGGTACATGTACCTCTTCATATCCTTTTCTTTGCTTTCGAAAACTTCCGTCTGGTAATTGACAACGTTTATTTGCCATAAAATGACTGCCTTGTGCAAATACCAAATCCTCCAAATCAATTACATTTCTTGTACCTTGTACTTGACCACCTGGACCCCCCGTATCCTCATTTTCTTCACGTCTTTTACGTTGAGCTCTTGCCTCCATTGTTTCATCAGCATCATCCTCACCTTTTCCCGTATCTAACTGTCGTAAAATTTTTCCCAATGATGGATCATCATTCATTTTATTACGTATTTTTTGTCTTTCCGAATCTGATTGTGATGATGCAAGCATCGTGCAATAAGCAATCATGTGTCGATATTTTTTCAACTGTTTGATAAAGTCAAAACAATCATAGCCGAGTAAGAGGACCAATTGATTTTCACAATCACGATCGTCAACAGCGTCTTTTAATACTGCAAGAACTTCTGCTGCTCGAGCCTGTGAAACCATAGCATCATCATATATCCTGCTTAATCTTCGTTGTAACCAATATGCGTCAATGTCCAGAGGATGAAGAGTTTTTTCTTTCTTCATTTCTTCTGCGCCGCCAAGATTTTCTGCATGTATTGCACGATCAACATTCGCCTCCTCACCTTCATCGCCTTCATCATCATTTTCACGCACTTCTCCATGAGCATCTTCATCATCTTCTTCACTACTCTCTTCAAACTGTACATTTATTCCATAAGTTTCATCAATATTTTCTTCATTTGTCAATGTTTTTTCTTCACTACCAAAATCAGTAATTTTTTTTCCAAGATTTACCAATAATGCAAATCTTTCATCAGCTAATGCACCCAACAATAATTCGGTTTCTTTTTTTTTCTCTTTTTCTTTGAGTCGATCATTTTTTAAAACCGCTAAAACTTCATCAGCCGCTCCACAAAGTATATCTCGTGGTTGATCACCTAAGGCTTCTTGAATAAAACTAAGTAATACCTCATATGTTTGACGTGTCTCTTGAGTTTTAGGTCTGTATACAATTCCCACCATTTCATCTACACCCTCAGAAAGAAGAGTTGCACCTTTCATCCTGGTAAAATCGTATTGTGCTTCATCTCTTTTTTGGCGTCTAAAAAAAAATTTTAAACTTGTTTAATATATTCATCTCAGTATAAGGTATACGATACAACATAAGTTAAATTATGATTAATTAATGATAAATAGAAAATATAGAAATATTTACTTGAGTTTACGTTCTTCTGCTTTACTGGGTTTATTTCTTTGAGCTCGATCACCCATTCTTGTCCCGTCCAATTTTCCCACCAGGGACATAACCTCACCGGTAGCTTCATCTCGACTACGTCTTTCAATTAATCGAACGTCAGCTTGTAAAACAAGATTGGAATTCTAGAAAAATAATGCAATTTTGTTTTACAATAATAGTATAATTTCTATAGTTTACGCATCATTCTAACCGCAAAGTTGATGACCCGATACTCAAAATACAATAATTACAAGTAATTTATTCATAAATTTATAAATAATTATTTTTAGAAAAATTTTAAATATAAATTATTAAATGTATGAATTGATTTATATTGTATCTATTGAAAAACATACCGCTTTGTATTCGTATTGAAGTTGACGTGCTGCGGCATCCGCCATATTCGTATCAACTACTGTATAACAGCGTGCACTTTTATGTTGTGAATCTGTATAAACTATATAAAATCGAATAGGATAATGCTCCCACCAATGGAAATGGCAATTAAAAACTATACATATTTGTAGTCGACCCGCCTCTCTAATTTTTGAATGTTAGTACTGTGACTTGGCGCCACCGGTGGCCAATGCTATTAATACATTATGGTGATTTCCGGTCTTTGCACCTATTATACCATATGTATTTTCTATTTGAAAAATAAATAGATACAAAAAATTTAGTTAATAAATTTGTTAAATTTTTCACACATGCGAATTAATTTGAATAAATAATATCGGAAAATTAAAAATAAGACTGATGCTGAAAAACATAATAATTAGAATAAGAATTACAGACCGGAGTGAATAACGGAGTGAATATAACGTGAATCAGTTTCCAATGCAAGTCGATATATCTTTTACCCGCGGATTGGTCCAAGTGTTTATTTCCTATTTTGTAATATGTATTCATTTTCATTGTAAATTGAGCCTAATACATTCTTCACAAACGTTATTATAGTGAACATATTTGGAATATCTGATTTCACATTTACGTATTACACATAATTGCTAAGTACTTACACATAATAAAGTTGCATTTAATTTTATATAAGTATTTAAAGAGAGTTGGGAAAAAATGTTGGAAGTGAAATATGATAGTGGAAAAGCAACGAGGACAATTTTTAAATGTTGTACGAGTCTTTGTTTAGAAGAAATATGGAATATTCTTCATAGTAAAGTATGTGTATACAAACATGACAATCTATTACTTAACCTATCACGTATGTGAAATACGTAGATTAAAAAAATTTCTATGTGTTTTTAGGGTTTGTCGGAGGAACATTTTTATATTTTACACAATGGGCGAATTGTTCAGAGAAATAATAGTTCAATTGATGGATCTGCAACAATTATTCCAAGATTGGTTGGAGGCAAAGGTGGATTTGGTTCCATGTTGCGTGCAATCGGTGCGCAAATTGAAAAAACAACAAATCGCGAAGCGTGCCGAGATTTAAGTGGACGTAGACTCCGTGATATAAATGAAGAAAAACGATTAAAAGCTTGGATTGAAAAACAAAGTTCTAGAGAGGATGAAGCTGCTGAACGTAAAAAAAGAAAATTAGAACGACTTTGTGCTCAGCCCAAACACGTTTTTAAGGATAAAAATTATGAGCATGAAAGGTCTGTACTTACTGAAAGGGTTGATGACGCTGTAGAGGAAGGTTTTAAAAATGTAACGGCAATTAATTCCGAGCCTGAAAAAAAAAACATGAAAAGGGGAATTAAACGGAAAACTATTCTCGATGATATGGATTCTGATATATCAAATATCTCAGATAGTGATGAATCAGATACGGAGAGTCCGAAAAAAAAATTAAGTACAGAAAGTGGTAAACAGCTATTATCTGGTGATGATTCGACAAATTCAGATGAACAATCGAACGGAAAAATTGATAGTGCAGAAATTTCTCAATGTAATTTAAGTGATGATAGAGAAAAGATATCAGTGAAAAGTGTAGATAAAAATTCAGATAATAAATCTATCGGATTGTAAGATTTTATTGTTTAAATTATGAGATTTTTGCCTCGTTAAATTAGTATATTTATATAAGTGTATTAAGATATGTGTTTAACAAGAAAAAAAAAAATCAATTAATAAAATAGAATATTTATATTATATCCGATTATTTCATATAAAAAATTGAAAATATGAAATGTCGAAATGAATTACACATTTCCATGTAAGTAAACATCTATGAGTGTACTCATGAAATAAAAATAGTATAAATCAAGTATGTGTCATTTGATGAAGAAAATGTATTAGTAATAGTAAGTTTAACGAGGCCGATATCTCGACGTTCTAGTGGCATGAGGTCGATTTATTGTCGAAAACGATTTTATGTGACTAACACAGAGTCATATTATTCAATAGCAATGGAGATAAGCTTACTTTAGGAGTCAGAGGTTTTGCAATTGCCAATCTGATGTACTGTTGGCTCAGTTATACGCTTTACATTCACGCACTTTCAATTTTTTTATTTTTATTCGTATATTGAGTGATTAATTGAAATATAAGGTAATAATAATTTTTGAAATAATAATAAAAAAAAAAAAAATTTATAATATTAATACAATATCTAAATTTTATACGAATAAATAATAATTACTATGAAATTTTTATTCAGAATGTTAAGCGTTCGGAATTATCTTCTTTATTTTATAATGTGCTGTTCATTATCACACGCAACCAGTAAGATCATTTCAATATAAACATAACTACCATAATTATACAAATGTTATATACACTTTATAAAAATAATTAATGTGGTATATTAAAATTAACTTGAAACTTCAGTTGATGTGAGTCAACATCCAAGTTGGATGTTGTTAGATCATAAAAAATGTGGAACATCATTTACTGATCGAATAATTGGTGGAAAAAATGCGTCATTGGGAATGTATCCTTGGATAGCGAGAATTGGATATGTAACTGATGGTGCTCCAGGCAATGCGAGTAAAGTAACTTCCTTTCGGTGTGGCGGTACTCTGATTAATAAATATTATATTGTCACCGCGGCGCATTGTGTAACCGCATTACCTGGCAGGTAATTAAATTTAATATTCTTTCCACTACATTAATTAATTTCACATTTATATTACATATAATAATGAACAAAAAAAGGTGAATAGATTAGAAAATAAAAAAAAAATTTTAATAGGTTCAAAGTAACAATTGTGAGATTGGGTGAGCACAATACGGAATCCAATCCCGATTGTGAAAATGAATATTGTGCTCCACCCGTTCAAGATATTGAACCAGCGCAAATAATTGTACACAAAAATTATAACACTCCACTCTTCAAGCATGATATTGCATTAATTAGATTAAATCGATCAGTTGTATATAGTGGTATGTTGTATTACCATTATTTTATCCATTAATTATTATATATAATTTATAAAATTATTATTTTAATATTTTACCATTTATCAATTAATTTGTAGATCATGTTAAGCCAATTTGTATACCCGTTGGTAATTTATTAACAAAAAAACTGGTAGGTGAAACAGCTGAAGCTGCGGGATGGGGTATTTTTGATTTAGGTAAGTATTAAATAATATTAATTTATACATAATTTTTTCTAAGAAAATTTTTTTGAAATACTATATAATTATAAATTGATATGGTATCAATAGATAATTTAAAATCGAGTACAATTTTACAAACAATCAAATTGCCAATATTGGAAACCGATGTATGTGAAAAAGTATTTAAACGTCATCGTGCCATGATTGATAATAAACAGATGTGTGTTGGTGGTCAACTTGGTCAAGATTCGTGTACTGGTGATAGCGGTGGACCACTTATGAAAGTTGAAAGTGTTGATGGGCCACCTAAATATTTTCTATTTGGTATTGTATCATTTGGAATAAAAAATTGCGGCCAAACAGCAACACCAGCAGTTTATACAAGAATTTCACATTATATTACTTGGATTTTGGAAAATGTATCGCCATAATGTATTTACATATACATATATATATATATTTTACTTGCACCATATAATAATAGAAATGATAATGAATTTTCATGAATTTTAATGATGTTTTGTTGATTCAATATTCAGTAAATAAATTTTTATTTCAAATTATTGATTTATCAGTATCTATTTATACACTCAGTGGTATCTGAATTTTTTAATAATATTAAAATACAGAGAAAAAAATGTAAACAGGCAAAGATAATCAAGGAAAAAATGAGCGGTAGGGGGAAGATAGAGAAGAAGTCAAAATTTTTCTGGCATATCATTATGATCTATATAGCATCTACATAGTATATGTATAGTTGCAAATAATATCCACATAGGGATGTAATATAACCGAATTTACGAAGCCTTAGGCACACCCATATACGGTCGATATGCATCAATTAATTTTCGAAAAGCACCTGGCTCTCATACGTTTTGGTGGCTATGTCTGATTCATCACCCTCTTTTCTTTCTCCCACTATTCCCCTCGACTCAAAGAACTTTTAATTATCATCGCCACGCGCGCTCTATATCTTCCTCTTGCACATATACGAACGTCATAATAACCAATTACAGGCTGTTTGACGAAGCCACATTCATATTTTAATTTTTTTGTTTCGTTTCACATCATTACACACAATTATCTATATTTACATGACTTCCTGTTCAATATTTGTCTGTTGTACAAAAATATATATATATATATATATATATATATATTATAATTTATTAATTTAAGTCACTATGTCATTTTATTAAATGAAAATAACTTTAGTCACTTTCATGGAAATATCCAAGTGCAATTGTTTAATAATTGACTATATGAATATTTTTTTATTCATATAGACGAATAGTATCCGGGGTCATAGACATTTTTATATAAATCAAATTATCTCATCCCCCTTTCTCTCAACTTACCAAGATTTTATTATGATGTGACGTAAACACAATAATGACGGTGTTTACGTGTTAAATTAGCAACATTTTATTATTGTTATTATTTGATGTTTTTTTTTTTTTTTCCCCTTGTAACATTATGGTTGTACTGTTGAGTGAAGGTATATATGATATATTATTGGCGGAACTTTTATTATAACAAGGCCAAGGTCTTGTTTCATCACGTTTTATATTCACATGATTATAAACGGATAAATATAATAAAAAGTACATATAATAAAGTTTATAGTGATGATCATACGTGTTTTAATAAATTCACATTTTTTTAAGGATATCTATCAAATTTATTACATACCTGTAATTTAAAATTTATTGTCAATCACATTCAATATTATCTCAGTAATCATAATAATTGATGTGAAACATGATAAATTAGTTTAATAAAAAAAATGTAAGTAAAAATTATCGAATAAAATTAAATATTCAATAGAAAATTAACTGTACTCTAAATAAAAATCTTCTATTATTACATATGACTCAATTGTCAATATATATAAATGATTAAAAAAATATATATATATATTTTTTTTTACAATTTAAATATTTTAATAAATAAAATAAAATGTACTTGAATTTTTATTGTAGTACACAGATGATGTGGTAAAATTCCAGTTTGATATATCATAAAAATTATCCAGTATATTAGTCACATTAAATAAATAATTGATTAAATGTAGATCACGTAAATTTAGAATTTGAAATTTTATATACGTGTAGCAATTTACTATGAAAAGAAAATTCTAATAATTCTGATGTTTAGGTATAACTTGTATATTACTCCATACAAGTTTCAAGTGTTTTTATTATACATAAGTACCAATGTCGAGTTCATTATATTATGCCAAACACACACACACACATATACATTATGAGTATAAGTGCATGGGAATGAGTGAGTGTGGTATGAGGCGAATACTCGTGCGCACAAGCGCGTTAAGTTATTAGAGAATCAATTACGCGTTTGCATTGTTTATGGCGACCCTGAGGCACTTGTTTTTCTGGTTCTCTCGAGTTCATATTTACTGTCCATTCAAAGCTATTTAACGACCTCTCTATCTTCTCACTCTTTCTATCTATCTATCTTTATCTCACACACTTTCTTTATCGACATGATGAAAATTATACTATGATGAGATCTACACCATTAATTATCTATAAAAATTTTTTACGTCAAAAGTCAGGCCATAAGCTTGTACGTCATTCCCGTTTATTATTCATATAAAATTAAATCAAATCAATTAAATGTATATTCAAATCTTCAATTTTCTTATCTACATTATAACAATGTTGTTGAAATAAAAAAGTTTTTTTTTTTTTTTATATTTTTTGTTTTTTGCTTTTTTTTTTTAATTAATCACTTAATTCGCGTAAATGTAGATTTTTGTTTGGTAAAGTTTCAAATAAATGTGAGTGTGTGTATGTGTGTGTGTGTGTGTGTGTGTGTATACGTATACACACAAATAAAATCCGATAAATTTAATCAATAATCGATTTTAATACCACTTTTATTATTGTTGTTATCATAACTATTATTATCATTACTTGTTTATTTATTTATTTATTATATTTTATTTATTATTTTTTCTTTTTTTGTTTCTTATTAAATTGTATATGCAGTGTTGAGGTAGTGTGAGGCAGCCAGTTACCTATATTTCATAGTAGATGAGACGTAGTTCATAAATACGCGCCGGTTCAGCAGTAAATCTTGGTTGCCACCGCGAGAGAGCGTTTATACAGAGAGGTGGTCTCCGTTGGGTCGATCTTTGCGTTGTTCACCATTCCTCTTTGTGCAGTATTTCTCGTTGCTAATTGCCGTGTTTTAACACCTATCCAATCGATCGATTCTTCATGCCTCTGGGCGCGTATTTTTTTTTTTTTTTTTTTTTTTTCCCGCTCCCACTATATAATGAATTAACAGTATCTCCGAGTATATTATAGAATAAAAATTATTTTGATGTACTATGTAGTTAGAAGGAAAAAAAAAATAATAATAATAATAGAAAATATTTAGATTTGGTAAAATGATTATTGAAAAAAAATAATAAATAAAGAAAAAAAAATTGATAAATTAAAAAATGTAATATATTTTTATCGTGGATATACATATTATCTTGTATTATTACTGTATCAATATTTTTATGTCAATTCTACTTTTCACAATGTAGAAAAAAAAAATATGTATATATATTATACGTAATATATATTGAAACCTCTCAATCAGGGAATGCCACGTGTCACTGCATACTTGTCATGATACCATAAATTTGATATAGATAACTGTCACAGTGTCATCAACAAGATGTGTCTATATATATCCCCATAGATGGTAAAAAAAAAAAAAAAAAAAAAATCGATTTATGAAATCTTTACCCGTAATTAAAGTGAACAGGAGAGAGAGAGAGAGAGAGGAAAATCTCATGTTTACTTTCGATAAAATATACATAGATTTCTAGATTTTCTAATTCAATCAATTCACACGGTCATGCTACTGTTACAATTACATATGTATATTGTTGAAACAACTGATACATTAGTTGTTACGAAAAAAAAAAAAAAAAAAAAAAAAATTATTTATTGGTAATTGCGACAATAATGTGTTATCATGATTTGCATGTATATTTAGTTGCGGTAACTCATCTACACAGTATAAACCCTATTCAAACACAACGAGCTGCAATAGTCATCACTAGTGTATATTTATTTGCACACAAGTTTTTCACGTAATCGATAGCCCTCTCTTGAATCTCCAGTTACGAGGGAAAGGCAAAGCTGCGGCCGTGTTACCTCGCTATTGCGTCTGTCGGCCTTTCTCGTAGTCTGTTCTTCATACATATATATATATATATATATAATCAAATATCATCTGTATTGTGTATAATGTCACAACATAAATTGAATTTGAATTTACAAGTTTTTGTTCGCATTATTAAAAAAAATCTATATATTATTTTTTTTATTTCAAATAATTTATTTTTTTTTTGTTTTGTTTTTTTTTTTATTATTATTTTTTTTTTTTCCATTAAAGATAATAATATTATTACGTGTTAATAAGACGTATTATATGTTTTCTTTATCTACTACACAACACGTACTTTTCATCCCTTCTATTTTTGATGAAGAACGTGTGCGGCTATTATAATAACACGTGTAATGGATTATTTTTGAAGCACGTGAATAAACGCGTGGCCATCAAAATAAAATAAGTAAACTGCCTTGATATGTGTATACATTGTTCTTTCGTAATGATTTGTATATATATATATATATATATAAATTTATTAATATAATTAATAACAAATGATTTGTATTAAAATTAATAATAGTCATATTTAAATCTTTATTTTTGGTTAAATTTTTACACTTTTCTGATAAATAAAACGTATATATTGCAAATATACACTTGATTGATCAGATATTCCTTGAGGGAGAGTGTACAAAATGAGAGAATAAGAAAAAGGAAGAAGGGTGAGAAACAGAGAAAGAGTTGGGGCATGGCGGGTGGTAAGGGGCCGATCTCACATTACATTTCGTACTGCCAGGTGTCTGGTTACCTTCGACCTCATCTTCCTCTCTTGGTACCTCCGTCAGTTTGTTGTTTTTCTCATCTATTTCGTGTACATAAATATATATATTTTTTAGTTTATCCATTGTTCCAAGTCGACCAAAATTAAAAATTAATGAATTTTTTATTATTTCAATTTTATATTTATTGAAGAATTAATGAACTCGGTTCATTATATCATAAAAGCTTTTTCACTCAAAAATTATAATTAGTAAATCAAAATTAAACTATTTTTAACTGAATTATTCAACAATAATTTTATATTAAAATTAAATAAAATCATAAAATTGAATTTATTATAATAATTTAAAATCAATTGAAATAGTTTATTGTGTGTATTGACAAATATAAAATGACTCTGGTAAAAATTTCATTTACCACGAGTGTTTTTATTGAAACAAAAAATAAGAACAAAATTGAACGGGCGTGATACTTAAATACATTTATAATAAAACAACGAGATAGAAGGACAAACGGTCGAACGAACACGCATCAAGTCACGAAGGCGACCTGGCTCGCATCTATACATCCTATACCTGCTTCTTATGCGCTCTATATCCTTTGCGTATTCTGCAACTTCAGGGTGGCGTCACGCTCGAGACGCTTCCGGTGTTGAATTACCAAGAGTGTTTTCTTTTCTCTCTCTCTTTTTCACTCTCTCATTCTCTTATCCACCCATCCCGCCCTTTGTCTTCTCTCTTTCTTCAGATATTTTCTCCCACTTGTGAGTCCTCTTTATAATATCTATATGCACTACTGTCAACATTTGCATTTTTAATTTCAATATCGATATTATTTTTGATATAAAATTAAATTATAAGGAATTTACTACATTGTAATCATTTTTTTTTTTTTTTTTTTTTCAGATTTATTTCATCAAAAAATTTGATTTATCACAAAACAAAAAAAAAAAAACGCAATTTTTTATTTTTAAAATTAAATTTTAAAAATACATAAATATTTTTTGTGTTTATAATAATTTTCATGTAGAAACAAAGAACTAGTCAATCTTACGTGTAAGAGAAATGTGCGCCCGGTGGACTAACGAGCCGCCTCTCACCCCGTAAATTATGAACAATAAATTTGCCCGCGCGCTGGGTCTTTATCGCGTCTAGAGAATCGGGATGTGTTCGGCACGATGTGGGCGGGCGATGAGGGCCGAGGCCACGAACTCGGCGTGGTGCCCGATGTCTTATATATACGTATATACAAACAAAAAAAAAATTATATACACCGTGAATATTATTATACATTCAGTTATATATAAATGTAATAAATGTATATACATTATATACTATTGAAATTATTGCAGATTATCGTGATTTATTTATTCATAATATAAAATATGAGTTTCGATGAATATTTAATAATTATTTTTAATTATAAATATTTAATGTAAATTAAAAGTTGTATAGCACGAGTGTATTACTGTAATAGTACGTGTGTATGTTTGTATATATATATATAAATAAGAGAATGATGCAGAAAAAAAGAATTTATGTATATATTGAACGTGTTTGTGTGAGATGTGTGGGAGTTGCGGGGTGCCCACCTGTCCAAGTGTGGTATGCACCGATAGCATCAAAGAAGAACCAAATGGAACGAACGCCTATAACGCTAAGCAAAGACAAGGGCGTTAATTCACCCCGACAAATTATAGACCGGTCTCACACGACTCGCGATCCTCTCTCCCCACTCTTGTCGCACTTCTCCGCTCGTTTTCTCACTCTTCGGTTGTTTGTTTGTTTACTTTTTTTTTTCTTATTTTTTTTTTTTTTTTTTTTTTTTCCTTCACAAAGTCGCATCTGCAACGTTGTATATTATTCCCTCGTGAGTGAGTGTGTTAATTTATAAATAAGTGATTTTCATGATTAAATTGATTGTAAATATTTTTTTTTTGATAGTAAAATTTTTTTTTAGTTATTACAACAAATGAATTTGTAAATTTTGAAACAAAAAAAAAAACAAAAAACAAAATTCTTTAATTCAAATTTTTTTTGTAATGAATTAATTTCAAATTGAAAAAAAAAAAAAAAAAAAATTTAATAAATAAAAAGGACAGTAGATTGGCATGATCGGAAGCAACTGCAGCCATTGTTAATTTCTTGCGTTGGAATCGACTTTATCCTTAAGTTTGATTGAACGAGTCTCTCGGTCCCGCGGACTCGACTCATTTATTTTACGTTCTCCTTTTATATCTATATATATACCAATATAAATGTATCCTCCTCTCCCCATACCATGTCCTACAGTAGATACAGATGTACATATACTCCTTGTATAATATACCAAGAACCCCAAGTAGTTCCACGAATACGTACCTCTAGTTGCTTTCTGATTTTTTTTTTTTTTTTTTTCGTTTTTTTCGTTCTTTTCTCTCTTTTATTCATTCTTTTTTTTTTTCCTCCCTTTGCATCCTGTATAAGTACCTCGCTTGTCATCCGCGCCTTCCTTATTGTCCGCCGTCGGTTATCCACATCACAGTCCACGTTATTTCTCGACGAGATATCTAATCTCATATACAAGTAAAAAATTCAGAAAAATATTATTTTATATACAGATTCCTTCATTGTTTTTATCACCTGTTTATGAATACTCGAATATTATTTCGTATTTTTAAATAAATTTATTATTATCAATAATATCTATATAATTTATGTATACAAGTGTTTAAATTTAAAAAATAAAAATTATTTTTATATTGAAAAATGATAAAAAAAAAAAAAAAAAAAAGTTATTTGCAATTCATCATTAAATTAAGAATAAAATGAATTTGTTCAATTCAAAATTGATGAAAATAATTTAATTTTAATTCATTGAAATTTTTTTTTTTTCTTTATTATAGAGAATTCTGCAGTAGCACCAATTTACATCTGAGTATTTTTCTCGAATACTGATGTATAAATGTTTTTATATATATATATATGGACAACACATACAGTAGATGATATTGAGTAGAGCATACTATCTAGTTCGCCCCTCTATCTCTATACACGAGAACGGATGACGTTAGTAATCCGATATCGGGAGCGTTAGCATCGATGCCTCGCAGACGGCTCCTATATAGACGTTCCAAAGGGAATAAAGGGCCATCGTTGTTGGTTTGGTCACGCGTTCTCGCGTAGTTGTTCCATTATCAATTTACAATAATATATGCTCATAAGCATTCGGAGAAATTAAATAATCGCAATGGAGTAAAGTTGGATTAATTTTGCATCAAAATCAACTCTCATTTCAATATTTATTACAATCATATTAATTATCACATATGTAATCAATTTAATTGTAAATAAATTACTCGATAATTTGTATTAAATTATTTTAATCTTTTGCTTCTGTATGTAATATAATATAAAATATTTTAGTAAATGAAATGGATTCGGATATACTTACTTCAAGGGCTCTAAGAAAGGTCAACAATTTATTGTACAGTTAGATTTTGTATATGCCACGTGAAGAGTGAAAAGAATGAAAAGATTTACCTATCGTGATCGTGAATAGCGATCAACAACTCTTACTCACGGATAAGCAATCGCGATGGAATTAATCGATACAGGTATATATACATATACATATATACCATCAGATAATACAAGATTCAAAGTAACGATAACATCACACTTATTTTTGTACATAAATTTTCATTGAATTCATTCATCCTTGATCCTCTATCGAGTCACATTGTCAATAATATATATATATATATATATATATATATATATTTTTTCTCTTTTTTACTTTTAATATTCCAATGATCAATTTTATTTGATGTCACATGATAAATTAAATTATATTAATTATAATTCAATCGGAAATATTATAAATAAAATTTAACTTGGCGTTTTATTTTTATAATTAAAATTTTTTTTCTATAATCCGACTCATTACATCATGACGATCGTCAACTCTGGCTTATCACAAAGATAAATATAAAATATTATATAAAACATTTATTTATATAATCTTGTAATGAAAAACAAAAAAAAAAAAAAATGTCTTTTACATCATGATAATACACATCTACATCTATTTATAATATTTAATTTTTTTTTTCTCATTGTTTTTACAATTCTCCTTGTTTATATTATTAGAAAATGGAAAAAAAAAAAAAAAAAAAAAAAAAAAAAATTAATAAAAATGTGGTTGAATGAAATTACATGCAGGGTTTGTTTTGCATTGGTTCGTGGTTTCCATGGATGTGTCCAACAGTGGCAGTGAAAATCGATCTTTTCGTAGCGCGGCCTCCATCAACAATTTTATACAGAGCATGCGGAATACCGCGACTACTATATAATAATACGTGATGATATGACTTCCATTTTGTTTTCATAGATATTTCAACGAAAATATTTTCATAATATCAACAATCAAATATTCAATAATCATAATTATTTTTAATTTCTATATATTAAAAATATCATTAATAAAAATAATATGTGATGAATTGCGATATAAAATGAAAAAAAAAATAATAATAAAATAAAAAAAATGTATTTATATATAAAATCAATTAATAATAATTTTTTTTTTATATAATTTAATAAATGATTATATGGATAGAAAAAAATAATAATAGATGAGAATAAATATTTAACACAATACACGTAAATTAATTGCCAATTATTTGTCAATTTGACTTGATATAAAAATTTTAACATTGAAACAATTAAAAAATATTAATATTTATAAATTGGATACACATTGCGTGTTGGTTTATCTCGTCAATCATCATTTTTCTATAATATGTCAGAATTATATTCAGTAGTGTGACTGTCCATTTGACGAAAATAGTAATATCACAGTTATACTTTGATTTATTGTTAATATACAATTTTATACAATCATATAAACTTATATATATTATAATATATATGTATATACTCACGATTATGTATTTGTTGGTTGGCGAATAGCGGTTTCATCATGTACAGTAGGTAAAACGTTTGTCCCAAACTATTGGAACGTAAGGATGACGTGAATAGACTCTGAGGACATGGTGCAATTACGCGTGCATTCAGACTCGCCATGGGGTACCTTAAAATAGGATCGAATGTATTAGGTGTATACCTGGCGCCTACTGTCATGCATTTGTTGTAAAAGAGAGACGACAGAGAATGGCAAGTAGCAGAAATACGCATGCATGTATGTAATAATAATAGTAGTAGACAAAAAAAAATTGTGAGAACTATGAAAAAGACTAATCTTACCACATGTACAATACAATAAGTGTGTGTGTGTGTGTGTGTGTGTATATATAATACTGGACATTTTTAACTGTTCCCATTCTTCGTGTACGCATGTGAAAAATGAATTTACACATCAATCTGACTTTTCATATAGGACCTTTTTCAATTATATATTACTTCATGACAGTAATTTCTATAGTTGTAATTTATATACAGACAATTTATTACCTTTGAAATTACCAAATAGCAGTAATATAAATTAAAAATCATTCGATAAAAACCATAGATTGGTTTTTCCCCTGATATTTTCCCACTTTAATTGCAATTTGGATATATTTAACTCAGTTTTAAAGGATAATAGTTGTCGTTCATTCGAGCAACATCATAAAATCATTTGAATAATGTGTGTGTTATCTTGATGAAATATATATTGAATGAAAGATATCTCGATATAGCATCTGTATAGTGCAACTGAATGTTATATGTGTATTTAGTAAAATTGCGGGGTAGTATATACATATACAAAAAAAAAAAAAAAAAAAAAAAAAAAAAAAAAAATTGATGGAAAGCAAAATGTACCGACACGTGGAAGAGGGCCCCTTCAGTATGACACCAGACATCCACGTCGTCCCGTGTCAATCAAACCGTCTTGAAGCGAGGAAGAAGGTTGCATGAGTAAAACAAACGGCTCGACTGTTCTTCTGTCAAGGGGGGCCTGATGCTGTTGCCATCTTGCTCACTTGTATTGGGCTCCTTGTTGCTTTGCCGGCGGAAAGGATCCACAGACGAAAAACGTGGTCTAACCTCTAAATGGATATATGCCCTTAAATCTGGTTGGCATTGAGGCTTTTATTTTAAGAACTTCCGACAGTGAGGTATTTTTCTTACGACTTTTGCTTTTTCTATCTGTAAAAACAAAAATTATTTTTCGACTTTAGAAAATAAGTCAAATGGAAAATATATATATATATATATATAATAAATATTTTTACCTCTGCATATATCGATAATATATTATCGACATATTATTTTTTTATATTTTATCGATTTCAATTATTTTTCAAAAATAATACATTCAATGAAATAATGTCAAGAGTGAGTGAGTTAGTGAAATAATAATGATCAAACGATAATATTGTAAATATATATATGTTTAGCTCAATATATACAAGCACAAGTTGCTATATATTCAATGTTGTCTCGTTGTATATGAAGATTGCAATCGTAGTTTCCTTTAACTGCAATAGTATTGCAAAGTCAACGGCCAAAGAAGAAGAGGCGTAACAATTTTAACTACGCCCATTGTCCAATAAACGAGAACGTGGTTGGTATTGTGTATAGATAAAGCCCGCCCCCAACCAATACGTGAACGTATTTGTTGGTGTTTCTCTTGGTGGTAATGCGAAACACGAAACGAAGTGAAGAGAGAGGATATAGAGTGTACGCGCCAGTCGTTTCGGATGCGTGCATTAGCAAACATCATTATTGCGTGAAGCTGTGTAAAAGTAAGGGCGAGCGAGGTGGCGCGCGGTGGAGGTGGAGGAAGTGTTATTATCATCCTCATTATATTTATTTATTAGTGATCATTTTTGTGTAATTATCATAATTTATTATGATACTGTGATGAGTTTTTATTTATATTTTTACGCTAAAAGTGTTTATCATTGAATATTTTATTGTGTTTTATATTACTATCTCCATATTGAGATATAATTAAATGGATTGAAGTGTGACACTACGTGATTATCTTTGATATATTGATAAAAATAAATAAAAAATAAATAAATAAATAAATAAAAATTGATACATTAATCAGAAATTTTAAAGATTGAAAAATATAATTTACTTTTTCATTTTAATTCGGGCACACACTGATGGTGGTTAGACTAATAATAGACATTTGCTTCGCTCAAGAAAAAGATATTTAGAAAGTGTAGTAGTGGTAACCGGAGTTAAAACTATAAATATATATTGTATTTACAAGATGATGTATCATGTAGTGGCTATATGATGTTATTACCTGCAATTTCATGAATAAATAAATTTAAAAAAAAAAAATAAAAATAAAAAATAGATTTATCATAATGTGAGGATAATGAATATCAAATGACAACATGAAAATTTAATCCTATCACGGTAATGCAAGACAATTATTTATATGTATATATATGTGAATAAAAAAATAATATGGGAATGAAAAAATAGAATAAAAATTGGAATAAAACACGTAAAACAATTAAGTGAAAGGGGATGTAAAGTATTGTGCGTATACAGTGGATTATAGGATAATTGTAGTTGACCTCGCGACAGTTTGTAATTCGAGAAATATCTCTGGTGTCCAAGTTGTGACGACACAACGTATTAGTGAGAACAAGACGCGACGTAGAGGCAAAAAGCACAGCATCTCTGGTAGCCTCGACTAAAAATATCTTATACTGAAAAATCCGTAATCTAAATCTCTCTCTGTTTTTTCCAACATAAAATTTGTTTTTATCCATTTAAAATACAATATTGCATATAAAATCACTTGCAATTGCAGAAAATTATATGCAAAAAAAAAAAGAAAAAAAAATACATTATGACAGTAATTAAATGATGTTTGATGTGAAAATTTGTGGATTGATGAATTAATTAAAAATATAATAATAAATAAATAATTAATTGATAAGAATATTGAGACAAGTGTGTATTGATAAGAGGTGGAGAGTGAGTGGTGTGATCGTGTTGCATTCACAGTGGAGGGTGGAGGTAACGGAGTATCTGGGGGCATTATTGGCCCCGATGAGGTGATGATGGGCTACATTGGTGCCCCTGGTACCGGTGGCGCAATGGGTTCTGCCGCGGGAGCAGACGTTCTCGGCTCGACTGGTGATTACAGTCCTCAGGGTACCCCAAACTCACTTGGCGGTCACGCCACGGGACCTGTCGACACTGCTGGGACTTACGGTACTGCCGGTAGTGCCACAGGTCCCACCACATACAGCCCCCAAGACAGTCCTGCGAGTTCAGCTGGAGGCGGAAGTAATTCTAAAGGGCAATTACCTATTTTTGGATTTACTCAAGAGCAAGTTGCATGCGTTTGTGAGGTTTGTTATCACCAATTTACTTTTTTTTTTTTTTTTCATTTATAGTTACGTACACGTATTACTTTAATGTTTTCAATATTTTTATTGACTTATTCATATTTATTATTATTTTATTTTATTATTATTTTTTTTTTTTTTTCATTTATAAATTTTTATATGAATTTTATGTGACAATAAATAAATAATATCAAGTTTCAATTCAATTCAATGTGACCAATATATTCTTGGTCATTTATACATTGTAAAATGATATTTTTAGAGTTGATAAGTCAATAAAAATTTTATTATTGAACATTAATACGTGATGGAAATTATAAGATAATTATATGTAATTGTATGAAATACCCAAAAACAGTGTAAATAACCAAAAAAAAAAAAAAAACATGTACAGTACGACAATTTGTACGATAGTTGGATTCATATGTATAACATGAATTTATCAACATGAATAGAATAAAAATTTTCATATTCATTCAACTAATATGTATAGTAATATATCTATTCTATATCTACTACTACATAATTTAATAATTAATAATATAATATATAATGCAGCAGAGTATTATTTATATTATTAAAAGGTAAAGAAACAAAAAAAACAAAAAAACAAAAAAAAAACTAGATTTGAAAATTGCAAATATATAGACAAAATGGCTACATGAAATAATTGTGAGTGTGCCAGCGGCTGGACATCGTAATCTCCTTGCTCTTGTCACACGGAAATAAACAATACAAGCAGATTTGTCAAAATATATGACTTTTATATACTAATACGTATACATAAGTGTAATATATACATATAAAAAAAAAAAAAAAAAAAAAAAAGTATAAGAAACTGTTTGTAATGTTTTGCCAATGATCTGTGTGACGTGGGCACTAGTTGTCTTGTATCACGGCATCAGTGATCTTATTTTTTCGATGAAATTCCGTGAAAAATAATTGTCAATAAAGCGAAAAAATAAAAACGAAAAACAGAGAAAAAAAAAAAAAAAAAAAAAAGGTTTGATAAACGCATTTAGATATTTACAAGAAATATAATGACAGGTTATGATCATATTGATGACAATGATGATAGTATACAAGATATACTAGACTAAGTGGAGTTCGGAGATGAGTTCTGCCGACTAACAGTGTGCCCCTCCTGTCTATCGTCTTCAAGGCGATGGTGTCATCTGTCCAGGTACTTCAGCAAGCTGGTACCATTGAGCGTCTTGGCAGATTTTTATGGTCATTACCGCAGTGTGCACGTCTCCAACGTCATGAAAGTGTGCTCAAGGCAAAGGCAATCGTTGCTTTTCATCGTTGCAATTTCAAGCAGCTCTACCAGATTCTTGAGAGCAACACCTTCAGCCCACACAATCATCAAAAACTCCAGGCATTATGGCTCAAGGCACATTATATTGAAGCTGAAAAAATTCGTGGCAGGGCCTTGGGTGCCGTCGGTTAGTATATTTTATTCAAATACTCATACATATATTTTATATTTCATATTTATTTACTACTATTCCAATAAAATTATATATATATATTTATTATTTTTGTTTTCAGGTAAATATCGAGTGAGACGTAAATTTCCATTACCAAGAACAATTTGGGACGGTGAAGAAACATCTTATTGTTTCAAAGAAAAATCAAGAAGTGTATTGAGAGAATGGTATGTATCGAATCCTTATCCATCACCAAGGGAAAAACGTGAATTGGCAGAAAGTACCGGTCTCACCACTACTCAAGTCAGTAATTGGTTCAAAAATAGAAGACAACGAGATAGAGCTGCTGAACAGAGGTTAGTAAATATTTATTTTATATTTATTTATTTATTTATTTATACATATATTCAATTAAATTTCTATTTTTATTTATTTCACATTGAAATTATACGCGACAGTGCATAATACTGTTTATATAGTTGCACTATATATTCTATCATAAGAAATATGTATGATGTATATTTATATACTCATGTTGATATACACGATATACACGATATACATTACACAAGGCGGATTATTTCAATGAATGTCAAAGTTTTGTTTTGGTATATTATAGGCCCTGAGTACGAACTTTAAATTGTGTAGGCCTAAAATTAGCATTTAGAGCTCCATTGGTAAACGATCAAGACCTTCATTTAGATATTGTGTAGGAGAGAAAATGAAATAATTATTTATTCAAATTCAAATTTAATATTTATCCATATTCATACATACACAATGCAATTATAATATTAATTTATAATTTGACTATATTTAATTTATAAATTTTTCATATGAATATCTAAATCTATACACACATATATATATTTTTAAATCCAGAATATTTGTAAATGAGTTTGTAATATTTATATGTGGATGATGTGGAAGAGAATACAGTTGTGTGTATTGTACAATTCTTATTCGTGTTTAGTTGTCGCGAAGGTCGTTGCCCCATATCCGATTTTAGAATGATGCCGGGCTGAGTGTAACGTAATGGATATATAGCCTGATCTCTCCCACAACGTTCAGTTGTGCAGTAGAAGAAAATACGTTACTAATATTTCACATTGGAAAGCCCAATATTTTTATGTCTCATACAATATTTTTATACATAAAAACTTCATTCCAAAGTTCAATTAATGTTGGAATATTTATTTATTGAATAGATTTATATGATTCAAATTAAATCAATGATTCTTTCATTATTTATTTATTTATTTTTATTTATTTTTATTTATTTTATTTTTGTTTTTAATGTACCTATTTTCGGAGCAAATCATGACTTTGCGTGTGTTTCATACACTAGATATGAATTATTGCTGTATGTATAAATTCGATAGGATAAAAGTCGTATAGTGAAGCGTATCGCATCGTTGACACTTGCATGCAAATAGGATATTTACTAGGCCGGTTTGTACATGGCAAGAGAAAGGAAGTGGGAAGCACCGCCACAGCGGAACGGCCGCGAACGCGACGGGGAATATCGTATCAAATTTCTTATGGCTTCTGTGTATTCCCATGGCCGCGTGTGGCAACCGTCCTCACCCCTATCTCACTCTCTCACTCTATCTATCTTTCTTTCTTTCTATATATATATATATATTCAGTTTCATATGCATATGTGTGTGTGTGTGCGTATGAGAATATATTAATTGTGTACTGATGAAATCCCACAAGATATTGTAGACAAGTTGAAGAATATAATTTCGGTGACAAGTGATCATAACAATATTCATTTGGAATATTTTTAATTATTACTCTCCATAATAACCATGGATTTTCACAATATTTAATGTTATTATTATAAATATTTATTATTGATTTAAAAAAATTTTACAAATTCAAATATATGAGATATTTTTATGATAATTTATTTTGAAATATAACGGATATTATTTTATATTTGTGATGATAAGTACAATTGGCAAATTGAAAAATTTATGAAAATCCAATTTACAAGTTTTAAAAGACACTGTATTACATTGTCTTTTTCCATTGTATTTTTATTTATTTATCTATTATTATTATTATTATTATTATTATTATTAAGGTATAAAAAATTGGCAGACGTGTGATATCATGTAATTTAAAGATAAAACAATCGTATCGTTGTGACGTTATATAGGAGGGCGGCACACAAACTCTCCCTGGAGATTCGTGTGTCGTGCGTCCCCCTTGTGGGCGTTTGTCCTCATGAGAAATAAAACATACACATGTATATACAGATATATGTATATATTTACACATAACTTTATTCTAATTGATTTGGGCAGTTTTTTTTTTTTTTTTTTTTTTTTCCTTATATTATCGACTTGTGTTCAACTTAATTTTTATCATTATAAACAATTAAAAATATATCCACTTATAAAATTCCATACTTATATCTGTCAACATTAAATTCTTGTGATAATATAAAATTTTCTAGTGTCAGCATTATTTTTATTTTACAATCTCGTCTGTTGGTATTTAAAAAAATCCAACAGACTATCGTATTCATCTCGTCATTTGTTTTATGTTTATCTCAACAATTTTGACATTTGATATATTTGGTTGGGATAACAATAAAAAAATTCTTTACTTCACGTATCTATGTAACTGTCAAGCTAATTATTTCTCTTTGCAATACAAATATTATAATGGAGTAATTAAAATTTTATATTAATTAATTTAACAATAAATAATAAAATTATGTAAAATACATAATTCAAAATACGTATACGTATTTACAGTTATATTATTATTATTATTATTTTTTTACTTTTTTATTCTCTCCATTCTGTTCAAAGTCAAATTATTTTGTACAATAATTATCTAATACACATAAATATCGATGTACATACATTTAGATATATATATATATATATATATATAGTTTATGTAGCGACCCCAACAACGTCCACCATATTGTTTTGCTGTGGGCGTGCACCAGAATTTCATATATATAGACGAGTGTTGAAGAAAACGTATTTATTTTGTGGCCACTGAGCATGTTTGTACATGTCTTATGCGTGCACATCACCCACTTTGTCTTGCCATGCGCAATGTTACCGCTGGTATCCCTTTTCATCTGCAAAACAATATGTACACATATATATATATATATATATATATATATATAAAAGGGGGATGTTGGAAAAAGGAAGATAGAGATAAGTACGAGTGAGTATATGCCTTAAGAAGAAAGTGACAAGGATATAATGAGGGCTAAAAAAAGGGAAGGACGCGACCGCCTTTTATGTACTCTCAATTTAGATGTATTTTTTCCCCCTTATATTTTACGTCGTAATGGTTGTAATGGACCTTTATTCTACCATCTTTTTTTTTTTTATTCGTTTCTTCTTTTTTTCTTTCTTCCTCTTCCTCTTTTTTTTTTTTTTTTTTTTTTTTCTATGAACAATCATCTTCACTAGAAATTTTCGTGTTCCTGTATATATATAATTTTTCATGATTATTGTAATTAACAAAAGAAGAAAAAAAAATAATAATAATAAATAAATAAATAAATAAAATAAGATGGAATTCAACGGTATTTTGAATGATTGATTCAAATTATTTGTACATATGGACAATTTGTGTTTGATTTTATTTAGCGGGCTAAAATATTTCTATGAAATACACGGACGTGTGTGTGTGCGTGTGTGTGTGTGTGTGTGTGTGTGCGAGTGGGTGGATACGAGGGAAACAACCACGGGAAAATAAAGTGGTGAGAAGGGAAAAAGCGGAAGAGAATACAGAAAGAGCACTCTAGTCATTTTCTCGGGGCTCACACGGTCCTCCTGAGTGAGTCAATATTGGTCGAAGCCACCCCCGCAACAGAAAGTCCCTGCGGCTTTTAGCGAACTAACTATATACTGTTAAACATCATCCCTCAGTTATATCACTACCGCATCACATCACTTATATACTCCCGTATGTTATGTGTTATATTAACTTTTGTAGTCGCCATTTTGCATGTATATAAAAATAAATTATTTTTTTATATTTGAAATAATACAAATATATTTTTTTTTTGTTTTTTTTTTTTTTGAGAAAATGAAATAAATACATCTCGGAATTTCAGTGCCAGTTTTACAGTTGTTTCACTACAGATACATGAATATAATGCGGAAAATAAAGAGAAAAAAAAAAAATTTAAGAATTACAATTCAACGACATATATGAACACACACATACACTTGGCTAATCTTCAAGCAATCCGAGAAATACCATTTTTGGTATACCCACTACTAAAAAAATGAAAAAAATAAAATAAAAAATAAAATAAAATAAAAAAATAAACCAACACATCATCTCCATTTCTTAGAAAATATTCATGATTTTTCATGATACAGTGGATAATATTGAGTGTTGATTAAATTAATTTTTGACTTTTTTTTTTTTGTTTTTGTTTAAAAAAATCTGTTTAAAAATAAAATATTAATTTTTGAAATGATATGAAAATATATATCTGTATAGATAGGTACGTTTTTCATTTAAAATTCATTTGTATTTCAATGTTGAAAATATATGTTAATCATGAAGATCGTGGCGTCGGATGCGCAATGAATAAGCCACACTGGACACTCATCATCGTAGTTGACGATTAAGACCCTCATGTTTCTCGAGGCTGTCTGGCACGTCTAAACTAAGTGGTCTGGCCACCGACTCGTGCCTCGGAAGCTGTGCCACACACTAGCTCAGCCATTTCGAGGTCGCGTGAATTGAGAGAAGGAACGCGCACATGAGTGAGAATGGGTTAACGAGAGAAAGATCATATTGAAATTTTATAAATTGAGTGATAGAACGAGGCAATAAGACATTTCTTCACTGAATAACAATTTTTTTGTTTGTTTGAATAAATATATATAAATCATCTATTTATTAATATGACGAAAAACATGATAAAGAAATATAAGGGGGAAAAAATTTTTTTTTTTTTACAAAAATATATATTTTTGTATCGCGAGCATCTTTTCTTCACGTTTGTCGCATTTATCTCTCGTTCATTCTTCTCTCTTCTTTTTTTTTCTTTTATTTTCTTTTTTTGTTTGTTTTTTTAGCATATGTATATATATATTTTTGTTTTATTCGCAACATTATTTGCTTCCGAGTGCACGCACGCAAGTTTATTCGCTAGTGAGAGACACGATTCGGCGCTTGATGTATATGTAAGCTTGCGGAGTCGAGTTACACTGCACGTCCATATACCACCGTCGTTTTTATCCGCATAAATACGTTAAAACACATGTATATATATCTACAAAGGCACGTGCTATATATATATATATATATATATGTGGACAGATATATTATTAAAATTTTTCAATAGTGATTTTTTGCAAAATAATAAAATATATGTACATGTTGACACTTTAAATATACATTATATACATATATACTATTTCACTTGGTGAATATAATATTTCAAATAAATGTTATTTCAATAAATTCTGTCGAATGTTGGGTTAAAAGTGTTATAATGCTGTTGTTAATCAGAAAAATTTATTTATTAAATAAATTTCATTGGAATTCTACATGATTGTATATATATATATATATTGTTGTGTTTTATATATGTATACATGAGTATATGAATCACAGTGGGTGTTCTTTTATATACTTTAATAATCTCCTTTGATCATCTACAAAATCGTTAATCAATGGTGGCCGCACACACATCCTAATATAATCTGTGCACATATAAGTATATAAATGTTTCAGATATGTGTTACTGTGTGAATTTATTAATTCTTTATATATTATTATTGTTATTTTATTTATTTATTTTGATAATAGCTGTGCGTGTTTCGGGTGTTTATTATTGACATTTTATGGTGGAATATGTGATTTTATATATATATATATATATAATCGAGTAGTTCGTGTCAAGGGACGTAGAATAAGAGATGAACTTACCACACAGACAGTTAAGCCACAATGGCAGGTTCGCAGTAATCCGGATTAAATCAAATTTTAAAACACCAAAAGTGTTTTAACACAATTTCAATCGTATTTTAATTCTACAGTACAGTATCTATCTAAATTTTGGTTAAATTTATTATCATATTAAATACAATTATTATTGGTTTTTTTTTTGTTATTTTTTTTTTTTCAAGTATTGAGATAGAAACAGAAAAAAAAAATAAGCAAAGAAATTTTTCTCGAATTTTTTTCAAGTATTTATGTATCTATATATATGTCTATTATTTTTTTTCTTTGGAAAAGAAAAATTCCGATGGTTCATCGACTCCTGTATAGGGCCAAGAATAAAGAGAGAAAATGATTGAGGCAAAAGTTTGCAAACACTGACGGTCCCATCAATTGAAAAGTGTGCACAGTAGAACGAGATGAACGGCTTCGGTCATTATTTTAGGTCAAAAGATATTCCTACCTATCTACTTATAGAATCAGCTGCCGAACCAAGGGAAGTTTGTGGTTAATGTTTAGTTGTTGGTATATGTATATGTATACTCTATCTATAGTCTACTGAGAGTCAAGGAGCCGACGGGAGTGAGTAAGAGTCTCTCACCTGCCTGTAACAATCGTGTGAGACAATAAAAAATATCAGTGGGATTTAAATTTAATTTAATTTAATTAAATAAAAACAAAAATATTGAAATAAAATAAAAGAAGAAAAATTTGGGAAACTTCAATCATTTAAAATATGAAAAAATAAAAAATTTTTTTTTATTTCTTCAATTTTGACATTAAATGTCAGCTCAGTTTTCTCAATATATCCGAAAAAAATTTTTATTATATATTTAAAAATGTGTATATTTTTATCTTAAATAATTATAAATTGAATGAAATAACGTGGGAAATTTTGAAGATAATGAAATAGCAAATTTCGTCAATTTATTATTTGTCATTCGTGAGATGTATAAAATTTATTTGTATATCAAACACAACACACATGTATGGAATATTTATACAAATTAACATAATATTCAATCCTATTTACAATTTCTCAAAACAAAAAAAACAAAAAAACAAAACGAAATAAAAAAATATTCGTATATAAATATATAACGCCCAGAGTGTGATATTATCAAGAATGCAATTCAGTTAATCTACGTTTATAAGTTTATCGCTTTGGGTCTACTCATGTGGGACTTTAGTAATATACAAACTCGTCATACAATTGGATTGTCGTTAATCTCTCTTTTACATGTATATATATATATATACATGATATGATGAATGATATGATAGTCATGTTTCTATACATGTGTATGTATTCACGTACACACGTATGTTTATGTTGAAATGCGCGTACTGTTAAAATTTTTTCATTTTTTCATTTTTATTCTTTTTATTTATTCATTCATTATTATTATATATATATATATATTTTTTTTTCCTTCATCTACAGTTGATATTATGTGTGTATGTGTGTGTGTGCGTGTGTGTGTCTCAACGGGCGGGAAAAAGACTATCAAGACTTATCATTCAGTGGATCGAAGTCTCAACGACCCACTGCTGGCCCAGGAATTTCGTATAGGCCCGGCTGGTTAATTTATATACCATCCGATTAATAAAATTCACGACGTTTTACCCGATCGAAATCTCTGTCTCGATGGCCGCACGCGCATATACGTGCGAAGGTGGTTTGCCACACGGCTCTACACGTAAAAATAAATAAAATACAATAAAATTTAAAAAACTTAAAAAAAAAAAAAAAAATCAATTATGAATAAATAAATAAATGAATGAATAAATGAAGGGGGTGTGGAAATTCATCGCTTTTAAAAAAGAAAGAAAAAGTGATGATGAAAGATGCCAATTTTTTTTTTTTTTTTTTTTTTTCATTAATATAAATATACACGAATAAAATTGATTTGGCAAATAAAAATTAAAAAAAAAAAGAATTAAATAAAACTACGGGAAATTGCATGGGCGTCGATAAACGTATTTTAAGCATGTGGAGAATTCTAATCAAGGCAATGAAAGAAGACGAGAGAGATATGGACGAGGAGTGAAGTAGGGAGAAGGCCTCGTGTCGCGGTTCTTGGGATGTCCCGTCGCGGAGAAGCCTCAACAAATTTACTACGTAGATGTCGTTCGGATAACACATACCTGGTGGACACCTCGTTCGGGTTATATGGGCCCCCCGGATGCAACGGGTGGCACCAAAGTCTTTCTTCTCTCTTTTCTCCATGTTATTCTCATGGTTCAAAAAAAAAAAAAAAAAGGAAAAAAAAAAAAAAACAGTGAAACAAATAAAATAATAATATGTAAATAATAAAAAATTTGAGAAAAAAAAAACTGACTATGTAGATTGTGTGCCTTGTAAAAATAATTCTTCTGTAGTGATCGTTTACCGGGAGTCTTCTGTTTTCTTGTTATGTAAAAATAACTTATATTTCTATATTTTTATATGCAATAAAGTTATCACGCGGATATTTAATCATTTATAATATATATTTTCAATCTTTTGTTAATTTATTAATTTTTATTTTTTTATTTTTTATTATTATTTTTTGTTTTATCCAACTTTTTAATCATTTTAAATTTATCATTTTGTTTCTTATATAATCTATAAATATATTTCTAAAAAAAAGGAAGAAAAAAAAATATCTGGCTATAAGTAGCATTTTAGTTAAACAGCAGAAATAACGTCAATAAATATATATTACTGGTGACCATATGTAAGAATATAAATTTATCGGATGGAAGAACACCCTGTATACATATTGGATTCTCGGGGTGTCAGGGCCCCGCGAGTCGGAACGACTTGTAAAACAAGCGGTTAACGATAGCCCGTTGTCGGAGCTGAAGATAGCTGCGTGTGCAGCACCATAGGACCAACTCCCCCGGAGGTCCGTCCCGCTAAATTGAGTTTATGAGACGACACCGCGAGGGAATTGTGTTACATGCCCACTTTAACTCACTCACATTGTTTTTTTTTTTTATTTTTTATTTTATTATTTATTTGTCATTTATGTTTTCTTTATTGCTTTGTTTTATTGTTATTTTTAATTTTTTTTTTTTCTTTTTTTTCGTTCTTTTTCTCTATATAATTGTATTTATCTATTTTCTTTTCCACGCGTAAATTTTTATTCTTGTCATGGCTTTTAGTAAATAATTCAAAATATTTTACATTGTCATATTATTAAATTAATATTTATTAATAAGTTATAATTAATATTTTAATGGAATTTTTATGTTTTAGTGGGCAACGTGAAGAGAAAAATCATGGTGGTGGAATTGCTGATACAAGTAGTGAAAGTGGTGACGATGTCAAACGACACAGTGTCAATCAATCGCAACAGCAACCACATCAACCACCATCATGCGCAGTACAACAACAGCAGCAGCATCAACATCAGCAACATCAACAACAACAACAACAACAACAACAACAACAACAACAACAACAACAGCAGCATCAATCACGGATGGTTGAACATCAGCAATCACCCAGCATGTATCAACTTCCAACACCCGTTTCAGTTTCAAGTCCTCACACATATCATCAGAATCACACGGGCCCAACTCTGAGTCATTCCCACACGCCCACTCACCACATACAACAGCACGACACCAGCAGTGAGAGTGGTGATGACAAGAGAAATCTCCATCATCAGCTTCAGCATCTTCAAGCTGGCCACAGTGGTGGTCATGGTTTGGTCCATCCGACCGCGACATTGCCACCACCTCCACCGAGTTGTGCTCAACAGAAGAGTCAACTCGACTATATGCAGTACTACAGTCCTCAGGTAAAAATTTTATTCACTCTCATTCGTTTTTTTTTTTGTATTTTTTTTTTTGTTTTCATTTGTCACTATTATTTTTGTGTGGAAAAATAACTGTAATATTTATATATAATAATGAAAAAAATCATTCAGCATATTTTTTTTTTATATACATATATATTTACTATCTTGTATGATGAAATATATACATAGATATTTTTTTGTTTCATCAGGATTATTTGATTGGAACACCTACCTCGGCAGATCTTCAGAAATCATTACCGCACACTGCAACATCAATGCAAATGGGCGCAATTGCACCATCAATGAGCAGTCTCAGTCCCATGGGTCCATCCGCAATGTTACCAAATACCATGCAGAGTGTCAACAGTATGAATGCCATGTCAATGAATGTGGGCATGGGTATGGGTGCTTATCAAGGCATGAGTTCAATGGGAATGGCAACGTCACACGCTGGTTATCACAGTGGTCTTGTACTTGGTGACTATCACTCGTTGTGACCCTGGGCACCGGGAAATCAAAGTACGCTGGGTAAACATAACCAAGAAAAAACTTAGTTTGTGTAATTAGATGTGGCTTAATTAAGTGCTTATTGTCCAGAATAATTTTTTTTGTATAGTTGCGAATAATGAAACAGTTATTGGGAATTAATAGAACAAATTAATAATACATTGCAATAGATGCGGAAAAACAACAAAAAAATTAAAAATTAATTATTGGAAAAATGAAAAAATTCTGATGTCCTGAATTTTTAATGCTCGATATTGAATCGTGTTATTATTTATCTATTAGTTACGTCACCAGTAATGTAATAAAAGACAAAAGCATTTGTGTTTTAAATAAACTGTACAAACTAGATGAATACGCATGACATCGAATTCTCACTAAATGAAAACAATAAAAAATTGTGCTACAATGCCATTTCCTGTTGAAATAAAATCACAAACAAATAAAAAAATTATACCGAATTTTTTTTTTTTGCTCTTTTATAATTGCTAATTATGTTGAATTTTCATGAACCAAATTCTGTGTAAAAAAAAAAAAAAAAAAAAGAAAAAAAAAAATCATTTCATAGTCTATATCCCCGAATATAATTACTGAAACAAAAAAAAAAAACAAAAAAAACGATTATAGCTTTTGCGTTCTTTTTCTCTGTAAATATGTAGATAATTTTAGGATATATAGAAGTAACACATTGAAGCGATTGAACCAAAATGGTTTTTTTTTATCAAGATCTCCCAATGGTTGTTTATATATATATAATGAATTCAATATATGTAATGCGTAGAATTAAAAAAAAAAATATAATAAAATAAATATTATGTCTGTGGTTCAGTGTGACTGATGTAAATATAGTAAAGTGAAAAATCACATATTCGTCAAATTATAAAATGTGCGGATTTAGAGTTAAACAAAATATAAGGTCCTTGCGACAAAACAGGGTAAATTATCAAAGTTTCAAGATGAGCGGATAAATTTCTCAAGTAAAAAAAAAAAAACAAAAACCAAACACACCCCATTTGTGAATTATTTGGTATAAATATGTTTTTTTTTTGTTTTTTTTATTCAATGTGCATTTTGATTTACGCACACGAGCTCTTTGACACAATCTTATTAAATTACACGCATAAAACATTCCGTAAAGCGCGACACTCTTTAAATTTTCGCATCAAAAAAAATAATATATATATATATATATAATGGCGTTACAATTTCAATGCGTAAATCATCCACTCATAAATCATCATTCATAATATGACGCGAACAATTCTCGCACAAAAAAAAATAAAACAAAAAAACAAACAAACAAACAAACGTAATATATACAAATAATTATATATTGTGTATGCTACATATAGCAAAGAGACATTGCGTATATTCTTCACAATGTGAAGAAGCTCCATTAAGCACAAGAAACAACAATACTGACAAATATATATTGTATTGGCCAGATTGAAAGAAATACAATGTAACAATTGAGCTTTCAAATAAAGTTGATGATATTTAAAACTCTATACAATGATTATTATGAATAATAAATTTTTATTGCATGTAATCCTGCACCTATCAAATGACAATGATTTAAACTTATAATTGAAAATAAAATATCTCGATTACTCCAAGTATTTTTTTTTTTTTTTTTTTTTTTTTCATTAGAAACTTATACTCACTACTTGATCCGTTTAGCTCAATAAAATCCAAATACCTGAATAGAAATAAGGGCTTACATTAATTTGATAAGATCAACAAATATACACATACAATATAAAGATTGAATATAGACCGACTGTCCCAGGTGGAGAATATGTATATATATATATATAAATATTTTTTTTCTCAATGATGTACATGAATTTACCGTTGTACCTATTTCACATAAAAGTTGTTCCTTACTATATTCTCTCTATTTCATAGAGAATCATCCCCCCCCTCCTCCCTCCCTCCCCCTCCTCCTCCTTCTTACCCCTCAATTGGGCGAACACTGGAAAAAAAAAGCGCATCTGGCTCGTTTTCATTCTTTTAGGGCAGACCGTTTGCTTTTGTGTCTACTACTCCAATTCGTATCTTATCCTATTTGAGATCATTCAGGATTCCATCTCATACGAAAATGTCTTTATATATTTACTGTACCACACACGGGACACGAAACTTGAAGTGAAATAGTGAAAAAAAATTTTTTGATACACGAAGAATACAAAAAAAAAAAAAAAAAAAAAAAAAAAAAGTATAGTTTTGTTAAATTTTTCTTTTTGTTAAATAAATATTTGTGATACATGTGGAAATATTTACGTTTAAAATTTATTATTTAAATTTATAAATTCACTCCTAGTATTTAATATGACTATGATTTTATTATCTTTTGAATATAATACTATAAGTATATAATATTATTGAAAGAAAAAAGAAAAAAATAAAAATTTATTATTATAAATTTCATCTTTTTGCTTTCTTTCACTTTCGTATTTTTGTCAACGAGGCGGAATAAGAGCAGTCGACGCATGTTCATCGGCGTGTTATAATTTCATTTCTATTTGGTCGGGTGGGCTCTCTCTCTTGGGCGAGATTTCAAGATCGTAAAGTTAAGCCGCCTTGAACTCTCTGCATAGAGAATCTTTTTCTTTTATAAAATATTCTCGGTATATGTATTTTATAGTATAGAATGCATCGTGTGTTGTGCGACGGTGTTGAGCGCAAGAAGATGAGGAAAAAGAATAGGAGATGAAGGTACGGTCTGATCTACCCTACACACACACACACACATATATATATATATATATATAATATTATTATTTCTTTCTTTTTTTTTTCACTGAAGAATAGAACTTGCTGTCAAGTATATACCATCCTTGACACTGCCACTCACGGATAAATACTTGTTGGCGCACTGCGCCAGACACTAAAGACCATTATAAAATAGAAAAAGCATTGGGGTATATTGAAAAAAGGTATCAGTCACTAAAAAAAAATTATAAATAATCAAATACCCTTTGCGAAGAAAGCGAAAGTGTGGAAAAATTTCTTTGCTCTTTTTTTTTTCCTTGAGGATTAACTATAATTTAATACGATCAAGATATCAAATACAAAATTATTTTAACAAATAAAAAATTTTTTTTATCAATTATTAAACGTGAAAAAAAAAAAAAAAAAAAAATTAATTTCAATTTATAATACGAACAATAATATATTACTATAAAGAGAATATTAAATATATTTTCGAATAAATATATTATACGTGTGATCTAATTCAATCAGACTAAGCTCGTTATTACGTGGGTTTTGTAGCGATGGTACACACACACACACACATACACGCACACATACACACACACACACATCGTATGGATACCATAATTATTTTCGACAGAGCGAAGAAGGGCAAACTCGACTCATGTAGCATTACCTATATACATTTTATACACCATTGTTATTGATGCTCCCTCATAGGGTTCCACATGTGGATAAGTATATCTATATCATGTAGATGGTCCGGGGAGGCACGAGGCTCACTTGGACGTTCCGCCCGAGCACACCGTCATTACTGTATGTGAATTGGATAATGTGCCATATTGTAACTGCGCATCCAATCTTGTTATGCACCCACCAGGTACAAAATGCTTCGCTATATACATTTTCATTCACGCGTGCACCCACAGTATTATAATTATATGTATATCTATTGTATATACGTACATATATTTATATCCGAAAATTATTATTTTTCTTATTTTTTTTTTTTTTTTTTTTTTTTTTTGTTTAATTTTGTGAGAATATTATTGGGTTGAAAAATTATATAATTTTTATTTTAATTATAAAATTATAAAATTATAAAAAAAATTATATAATTTTTAATGATAAATTGAGATCAAAATTAAAAAAAAAAACAAAACAAAAAAATCGTAGTTGTATATTAATTTAAAAAATTTTATTTTTATTTTTTATGTATTATATCAAGTGTGATGTTATATTAGTTACGTGTACATAATAAAAATTTGTCGGTTGCGATATAAAGGGAAAAAAAGAGAGCAAAAGAGAGAGAATGTTTATAGAATGAAGAGGTGGATTTCAAGATGATCTCACTCATGCATCTTTTGCATTTCGCAAGTCTCTGAGTGTAGCTCGCGGCAGCGTTATGATTTGTGAGGGTTCAGATCCTGGATCCTGTCTGGTTGAAAGAAGCACCTACGCTTTCCAGGAACTTCCTGCGTGAGGCCATTCGCGTTTACTTCATCTTCTACCACATATAACCACACTGATGTTTGTATGATGCTGTATGGCACATGGATGATAACGGAAAGAGCATCAAAGGAGACAAAAAGAGGAGGAGGGAATTTGGGCATCTGCAGGGATGTGCCGAGTGCTAGCCGCCGGGCGCTGATCAAACATGGCGATTGTACCAGGAGAAAAGAGGGTGTAATGGACGGACTAATTTGTGAAATTTAAATTCCAACCTCGACGTTTTAACTGAATACACAACTCTTTTTCTTTATTTATTCATTTATTATTATTATTTATTTATTATTTTTTTTTTTTTTCTTAAATATACTTTTACTCTTCCTGGAAAATATAATTACTTTTTTCATCCTACTCTATCCATAATATTAAACAGCTACACTACTATTTTTAATATAAAATATAAAATTCATATGTTTCAATATCTGGTGTTGGTCATGTGAAATAATATTTATCGATAGTCAATTGAAATCCAAGTGAATTTATATTTAATAAGATTAAAACACAAAAAAAAACAAAAAAAAAAAAACTAAAATTTTTTATCACATAGACGAACATTGAATTTTACAGAGAATATATAAATGAATAAGTTTCACATATACATACACGTATACATATACATTTGTAGACAAATACACGCACATAAAGCAAACAAGATGTCTATGTAGTGGCAGATTAGCGAGGGCTTTTCACTGGCAGGTCCATTGTTGCTCACATAATACGGTTATGATTTAGTTTAGATCGTGAGGATGCGAGCGAATACGACGAGCTGGAGTGAGACGTGTAGAGTGGAATATGAAGAAGAAATGGGCCACCATTCTGACATACACGTATAATCTACACACACACACACACACACATACACACACATTATATATATATACACGCACGCACACGCGTAGTGTATAAGTTGTGTGGTATAAAGGGGGACATTGGGAAGGAGTGCGCACCCGACGGGGGACTCTGGTGTCATATTACATGCTATGGGGCCTCTTCAGGCCCACCGGTCACCACACGTCTCTGCGTACGCCCCCAGCATCCCTTCTTTCGCCTTCCGGATATAAATTCATATATATACATATGTATAGTTTGTTTGCCTCGCATCAGACAAAATCACTTCGCGTTTCCGTTTCAAAATATAATTTAAAAATGGAAAAATTTCAAATTTATCTACAATTTTTTTCTAATTATTATATTTATTATAAATCAATTTTATTATTTTCATTTATCTGTATAAAATTAAATTATTATTATTTATTATTATTATCATTATTATATAATTGTAAATTAAAAATGGAATAAATTTGTAGTATTTAAATTAATATATATCATTATGTAGATTATGAATAGGAAACAATAATTCGTAGTGGCACACGATAAAATTTATTGAGGGTAACAATATGATATTGGTCATGTAATTTTTTTTTTTTTTTTTCCCCACTTTTCCCCCTTTCTCACTTTCTTCCTGAAATGTTCATTGTATAATGAAAATAATAATAATAAATGTACTGATGTGCGAGAGAGGGAATCGAAAAGCCGGTTCGTCGGTTGCGATAGTAATCAAAATGGGCACACGCTGTATATACATCAGGCGCTAAGTAACTACTGATTGCAACGAAGATATATATCGAAAACACTTCACATATTTATTTATATATGCATGTATATATATATATATATGTATATGTATGTATACGTGGTTTGATGCATCGTTTTCTCATTCCTCCTTCTTCACTGATGTACACACACACATACCCCATACCATTATATATATATATATATATATATATAAGCCACGTATATAAATATATCTAATGTACGATGTATATATGTAGATGTGTGTATATATATATATATATAATAGCAGTAGTTCTTAACTACTGACATTTATGAATTGAATTCCTTCACCCTTCTCTATCCCATCTACACATAAAATATTATCGATAATACCACCCCTATAAAATAATCATATAAATAAATAAATAAATAAATAAATTTTATCATTATATATAGATTTACTAATATTAAAAAAAAAATACATATTATATATATATATAGATATTTTTTTTTATATCCAATTATTTTATCAATTTTTTCCCTTGTAGAAAATATGGAATAATAAATGAATATATAAAATACAATAAAAAATATGAATAACCATTAGAAAAATATTGTAATTTCTTATTTCTATCTCTTGCGATTTATATAGATGAAAATTTTTTGTTCTTTTTTTTTTTTTTTTTGTTTATATACCCATAAGTATATATTTATTTATGGAATAAACTATGCGATAAGAATTGATATATATTGGTGTAATGTAGCTGGTTTATAATGCATCGCATTTTATAAATATATCTGTACATATATATATACAAGACATAGTCTCCACCCATAGTGCGGTTGTTCCCTTGAATCGATTCATATCATTGTCCTTACATACAATGCGTAGCGAGATAGAATGAGATGTGAAGAAGACAATAAAGTGAGTTGAAGAAAGAAGCATATGGAATCTCTTACTGTTCCATTCCACCTGGCTCGCACACGTTCATGTAGACACACAATTCTCGTTCTGCTATTGGTTGAGTACTAATCCAATCAACGCTGTAGTCACCTCCTTGTTACCCTGAAAAAAATATAATACATCACTTATATATACATACACACCTATGTAAAATTATTGAAATTTAGTGTGATAAATTTAAATTTAATTTTATTATTAATTATTTTTCTTAATCTATACAATTTTCATACAATTTTTTTTGGGTTTTTTTTTTTATTCCCATTTTATTTATAAAATTTTATATTAAAATCTGAAATATGTATCTGGATTTATATTTTATATTGTAAAATAGATTTGTATATAATATCTCGACAGGATTTGCCTGTGTGAAATAAGAGGGCCACATCATAAAAGCACCAAGTCAACGGCATTATTATATAGGCGCGACCTATCCCACAGTGAGAATCGTATTTCAAAACGCAGAAACCGAAAACCATATCATTATAACGATGTGTGGAACGAGACGCTCCAGTTTTGTCACTTTCCTTTGTATTATACTATATATATATATATATAAACCTATACCCATATTTTGTTTATCAAACTTGTTGATGATTTTGTGTTTTATTGACGCCTTAAAAATTAATCCTCTATTTATAACTTATCAATTATATATTATTTTGTATACATCAAATTCCATTGTGAAATTATTTTATTTAATAAACAAATAATAAATAAAAGAAAAAAAAAAATATATTCAAAAACTTCACCTGTATTTGTACGTATCCACACGCTCATGTAGATTAAATAATTTCAATAAATTCTAATAAAAATAAAAAATAAATAAATAAAAAAAAAAATATATATATATATATATATATATATATATATATATATATATTGTGGATGGAATATTTACAGCTCATATAACTAAATATAATTGCAAATGACATAAATGATGTTTATATACTCCTAGTGCATACATAATATGGACACGTAATTATATTACGTATAGATGTAGGTAATTGTGGTTCATCATATAGTGACTTGTCTCTGTATGACGCGAGAGTTACTAATATGGAATTCTCACGGTACCACGCCAATTGGAGTCAACTCATCTAAATACTCTATACGCCATTATTATATATATATATATATATATGTATATATATTCTAGTATTTGCCCGTCGGCCCACGAGCCGAGAATGCACCATTGACAATACTGTCAAGTATTCAACAATATTTAATTTCACGATGAATAATCGATTGTCCATTAAAATCTACAGATGAACAAACTCACAAGATTTTTAAACATCAGTGAAATAGTCATATATATATATATATATATATATATATATATATATTAATAATTAAATATTAGAGTATAGTTGCAAATATAGTGACAATGTTTTGGTGGAGAGTTGCACATATGACAAATGCGCGTGAAGCTTAACGCCCGCGGATGTCAATTACGATTAATTAGAGCGCAGACTGACAGCGGACGGAACAGCTACTTAATACTTAAACTTGTTTCAATGCCTCCCTTGCGTATCGTTCACTTCCTTCACAGTTACTACATGATTAAATTTTTTTTTTTTTTTTTTTTTTTTAATTTTTCTCGTCATCATCATTATCATCTCTCTCGCTCTTATGACGTGCTCAACTCAACGTAATATATTCTTGTGGCTCTGTATAGTTGAGAAATATCTTCGAGCTATTCAGCATATTTATAAGAAGAATATATATTAGATGGATATTATTATTCTTGCGAAAGCACGATCAACAACTCTAACTCGATATATCTTTATTCCTTTATTCCAAGAAGAAATTTTTTTTCTTCTTTGCACCAATAATACACATTGTGAGATGTATATAAGATTATAAAAGCGAAGATGAAATGAAAAATAGTTTAAAAGAAAGAGGGGAACTCAGAGCAGACGAAGATCAGTATATATATATATATGTATATATATATAGTGACTTTATAATTTCATTACGGTCGCCTGAGAGCGACCTAACACACCGTAATGGGCCGCGCCCCCTCTGATCATGTCTTCCGTAGACCATCTGGCACCATCATCGACCTGTGATCCGATATCCTATGGTCGCAATCGATTCACATTGATCCCTTCAACACATATTATATATACTGTATATGATTGTACATCATATATCGACAATTTACGTTAATGTCAAGTGCTGGAAAAAAAAACAAAAAACAAAAAAAAAAAATTAATAATTTATTATCATAATTTACTTTAATTTTATTATTCACATTACAAATTCTTCGTACTATTGTCCCATTCTCAAACAATATTTTTCTCGTTACAGCTTTGTATTATTATATTTCTATAAACAAATATATATGCGTAGAGTTGGGCCATCAGTAACCAGTAAATCTCTCGATACCTACATGTGTACGTATATATATATTAACTTTATTATCACATTATATATATGACCGTATATCGCTCACTCATATATAAAATATCCGGTGTTGAATAAATCTTTGCCAAGAAATATTACGTCATGGCTTGTCCAACGAACAAATTTTTGTTGTGGCTTGTGGCACGATGCACGTCATTCATACACACAACGATATATAAATTTATACGTATATATATATAATATAAAATAAAAGAGACTTCTGCCTTTATATAAATTGATAAATAAATAAATAAATTAGTAAGTGTATGAGTAGAAAAATTAATTGATAAATACCATTTAGTTGTGAGATACCAATTTGGTTTGATGTTATTGGATGTTACATCAGAGAAAGGAAATGGGAAAAAAAAAAGAAAAAAAAAAAATCGCGTAAATGAGAAAGTAATGGAAAAGAAATAATAAAATATAAAAAATAAATCAGAAAAAGACGATTTGGTGCAGCAGCTTCGGGAGCACGTCCAATGGCTCTGCCAAATTAAAGAAGATTTATGGGCACGCCCGCGGGACCAATGTTCCATTCTATTAACGTCGTATTATACGCGCCCGTCAAATTACCTGGCACAACGACTAAGCGAAGAGCAAGAACGAAACGGATAATGTTCTCGCGTGCTTTTCACCCACCTTCATTGGATGATTGCTCCCGCGCATGGGATCATTCCAGCCGGCTGGGTCGAGGCCGCAATTTCATTTGGCTATTTCATCGTTTGAATTTTAAAGAATTCACTTCTTTCTTTTTCCCATCCCCTGTATCCTACCCTTTCACAACTATTCATTTTGCCACACAAATGATTGCTGTCTCATAAAAGTCATCGATGAAACTAATAAACATTAGCGAATTGAATTTAGCGTATATTGTCCACAGATTTATTTTTATTGTACCAATATGTAATAAAAAATAAATAAATATCGTGTGTGTGCCTTTGTATGGAGTTGAGAGTGTTCTCAATCGTCCATTTTTTAGGGGGAAAAAAAAATATAATAATAAATAAATAAATAAATAAATAAATAAATATAAAAATAAAACAAAAATGAGACGATGGCAAAGATAAGTGATCAACGTATTCTCTTGTTGTCTCTTCCATCGCCAATCTCATCCTCCCCCATCATGGTCACTTCATCCATATTCTATATACCTGGTCGTCCTCGAGGTGTACAGAAACACCGGGACCCCATTTTGCCTCCCTTCCACGACTCGGAGAGGGGCCCACCGAGTAATCTACGACGACGTCGAATACGTCATGACGAATTTGTTCGTATACCCAATGAGCCAGAAATCGTACCCCACACTTTCTCTTCTCCATCAGGATTCTTCGAAGAGGAGCCAGTCTTTTACTTGCTTCCTCATTATATGAATTATTATTATATCCAATAACTATTTTTTTGTTTTTTTTTTCAATTTTTTTTTCATTTTTTTTTTTTTTTTTTTTTTTTTGTAAGGTTTTATTCAATACCATTTTAAAAAGCGAACAGAGATAGATAGACATAGGAAGAGCAAGAGAACAAGGCAGAAAGGGCAGGGTGAAGGAGTGAGGGAGAAAATGACAGTATGTGTTTGTGTATTATATGGAGTATGTAAAGTATATAGAGTAACAGAGGGGTGGAGAGTATACGCAGCTCGTGTTTCTGCCTGAACGGACAATAATACCCGCAGACAAATGAGCATCCCACCTCCATTGTTCGTTCCATCGGCATGGCACAACGTCTCTCTCGCTCTCTTTTTTTTTTTTTTTTTCTCCTCCTCACTTTAACGTCTCTCTACTGATTGTACTAGCCTCCGTCGCCCTTCTGCAACGTCGTTTGGCTCTTTGGACCCGCTTCTTCTATTTATTTTTTGATACCGACGCTATATCGGTGGTCCGTGAGTAGGTGTTCCAATCAACCTGATGCGGGCCACATGATTGAACCATGGGCCCCTCTCCCCATTCTTTTATGTCAACGAATATTTTTTTTTTTTTTTTTTTTCTTTTTAATATGTTATGTTCCATATTGTTCCATTATCGTGTATGTCTTTACCGAATTCATTTAAAAAAAATTTTTTTTTTGTTTTTTTTCTTCTTACATATTCAATACAATTCATGTAATTTTTTTTTTTTTTTTCCACATTTTATGTAGATATATATATTAGATAGAATTAATCTGTATAACTGGATTTAGATTTAATATCTAAATAAATTGTTTCTAATTATCATCATGTCAAAAGGTTATATTTTTTTTTTCTTTTTGTTTGTTGGAAATGTAATCTAATTTCCAGATGAAGCTGAACGTTCAATAGAACGTGGTAACGGATGTGATAACCCTAACCTCGTTACAGAAAATAAGCAGCAATCTCGTTTTACCTTTTACCGCGTTTATAGAACCACCTGAACATTATATATCGAGTCAGATAACTTGGTGAACCTCTAATTTATTGCATAATCGGTGCAGGTTGCACCCTGACCACACGTACACACACACATATATATAGGCTCAGATATTTTTATTTTTATTTTTTTTTATTCTCATCGTTGATATCTTCATATGATTCAATATTGTTCATTTTATAATTACTCTTAAAATTTTTCAACCTGATAAATACCAAAGATTTGAATAATTAGTATCACTCATAATTGATATGGTATCATTTCATAGGAGTAGAAAAAAAAAATAGATACGTAAAAATGGGATAGTCAGATGATATTGACTGGTGGCTTGGTCCAATTTTAATTGTAAAAGAAAGTGTAAAGTATCACACCACATTCTATCTTCGAATGTCTTCCCTTTTATTTAAATTTGAAATTGCACTTGAATTTGTCACATGACTCTTTTGACTCGGTGATGACTCATCTTCATCATTTGACCCGATTAATTTAATACAGTATTTTTAATGAAAACAACCTAAAAATAAGTGGGATAAGGAAAATTTATACCTAATGATAATACTTTTGTGTAACATTGAAGTTGTGTTTGTGAATCAATTAATTCCCAAAGAGTTTTATATTTCTCAACTTCACTAGAATTTTGGTCTTTTGCAAATACCATTCGTATTGGTGTATTATTCATTTTTAATACTATTTGAAAATAATATAGATTGAATAATGAATATTAAATTTTATAAATTTGCCAAATAACTCGTTGATACTGAATCGAAATATTCTCAATTTTTTTTATTTTTTTTTTTATTGAAGAAGAATATAAAAATAGAAATTTCATTTAGACGTAAATTGAACTGCCATCTAACGGTGATAATTTTAACTTGACGTGCACATTTAGTATGTAACTTATCATGGTATGATTTTATGTATATTTAGGATTGGATTCAAGTATATATTAGAATTTTGTTGTCCTTTGAATCTGTGTAAATTATATCTGTACAAGTTATATCGTTGTTATACGTAGAAAAAAGACGTAAAAAAAAAAAAAAAATACTACCGTGAGTCCACAATAAAAATTATCGACGTATTTCTGAAGTATAAGCTTGTGGAATTGTGAAATATCAGCAGTTAATATTGATAATATATATTTACTTTTTATAAATTTTCTTCGTACACATAACCTACTACCTATAGGGTTTGTTTATATATTGTGACATGAGATTGAGATAAAAATAATTACTAAAAAGTTAATTTCTCATTTATTGTTATATGTAAAAATATAAATTGTTAAAATTATATTATTTGAATCTAGTAATTATTGTAACATTTGTGGATAAAAGTGTATTAAAAAAATTGCTAAACAATGGCTCACTATAAAGGAGCAGCCAGTGAGGCTGGTAGAGCAATGCAATTAATGAAAAAACGTGAAATAGCTCAACAAGAAATTGAATTACGTAAAAAGAAAATTGAAGATGATTTGAAAATTCATAATATTGAAAATAAATTTGCCACACACTATAATGCAGTTGAGCAACAACTCAAAACATCAACAATTGGTCTTGTAACTCTCAATGAAATGAAAGCTAAACAAGAACACATTGTAAAAGAACGAGAACGAAAATTGGCACAAAAAGAACGTGAAAAGGAGCAAGAAAAAGAGAGAGCTCTAGCTGCTAAACAAGCAGAAAAAAATAAACAGAAGAAACAAATCCAGGCATTATCATTTAATTTAGACGAAGATGAAGATGAATCCCTCGACGATGATACAGATGTAAAATCAGAAAAATCATATCATTCTAGAGATAGTGAAAGTGGTTCAGCGGTTCCTTGTAAGAAAATAAAGAAAAATCCCGATGTTGATACAAGTTTTTTACCTGATCGTGAAAGAGAAGAAGAGGAGAATCGGCTTAGAGAAGAATTGAGACAAGAATGGGCAACAAAACAGAATGTATTAAAAGAAGAGGAAATTGAAATAACTTTCAGCTATTGGGATGGATCTGGACATAGACGAAGTGTTATAATGAAAAAAGGTAGAGGTTTATTAATTTTTTAATTTTATATATCAACTGTAGTGTCAATATATTGTTAACAATATAATCGTGTTGAATTGCATTGTGGATCTAATTTGTATTAGTTTTATATTGTCGACAGGTAATTCTATATATCAACTTCTTCAACGGTGTTTGGAAGTACTGAGACGCGAATTCAGTGAATTAAAAACTGTTATGGCTGATCAACTAATGTATGTCAAAGAAGATTTAATTCTTCCACATCATTATACATTCTACGATTTCATCGTGACAAAAGTAATACAATACTGTTTCAATACTATCTAATATTTAGTTGATGAATAAATATCTAATATATTGAGGGAATTACAGGCCAGAGGTAAAAGTGGACCTTTATTTACATTTGATGTACATGATGATATTCGCATGGTGAATGATGCATCTATTGAAACTGAAGAGTCACACGCTGGCAAAGTTCTTCTAAGGTATCATGTTTACTCAATACTTTTATTTGATTCCAGTCAAATTTTTTTTCAAATTTTTTTGCATGAAATTTTACAGACTTTATTTATTATTCCAGATCTTGGTATGAGAGAAATAAACATATCTTTCCAGCAAGCAGATGGGAGCCATTTGATCCAACAAAAAGTTATGATAAATATACTATTTCTGATAAAAATAAAAAAAAAGAAAAGATATGATACATTGAATAGTGTGAATATTAAGATGAAATAAATAAGATAATTTTATTGTCAAAAATTTTGAATTTACACACAATCAATTTGATAATTTCACATGAAACAGTTTGAATCCAGTTGAGAGTGAAATAATAAAAAGACATGCAAATAAAGACACACTTTACTGATAAGAGCTGAATCACGTTTCTTGTATTAAACCGTCATATTTTCCTAAAATCAGAATAAAAAATTGATATTTACAAAATATTTACTATGAAGATTTATAAGTCAATCAAATATAAATACCGCGGGTGATTTCTCATCAATTGCGAGTAAATTTAGATTTTCAGAGTTTTCGTAATCAAACGAATCTGGGCATTCTCTCATTGATATAGTTGAACCATTGTCGTTATTTAATAAAATTTCTAGTAAGTGTCTTTCTTCATTAGTGATTGAAAATTTTTCCAAGTCGTTTGTAGCATCCTTATCAAAATAATTTTACAATTTATTCATGTTATCATTTCTCTTCGTTATTCACTGATAATTTTACTCGATTTTTTACGAGAAAAAAAAAAAAAAAAAATTATCTACTCACTGTTGGGGAATGTGACACTGGTTGATTACATATTTTTTGACCGCTATCAGTATCCTCACTTGTATACAGATTTAAAAAGAGCTGAGTATTTTTTGCCAATGATCCATGTTCGGGAAGACTCGATGACAGCATTTGTTTCAATTTCTCACGATTTTTCATTTGCAAATCATTACATTCTTTCGATACCTCCTAAAATTATCTTGTAAATTTTTTGTGATAGTAAATTTATTCTGAATTCATTTAATAAATTTTTACCTTTATTTCCAATTCTAAATTATTTATTGATGCATCTAATTCTTGTATATTTAACCAATTTTTCTTAATATAGTCATCATCTTCATTAATTTCTGTATGCACAATTTCTCTTTCACACTCTAGGTACATAATAAATAATAATATACAAATTAAGAGAAACTTAGAAAAGTGTAAAATGTATTTCAAGACTACCTTGTTCGGAATTAAACAACTGAAATGTCATTTTATAAGTTTCTGATTTGAAAATTTTTTTCAGGTTCACTGTTTATAATAAATATTTCATTCATCCTCTCAAGTACCTACAGTCTTGTAACTATACTATATATATATATATGTGTAAATTATACTGATATGTTGCCATGGTGAGTCAATAACTCAATTCAATGTTATGTACATTCAATTTATTGATTATATTTTTACAAAATATATTTTCAATTATAGTAAATATATAAATTTATATATTATAAAGATAAATAATAGTATCTTAATTTTACTTTTAATGTTGTATTGACGTTGGATTCATATATATAATATTTTCCGGGAAATGATCTAATACAATGAATTGTTTTTTATTCTGTTCTGCTATTTCATCAACAAAACCAGCCCAATAGATAACGAGACCTGGGCCAAATCGATTCCAATAACTCAAAAACTGTTGCTTAGTATGTGTATGATGAATATCTGGCGAACCAAATCGTGCTTTGGATTCTATCCAATTAATTATAAAACCATTCACGGCTATAGGAACTTCAAGTTTAATATCTGGTGTTTTATCATACCCATAATTTTTCAATTCATCTTCAGTTTTATATATTATATTTCGTTCTTTCAAATAATGTTGTAGTTTTATTTCATATTCATGTCCTATAGCACTGGGTGGGAATGAAAAAAAAAAAAAAAAATGAATAAATAATATGAAAACAATTGCAACACAAATTTAATAATGTAACATCACTTACGAAGCAAATGAATTAGAAATATTGCCATATCTGTCATCATACAATGTACACTATAAATAAATAAACCAGATATATTAAATTAATGATTTTTAAATAGAATGAATAGTTTTTTCATTAAAATATTTATTTACCAAATAAATTTCATATGCTAAATGTGCATCTTCAATAAGAGTAGTATCTTTCAAATATTTACTTATTTCACGTTTTTCAGCTAAAATAAAAAATAAAGGAATTATAATAATAATAATAAAACAATAATATTTTATCTAGACGGGAAATAAATAACAAAATAATACCTTTTGGTTCAAATTTACGATAATATTCTTCAAATATAACACGTGCTAATAATGCTGGAGGTAAATTGATCGAGGCAGCTATTCTAACAATAATTCCAGGTGGTGCCCCATTTTGTTTTTCCGTATAATATCTGAAACACAATATTTCATATTTGACCACATAACTTTATTTAGATAAGTCTATTTTATATAAATATTTATACTTACAATTGTAAATACTCTTGTCGTGGTCCGTATAGTTTTCTCATTGATCTTTTTACTTTAAATATCACTTCTGAAGATATAATCCCATGTATCGTACTACTTGAAATCCTGTATGAAAAATAATTATGATTAATAAACTGCATATGCTCAGGTGTATATATTTTTTTTTTAACATGATATAACCTACGTGGGGTATTTGTGAATCAACATATCAGCACAATCTCTCGTTAAACCTTGAAATTGACTGATCTCGTCAACAATTTTATAATATAATTCACTCTTCATATTTATTTATACTTATTATTATTATTATTGTTAATTTTTTTTTTGTATTTCAAATTTTTTATTGAAAAAGAATAAACAATAAAAATAATTATTAAACGAATATATTATATGGAGTCAAATAAATCACAAATTGTGATAATTTCGAGATAAGACCCGAAATCTATTTAAGTTATAAGTTACATGAAGCGCATCTCGTGCTTTTCCCAAGAAACAGAATTTTGAGAAATACAATGTACATGTGTAATAAATGTAATTATTGCGTTTGTGATGAGTGAGGGCGCTGTAGGTCATTTATAAATTTTTGTACAATTTTCAGCAGAATTCATGTTATGATCAACGATTGATGGATGAAATTATCACACACTATCAATATATTATCGGTGATCATTAAGAGGCCAAAATAATAGAAGTTGATCCTATGTTTATAAAGTCAATAAAATATTATTGCATAAATGAAATTATTCATAAATTTAATAGATAATTTATGTTAATTATACACATAACTCGGGATTTTCAACTCAAAAAACTCATAATGCAACAATGGGAAAGTATCAAGATTTCGTTACTGTGATAAATTAATGCCATAATATTGTGATTTTAATAAAGTCACAATTATTAATATCATGAATATGCTCTATATATAATATGCTATGCAAAAAAGAAATTGAGTCATCCGCAAATAATGCAGGTATGATTGTTTGTTTATTACTGCAGTTCTATCTCATTATTATCTGTTAAAATTTTTATTATGCCAATTATAATTTGATACGTAATAATATTTATTTGTCCAGTGTCATCGACTTTACAATGTGATGGGAAGGCTGTGGGCTCTGTCGAAAAACTAAATATTGTTGCTGGACAAAGTACGCCAAGTAAACACGATTTATCTACACAACAAGACTTGTTAAATCTCGATTACCATTCCAGTCTTTGTACACAGACACAAGATGGAGGAGTAGAAGTGACATGGGATTGGCATAGCCCTGGTAGAAAAGCTGTTGGAAATAATGGGAAAAATATTAAAACTCACGAAGCACATGGCAGTAGCACACCGAAACGAACCACAATCATTCATAAAAAACGCATTTCTAATTCACCTATGATGTATAAACCATTAAAAAGGAAGCTCATTAAAAAAGAAAATACAGATGATATTGATAAATTTAAAGCTGAATTGATAGCATTATCAGAAAAAATAAGAAATGCACAAGAAGATGAAAAATTTTCATCTAATGGATTGGATGACATTGCTAAAATTGATATTCCAGGAGAAATAGAATTCGATGATTTCAGTGATGATGAAAGTGATGTCGTTAGTATTAATAATGAAGTTCAGTCTTTGATTGGACACGGGGGAAAAGAGAATAAAAATTTTGAAGATCTATTCGATGATTCTCTAAATGATACCATGATAAAGTGCAGCCAAGAAATAGAAGAAAGATTAAATATTGCTCCTGTTAAATCGAAACAAAAAAATAATGATAACACTGTTACAGCTGATGGGGACAGAAATTTTTTAGTTCGTAAAAATTCTGATTCTTCATCAATCAATATAAATGAAAATAAATTGATTAGTAATTTAGATACGAAAAAATCGAATGTAAATGTTCAATCATTGGAATTTGAGGTAACTAAAACCCGAGAATTCATAAAAAAAAATCAAAAGTTAAATTCAATTACACCTAAACGATTAATGCCAAGTTCAAAAAGTCTGATGACATCAGGAAAAATAACAAATCATAATGTAACAAATATTAAATCACAACAATCATCATTAATACCAAATGATATTAAAATTAATTTGAATTCTCAAGAATTAGATGAATTTAGTATACCTGATGATTCATTTGATGAATTTTTAACAACATGTGAAGAAGATTTTTCTCAATCAGACATTAATCAAACATCAATGAATTATAGCCGATATGGAAAAGTCTATGATAATTTATATTCAATATCATCAAAAAAATCAATCAGCACCTCGCCAAAAATAATGAGTAAATCATCGTCATCAAGCCTATTGAAAGCTCTAAGCAATGATTCAAAAGGTACTGCAGTAAAAACAAATATTGCTACAAAGAATAATAATATTGGTAATTCAATTATACAATCGAGCAAAACAACACCACTTGACTCGCATTCAACTTCAACAGCCAATCGTAATTGGAAGTTTTTTAAGTCAAAAAGTCATTCTGATTCAAGTACTGTAAGTAATGATTGCAACAATGTGAGATCAAGTTCAAAACAAGTCAATCAAACAAATTTAGGGAATGTATTTAGAGGAGGATCGAATTCAAATTTAAATATAAAGGATAATAGCAGAGTGAGTTCCAGTTCTTCCGTAAGTACTGAACATGAAATTTCATCAATCCACCGTACAACTTCATGTCTGGATTCCAATACAATGACAAGGAAAACTATACAAACGACCAATACACATAATACACAAATGTTATACCATGTCAACAGATGCGCCGCAAAAGAAGATGGTAATAATGGAAGAACACAAAATTCGGGAGATGTTATGTCAGTTATACAATCGTTGCAAATATGCGGTCCAGAAGAAATCAAAAGAAAGCGAATGGAAGCAAAAATGAAATTGGAGGCAAAAAAGAAACGAGAAAAAATGCGTGGTAATTCAGGCGTTTCGTTATCCTAATGCTCTTTCCAATATTCAAAATGGGAGGTGAGGATACGAAATGATGAACATGACACATGAAAATTATTTCTCTTTGTATAATACATAAAAATTTTCTATTTTCATATCCATTTGATTTATTCTACAATGAATTGCTTCCGAATGACTTACCAATTTATATGTATATTATTTTATTCATAAATTTTACACATTTTTTTTGTAAATTAAAATATTTGTATTATTAAAATATATAAATATAAATATATTTATTTACATATACATGTAAATACCTATTGTGCAAATCTCAAGCATTCAATTTATTGATCTCTGATTTTCACGACGTATCGACAATTGTCACTTGTATCTAGGCCTTATATACGAATAGTGAATTGAAAAAATTAATTGAATAAAATGTATTATTTGTAAATGAAGTGAAGCTGGATGTTACGATATAAGCGCCATGTGCTATTGTGGACAACTTGACAAGTTTAAAAGATGACCGTGGCGCCGCCGACTCTGTCGACCCATGTGGTGTAGTGTGGTTTAGTAGATTTATGTTAGTGATGTGTGTGCAGTACATCATGTTGGAATTATAGAAAGAAGACGAGAGAAAAAAATTTTTTTTTTTTAATACGCGCCTTGTTGACTTTATCAAACTGTATTTAACTAATTATTGTTATTTGTGCGGTTACAAATGTATTCTGCTTTAATACCAATTAAGTTCAAAGGTCAACATAAAAATTTCCGGATGGTAAACCGGTGCCACATTCAACAAACGGACTATGATTACCGGGGCCTCATGGTTTCTTGCCTGAATCTCTTTTAATGTTGCTATATCAGGCATGGACATCAACATGGATTCGCCAAATGAAGTAGGTGGTGGTTTTTCATTATGGTAATATAGTGAAAAATCGTAAAAAGAAGATAAGATTTGTGATAAATATTTGTGAATATATCTGGCAATGTATCATAAAAAAAATGTACCTAAAAATCAGCATATACTTTTGCGCACACACGCATCTTTGATATACGTAGTTCATTTTTTCCGTTCCATTTTCCACTGGAATGCAAGGCAATATGTAATAATAGATATAATTGGTGTATTGGTGTTCATGGGGAGACCCGAACACTCTTCCACATGGTCAATCATTGTGGAAATATTACCTTCTAACTCCCGGAAGATATATCTTCATGGAATTTTTTAGGTTATGTCCATATTAGTTATTCACACATACGCATTATAAACTCATATATTACCTGTATTATCAGTGGGCTTTTCAATTGCACATTCTTCCCAATTATATTTTTATATTCAAACATTTATTAATTACTGTCTTTTTTTTTTTATTTTCAATAAAAAATTGTAAATTAAATATGTTTCGTTAATATATTTTTATTCTACATGAAGTTTTCTCTGACGGTGATAATTTTCGTATGTTTCAGAATAATTTGCAGTTTTTAGATCTAAAAGATCTTAATAAGATTGACTCTGATAAAATCAAAGAAATTATACGACTTGGAGTACACTCAAATGCATTAGAATTGCCATGGGATAATGGCGATAAAGATTACAATTCAAATTCAGTTGTTCCGGAAACATTGGAGTCTCAAGAACGTTGGCAACCTTACGGTAATTCAATACTAATTATTCATCTATTCAAATTTCGACATTTTCCCATGATCAATCAGAACACATAAATATAAATACTAAAAATATTAAATTTTCTTGCAAAAAAAAAAAAAAAAATTTTAGTTTTTTTACGTTTATCATTTTAAAAGATATTATTTAATAAAAAAAAATATATTTAGGAGTGGATGAGTCTATCAGGACTTTTAGCGTTGCGGGAACAACCACTTCAATAGTGCCACCACCCCTGCAATCAATGAACTTTGCTGGCTCATACGTTAATCTAACGTATCCTCAGGAGTGGGCCACAGTGGCTGGAAATGCATATACAAATAGTGGTACGGGCGACCCAACTTATCAATATATGTACGGTGTTCCATATATACCACAGTTGTATTCTCCAAGTGAGGTTATAAATGCATCACCAAATCGTGACAATGATAGACGCGGTGGTCGTGTTCGTAACCGTAAAAATGATACGTATAATCGTGTGATAAATTCAAATGAATCACCGAGTTTTTTAATGACACAAGGACAATTCAATTCGTTGGCGCCAATGTGTGATCCACGTACGCAATTTATATCGTATGGTTATTCACAACATCCAGTCGCGGGTGGATCAATTTATATGCCATCACAAACATATCCACATCCACCTATCCATCCATCTCACAATAATCATATACAACATTCACATCCTGGTTATTTCACTCATCCTACGGGTGGTAATCAAAAACATACTCGACAATCATCTGGCCATAATTATTACAATCAGGATAATATGTCGAAAAATACATCAAATATTCGTCCAAAAATTCACGATAAAAAGGTTGTCGATAATAATCCCACTGCCACGCAGTCCTTTCGGCAATTGCCTGTAAATAACAGTGAATATGAATTAACGAAAAAACATAAACCAATTGTTACAAACAACAATGAAAATTCAACATCAGTAAATAATGGACATATAAATGTTACCGTGAAAAAATCTACGGAAATAAAAGAAATTGAAGCTGCTGTTACAACTCCAATTGTTGATGTGAAATTCAGTGCTGATAATTGTGAAATAAAAAATGAAGAAACGACAAATCATGTTCCAGTTACGCCTACTTCTGATATTCACGATGTCATAAAACTTGATGAGGAAATTATTTGTACACCGAGTGAACAACCAGTGCTTCCCATGAAATCTTCACCAATTGAAACTACCTCCTCAATAATTCCCAAAATCAATGGTGAAGATGTAAAAGATGATAATACTGTAGTGAAAAAAGTAGTTGAAGTATCAACAACAGTTCAAGAAGACAAACCACATGTAAATTGCGAATCGCGAGTTTCACCGCCAACACAAACACCACCAAGTTATTCATCAGTAACATTTGCTAGCGTAGTGAAGAAAAAAAATACAGACAATCACACTTCACCAATAGCTCATGTGAATAAATCACAAATAATACAGTCAAGTGTGAGTGAGCCATTGGTAGATGTTGATAATACAATAAAAAATCATCAACAAAATGATGGGTCAAAACGAAAAAGTGTACCTTTTACGCTTGATAACGAAACTTCGCCTATAACTATTAATAATAGTGCTTTCAGTGAACGCAAGAAGTCGTTGAAAAATTCAGCACAATTACGTTCACATAATCCAACTGTATCTCAAATTAGAGGTATATTCTCATCATAACTGATATTAATTATTTAATTATGGCAATAATTGAAATTACTTAATACGTAAATTATATTTTTAGAATTTTTACTCAATTATCAAATGGAAAAACATACTGTTAGTTTACTGCCACGAGGATTGACGAATCGCAGCAATTATTGCTATATCAACAGTATATTACAAGCCTTACTAGCTTGCCCACCGTTTTATAATCTTTTGAATGCTCTACCGCATTCTAAACGTCTGTCGAAAAATTCAACTACTCCATTAACCGATAACATGTGAGTATGATTCAATTCATGATGCACTGTCTTTTATAAGAGTAATGATTGATTCAATTTTTTTTTTTTTCGTTTTATCTTGTTTTTATTTTTTTTTTTTCTTTATCTTCCTTAAGGATAAGATTCGTCAAGGAATTCGATCGGTTATCCGAGGCACAACGGCTACCACGTAAAGATTTAAGAGCACAAAAAAAAAGTGAAGATGCTGCGATAGATATTCAAGCCGGTACAGCATTTGAGCCTTCTTATGTATATACTATGCTAAAAAATACATCAAATGCCGGAGTATTTTCTATTGAGGGACGTCAAGAAGACGCTGAAGAATTTTTATCATGTTTACTCAACGGCTTAAGTGATGAAATGCTTGAAGTAATAATTTGTATAATAATAATTCCTCTTTTTTTTTTTTTTTTTTTTTTTTTTTTTATGTAATCATTATATATTTTATATAGAAATATTAAATATTGACATCTTTTTATACAGTTGATGAAACAACCTAATGATGATAATGGTGCACCCGCATCTGTAGAGCCAACTGTGAATTATAATAACAGCGATGAAGAATGGAAGGTAAGTAAAAAGAATATAAAAATCATTTTGAAAACAATAAGAAAAATAAGTAGGTGTTGTAATTTGTTTGTTGTTGTTTTTTTTTTTTTTTTTTTTTTTTTCTTTTTCTCTCCTATTCAGGTAATGGGTCCAAAAAATAAAGGATCAATAACTCGGTGCACGGAATTTGGTAGAACACCATTGTCCGATATATTCCGCGGACAATTAAGATCGAAAATTTTGCGTCAAAATGATGAAAGTACAGATAATGTACAACCATTCTTTACTTTGCAGCTCGACGTTGATGTAAGATGATGAAATAATTCATATGATATCATAAAAAAAATTTCATACAATTATTGAATGATAACATTGATCTCGACCTAATTTTTTTCCTTTTTTTTGTTTTTGATAGAATATCAATTCTGTATCTGATGCTCTCGAAGCGTTGGTTGCTAAAGATAAAGTGGAAGGAATGATATGTAGCAAAACAAAACAGCAAATAAATGCGTGGAAACTAGTGACTCTTGAAGAATTACCAGTAATTTTAATATTACATTTAAAATGGTTTGACTATAAACGGGATTTCTGCTTAAAAATAGTCAAAAATGTCACTTATGGAATCGATCTAAAACTTGATAGCAGTGAGTGAAATTTCTATATTATCGCACTATTATTATTGAAATTTAATTAGAAATAATAGTTATTTATTTTAATTTTCATTACTGTGACTGAATTTTTTTCCATTTTAATTTTCAGAGTTATTGTCTACAACTGCCAACAAAAAATTAAATGCAAAGCAAAAACAATACAAACTATTTGCTGTTACATACCACGATGGCAAAGAGGCCAGTAAAGGTCATTATACAACAGACGCTTTTCATGTGGGTTATGGTGCCTGGGTTCGTTATGACGATAGTTCGGTCCAGAGCGTTTCTGAGAATGAAGTATTAAAACCAACGACTCCACGTGTACCATATTTACTTTATTATCGGCGATGTGACACAATTGGAATTAATCAATCGAATACCACTAAGACTCGTTAAACAAAATGATTAAATGAACGGGGGAAAAAAAAAAAAAAAAAAAAAAAAAAGTGGTTAAGAAAGAGAAAAAAAATAGAAAAAACAGTTGTAGGTAAGCTCATACGTTTGTTTTTATAAATGAATATTAAGGGGAAATGAAAGTCATTTTTCGCACGATTTTCTTATTCATTTCTAAAATATATATATATATATAGTGACTTATATACATATAAATTATACTTATAAGAGACAAATGAAATAGTTTATTTCAAGAGTAGTTTGAAATTATGACACGCAAATATGATCAATAAGATTACATTGATGGTATATAAATTTCATCTTTAAATTTTATTTAATATTAATATTTAACTGATAAATAGTTTTTTTTTAGACAACCATTTTTTATTGTTCAAATTTTTGAAATCATTACACGTGAAAAAATGTATATTGAACAAAAAACAGACAGGTACATATCATTCGTTTTGTTTTTTCAACGATCTTTCATTTCTTAGACAAATTTAAGTCTCACAATTTCAAATTCTTCTCGTGCGTTTTCATTGTAAAAAAAAAAAAGAAAAAAAAAAGCAAAAAAAAATTAATATTTAATCATTTATAATAGAGTTCGTAAAATATCACTTTCATATCCCCCTAAAAAGAAACTAAAAAAAAAATTATTATTAATAAAGCGATACATTTTTACATTCTCAACATCTCAAAAGGTAATATTTATCTCTGAATGTGAATCATTGTATTCGTTATCGAATAATATCAGAGACAAAAAAAGAAAAAAAAAAAAAAAAAAAAAAAAAAAAAAGAATAAACGAAAAAAAAAAAAAAATTATAATAAAATACGTCTTTAGCTCTGGGTTATAATATTTTTGTTGATTAGGCGTGTAATATTAATTGTTACAAGTGCTATGTGCCTCATTTCTAGTATATTGAAATAAAGATAGCATTACTATTTCTCATGATGTTTATCCTCGTAACAATTGTCTTGATTTTTTTTTATTCATAGAATTTGATTTGCGATATTATATAGTTCTGTTTATACATCAGGTTGAAAGAAATTATATAAGGATAAAATATCAAAAACAAAAAAAAAAATTAATGCGTGTGAAATTTGTAAGTGAAATAATCCAGATATTTTTTTGTTTATATATCTATAGTTTTTCATATAGTTATATATCATCATGTCGTCACTAGTAAAAAAATAATCTCTAATTTTAGTAAAATGAAATTTGATCGTTGGTATTTTTTTGTTTCCTATTTTCAAAATGCGCGCTACAAAAATTCATGTTTGAGATTCACCGGAGGTGACGCCAAGTGATAATTTTTCAAACCCACAAATATTGTTTCCACAAGGCGCAACGGCATTGGGTCTTTTTTTTTTAATACTTATACGCAATGGTGGTGGCAGCATTACAAGTTACAATAGATATGATGATTCAGTAATTGTAACTACACGTCAGTGATTTTTAATTTAACAATTATTTGCGTTGCATAAAGATAATTGATTGGACGTGACCTGTAATTAGTGAAACCTGAAGAAAAAAAAAAAAATTGTAATAAAATGTCAGATTTAAGAAATTGGGTAAATTCCTTACCAATATTCACGAGATATTGGTTATTATGCACTGTTGGCTTGTCTCTCATCGGCCGATTTGGATTAATTTCTCCCCATGTGTTAATCTTATTATATGACAATTTCATACATAAATTTGAAATTTGGCGTGCAGTAACGAGTTTATTTTATTATCCATTGAATCCAGGCACAGGATTTCATTTTTTAATTAATTGTTATTTTTTATATCGTTATTCATTAAAACTTGAACGTGAAGAGTTTGATGGCCGACCAGCTGATTATTTATTCATGCTGATTTTTAATTGGTTATGTTCAGTAATTATTAGTCTGATTGTAAATGTACCATTGCTGATGGATCCAATGGTTATAAGCGTATTGTATGTTTGGTGTCAATTAAATCAAGATGTCACTGTTACCTTTTTATTTGGTAAGTATATAAAATATATTGTATTTTCAACAAAATGTTTATGAATTAATGTTTTTTGTTTTATTATTATTTTTTTTTTCTTTTAATTTTAGGTACACAATTTAAGGCTATGTATTTACCATGGGTATTATGTGGCTTTAATTTATTAATATCTGGTGGTGGAATGTTGGAACTTATTGGAATATTGGTTGGAAATCTTTATTTCTTCCTGAAATTTAAATATCCACAAGAATTTGACGGTCCAGAATTGTTAAATACACCAAAAATTATTGAAAACTATTTTCCTGCACAACGAACAAATATACGAGGATTCTCAACCAATAGTGTACCTAGGCCGGGTGCACCAAACTCCTCGTCTGGTAGAAATATTTTTGGTAGTTATAATTGGGGTCAAGGAAATGTTTTGGGACAGTAATTCTTTACAATTTCCAATTTTTTGTTTCTCATTATTCTTTTTTGATGTTTAATTTCGATTTAAGCGTGAATATTTTTATTGTAAATATTAAAACTTTTTTTTTTTTCTCCCACACACGTCACTTATGTATCGCAGTCTTCAGTTTCTTTTTTTGAATTCATCAGTGGAGTATACTTTATATAGCATAAGAATGATTTTTGATTGTTTATATGTGGGTATCATGATTTACGTATATGTAATTACCATTACTTATATGACATGAAAAAATATATTAATAAGTATATATAAAATGATAAAATGAGTTATTTATTATATTGAAATATTTTTAATTTAATTGTGTTTATTCTTACAATTTACAGATTATATAGATACGTGAATAATTGAACGCATCACACGTAACTTTTTTTTTTTTCGTTCTCAATATTCTGAATGAAACTATAGACGTATTATACACCATTTCTAATTTTATTTTGGTGGTGGACCTTTAGCTTTATCATCATGTTTAGTTTGCTCAGAACTCGTGGGTACATCACGGAAATTTGGAAATTGTTCCCATGGTGCTGATAATTCAAATCTTCGAAATTCTTGGGCTAATTCAAGAGGCTCAGACACTACACGTTTAACTTCATCGTCATACCGAACCTAAACAGCGAACAATTTAATTTTATTGTGAATAAATTCATTTCATTACCAAATTTCAAATATTCATCATCGTATAGTTTAATAATCTTTCAATAACCTCAACGAATCCAGTTAGAGGAAAATCTTTTCTTAATGGATGACCCTCAAATCCATAATCAGTAAGAATTCGTCGGAGGTCCGGATGTTCACTGAAATATATGCCAAACATATCCCACACTTCTCTCTCATACCAATTGGCTGATTTAAATATTGAGACAGCAGAGTCAACAGGTGTTAATTCATCGGTGTAGGATTTAACTTTAATTCGATTATTGAAGCGTATCGAAAGCAGCATATATACTAACTGAAAATTCAAAATAGAAATTAAAATAAATTGTCCATTTTAATTTGTAAATTTTTTTTTTCTGAATACTTACTTCGAATCTGTATTGCCTACTTGGCACATCTACAGCAGTGATGTCTGCTAATATAGTATATTGTGCGTTATGATGATCTTTCAAGAACATTAATGTTGGACGAATTCCTTCAGGTGCCACAAGAATTTCTAATTCATCACCAGCGGAAATTTGTACTTTTTGTACATATTTTGGTAGACACTGAGCTACATAGTAACCAAAATCTTTTATTTGATCAACAGTTTTGCTTTCAACTTTTCGGATAGTCGCTAAAAAAATTCCACAATAGCACTTATTAAATATATATTTTGATCAATTATATACTGTCGATTTTCTTTTTTTTTCTGTACCCACGTCGTGTTTCTTCTTCCGATGGTGTAGTTTGACCACTTCGTAATGTTGAAGCAATTGATAGATAACCTGTAAAATTCAAGCTATAATCATTATTACATAATTGAATTTATTTTGCCATATATGACAGTAATGAAGAAATACATTAAATTACGTTTTGGAATTGTATTGATGGTTGTACGTGTGGCCGCTCGTAAACTATTCAAAATAATTGATGCCATATTTTTATTTAGTTAAAAAACCACAATAGTGTAACTTCAAACTACTTTACATTACTGTAAAGTTCGACGCACCGCCATTTTTCTTTGCTGGGTGCGCAAGCGCTCTCTCATATTCTTACAAAGAATGAATATTTAAATTTCATAGGTGACGCTAGTAACTAATTTTTATAACGGTCTACGGTTTGAAATTAATCAGTCCTCATTATCGATATTATTAAAATCTAAACAATTTATGATTATCCTAATCATGAAAAATTCGAGAAAACATTCGAACACATGGAGTGAATAATGAAGGTAAAATAAGGAAAAGTTTCTATTTTAATTTGTATAAATACAAATACATACATATATATATATATATATATGTATATATACTTTTTTTATTTAATTTTTACTTCTATATTATTTACATATTCTCATTTCCAAGAGATTTGCATGCGAATATTCATGGATTTAAGATAGAGCAAGGATGTACGGGTACATGTACTTATGCATATGTTCTTACATATATATATGCATATTTTTATTTATTTATTTATTTATTTATTTTTTTTTTTTTGTGTCGAGTTTTTAATTTTCATTCGTGTATACATATAAATATGTCCATAAACCAAATCACAATGACATTCTCAAAGAATTTCATTATTATTATCACCACTATCATTATTACTTATTTTCATTAAAGAACAGAAAATGGTTTAACAGGAAAGAAAGCGATATCTGTTCATGATTATATCCATATATAATGTCATTTTCCAATCCATCACACAATAATGATTTATATATTTTTGAACAATCTGATGAATTTTCTACATAAACAGAATAATACATGGGGGCTTACTCGTCACGATGTGTAAAAAATCTAAATGGCATCACACGCTACCGTTATATTTACGTTTTTTTGTTTTGTTGTTGTTGTTTTTTTTTTTTTTTGTATATAATTTGTAAATAGAAAGCTGCAGCTCGCAGTAGCGTTGAGAATACTTTTCTCGTTTGCCAACTCTTCGAATATATAGATAAATATGTGTACGTTATTCTGATTTATCCAATTTCTTCATTTTAATTCATTAAATATATTTACTATTGTTTTATTATTTTAATCTTTCTTTGTTTTTCAATGGAATAATTTGAGATGAACAAGCGACTAAAATATTCGCACGCCCATTAATTTATTTATAATAATAATAATAATAATAATGTCGGTTTGAATTGATCAATATTATACAATACCTAATTTTTTTATTTTCTATTTTTTGTTTATTCTTTATCGACATATCGTTACTTGGAATGTTCATCATTTCAGCCTATAATTATCGTAGTGCAATAATTAACTGTACAATGTAAAATATAATTCCATCTAGCTAACAATTCTAAATACGACTGAGCGCATTAACATTACCTTCAATTATTTATTTATATACTCATATAATTATTTACCTTTCTATCTGTTTTATTTCCATTGTTTTATTTATATCAAGTCGATAATACAAGTGTTAGTTTATATTGAATGACAATTAATATTGTAGAATAATAATAATTATTATTATAATATTTATATTATTAATTGTATTATTCCACGATTATGTTTTGACTTGTTTCTTGTTCGTATGTTTCATTCAATTAATTTCAATCTTATTTAATCAATTTTTAATTGATTTATAAACACTTGTATCGCACTATTTTTTTGTTTTGATTTTTTTTTTTTTCTTTGTTACTTTACATTATTTTCATTTCTAAACATTTTTTTAAGAAGATGATAATTAATTTAATTACAAACATTACACTCATCAAAGACATAAAAGATATGCAGATATAGAGGTAAGGGCAGTGTAAACGATATGCAGAGGTTTTAATAATAATAATTATTATTGTTATCTCTTTTTTTCGGTAGATTGTAAATACATATATATATATATATATATAATTATGATATTATTAAGTGGTAAATAATAATATCGTTGAGACTGCCCAGTATATTTACTGACATTTCAAGATTTGTCGTGCATCAAATAGGAAACAAAAATGTAAATGAGAAAGAAAAATTTCTTTTTATTTTTAGTTTTTTTATTTAATTTTTTAATTTTTTTGTTTTTCGTTTTAGAGTCAGTGAAAGCGAAGGGCAATCTTTTATTTTTATATGGCAATGGCAACCCATCATCATACTTTTTATTTGTATATTTATATATAATTAGATAACAAATTTGCGTATTGGCGCGAAATTAATGCTGAAGTGACATATTATATGAGATATGTGCAGGAAAATTATTTCATACATAGTTTATTCATAATTTTTCATAGTTTTTTTAAAGTCTTTTTTTTTATGACGTAAAAATTTTTCGCTGTTATTTTTTCATCCATTTATCCATTATCATAATGAATTGAGAGACGGTATAAAAACTGTTGGGCTAAACAAGAAAAGAACAAAACAAAAACAAAAAAAGTTGTATCATACATGATGTTTCACTGACAGTATTAAAAAAAAAAAAAAAAAAAAATTAATAAATAAAAAATAAAAAAAAAATAAATATTATTCTCATAAATATCAGATTTTAAAAATTTATTTTTCGTTTTATACTATAGCGTATCAACAAAAATTTTCATTATTTCATGTGCATCTTTATATATCATCATTCAATTATCATTAATTTTTTTTTTTTATAGATTACTTTTCAAGTCCATAGTTTAATTACATTAACAGACTTATACATATTCAATATTCATAAATGAACTAATGCACTCTCACTGAATTAACATTCGTCGAAATTGTCGGATTATTGCTACAAACTTTTTTTTTTTTAATTCTTTCTCGAGTATTGTGTCCTCCATTTTTTTTTTGTTTTTTTTCTCTCTATACATTGACATTCATTTAGTTATCATAATAAATAATTTTACTCTCTCACCATCCACATACACACACACACACACACACCACACCTTTTCTTTCTTCCTTTCTATATTTCATTAATATACTTTTTTTTTTTGTACATGCAAAATAAAATTTTTTCCATTTTATAAATATAAACTAAATTAATTAAATTCATTATCGTACTAAAATATTAGCATTGTTATATTTTTATATAGAAAAAAAGTTATTCAAGTGTCCATATATGTGCTTATAGCAGTAAAAAAATCTCAATTCATTTTACGTGAAAAACAATATTACATTTATTATTTCACTACATACGTGTATAGTGATATTGCAATATTTGTATTTGCATTTATAGCTTTTATAAGCTTATAAACATTTTATTATTGTTATATATTATGTGAATTGTTTTTCACTGTCATTTTAATAATAATATTTTATTATTCATTTCATTATTATTATTATTTTAATTCGTATTGACAATACTGCGCCCACACCCTGTATATGTATGTATTTTTTTTACGACATTTTTCATTTATCAGATGAGAGTGATTTTTTTTCCTCTTCGTCTTCCTTCGTTTATTTTATTTTATTTTATTCATTTATTTATTCATTTTTTTATTATTATTTTTTTTTTTTCTGTTCGGGTGCATTCATTCAATTGTGAATTACAAAAATTTTCTTGCATTTAAAATTAACAACATAAAGTAACATATTCATCGAATTTACTACTCATATTTTCATCTAGTTAAATTTGTTAAAATTTTTTTTTACCATACAAATTCGTGCACGGTCCATATTGATTTATTTATTATTTATTTATTTATTTATTTTTTTCATTTTTACTAAAAACTCAATACCATTCAATAAACAATTTACACATACAACATAATTTATATATATTTATAATTTGTTAGATTTCGATATAGTTCATTGTCGAAATTTTTTTATGACACAACGTCCATTGTTGCAGCAATATTTTTTTGCGTATAGAAGCGAAATAATTTAGTTTTTCAACATGATATTCATATATATATTCCGCATTTATTTTTGGAGCATAGAATAACAAGATTAAAAATAATACATTTTTTTATTTATTTATTATTTTTCTTGTTCTCACATGAGTATATCTTTATAATATATCAATTCACAATAGTAATTTTTTGAAATGGAATTGTATTATTATTTTTTTATTTTTTATTATTTTTGAGTATACGCATCTTGCAACAAGGCTTGCAATAACATCATACAAACATTTATGCATTTTGAATTATTCATTTATTTATTATATTTTTTTTTCACACGCTTGTAACACAGTCAGTCTTGGCTCGCTTTCTATTTTTTTCTCATTTTTATTTTTTCTTTAATTTTTTTTTTTAATTTGTATCAACTATTTTTTTTTTTTTTTTTTGTATCTTACTTAATTTTAATATTTAAATTGCTCCAAGCTAATGGACGGTAGATGGATAAATTAAATTGTTATGAGCTTTTCTAAAAGCTTCTTGTTTTTTTATTTTTTATTTTTTTATATATATATATCATTTAATATTATTATTTCATCATCCGTCCATTAGCAATGCTTGCTAATAAACCGTAATATTCATCAGATATTGTATTCTCAAATATATAGATTGTGAAAATAAATAGACGGGGGATATGCAGTTGAAACGCTATTTTATTAATTTTTTAAAATTTTTTTGTTCAATATTTAATTTTTCGGTTTCCAATCTTTCATTTGTTCAGTTTTTTTTTTAATATATATGTATATATATATATATATATATTTTTGCCATCCATTCTCCATTCGTTTATTTTTTTTTACACATACCATTCTTTGATATCTTTTAATTCACGTTTTTTACCATTTCTACTTGTATTTGCGCTTGCTTTCAAGGCACCATTATACTGTTGACCAGAACTAGCGGCACCCAAAAGCGCAGCATTTGGGTCTTGACAAAAATTTTTCGTTTCATCTACTTTGTAATTAGCAGCGGGACGATTTTTAAATTTTAGAATAAGTAATATTAAAAGTACAATTGCAATAAGTGCACCAGCAATAATAGCTATTATTAATGCTGCATTTTTAGCCGCGTCTGAGTGTATACTCGGTGCTTTTGGGACTTCTTTAGTTTTTGGTGGTGTTGGTATTGGTGGATAAGTCTCTGGATGATACAATGGTGGATCTGTCATTTTTGTTGATGTTGTATGTGTTGTAGCACTTGTTGTGCGATGTGTTACAGTTGTCGTACTGAAAATATTACAGAATAAAAAATTTATTAAAGTATCATTATATAATAATAATTTGTTTTTTTTTTTCTTCCATAACATATAATATATTTATATTTTATATTTATATATGTCTTATAATATAACGAGTGTATTATTATTATTATTATTATTATTATTTGTTTATAATTACACACCTGAGATGAGTTGATTCAGTTTCAGTGCTGGATACATTGAATTGTATCGTTGTCGTGGTCACTCCTTTGCTACCAGATGTTAATTCTGGCGAGGTATGCGAAGTTATATGGCTCGATGGAGTTTCACGTTGAGTTGTATATATCACCGAGCTCGAATCTACAGACAACAAACATATCACGAGGGTTGTAACTAGTATAAGAGATAATTCTCTTATATTATAGTGTTGGTATGGATGAAATAACTATGATATACGCGTGCGTATTAAAAGCAGGGACGTATCAAATACCTCAAGCACATGCGATATTACAAAATATACCAATTCTAACATAATACTCGCGAAATGTTTTTGTCCCTTTACCTTTACCTTTTTTTTTTTGTTTTTTTTTTTTTTGTTTTTTTTTTTTTTTTTTTCACCTATTTCACAAACTATCGCACAGATGAAATAATTTTTATCCTCATATAATTTACACGTTACTCATAATATTATCATAAATTTATTTATATTATCCAATAATGATTTGATGAATATAAAGTACTTGAACGATTCTAAATAATTTATTACATTAAATTAATTTTATAAAATACTATTACAATAATAAATATTCACAGGTTTATATAAACAAAAAAAAAAAATTAGTAATAAAATATTATAATAATAATAATAATAATAGTAATAATAATAGAATTATAACGTCTGTGATTGTAAGGGTAGTATTGACATATCACAAATTTCGTAGCAACTTGCTCATCGGTTGAGTCAATTACACTGTCTACATGAAATATATAGGTTCTACTAGTACAGAATCGTATCGATTTTTTATGTATAAGAAAAGAATGGAACGTTGGTAAAATGATCAATACCTGTAGCATATTGAAACGAATAAAAAAATAAAATATCCGTGGACGTAATATCATATGAACAGGTTGTATTGTGTTGAAATGAGTACACAGAAAAAAAAAAAAAAAAAAAAAAAAAAAAAGTACGATAAACAGTGGAAAATAAGGGATAATTAAATTGCTCACCAGTGGCTGATGTTACAACTACTCCTTCGGTCGTTACGAGATCGCCTGAGCCCTCTTCACAATCCTCCTCGTCGTCACACGATGGGCGTTCTTGGAGGTTGTCCTTGGTTTTTGGTTTTGTCGTAGTGGGTGATCGTGTGGGTGCAACGTACACTGGCGTTATCAGGTCATCTGTAAATGGAAATAATTTATTATTATTATTATTATTATTATTATTATTATTCCTACTATTATTATTATAAATGTACATTAATATATTTGTATATATTTCGTGTACACATAAATGGTCAATTGATATATATTTAAATGGCAATCATTTAATTCAGTTTTTAGTCAGTGAGAGAAGATTTTAAATCAGGAGCGCATAAAAATGGTAGAGGTTTATGAATGTCTGTGACTGTGCTTGAGGAACGTGGTCCGACTAGGGATGTCGGAAGTTTATCTTTGGTTGCGGCGATACTAAATATGCAAATGAATTGACGATATGACCGGGGAAGTATGAAAGCGTGAAAGTAATATCGTCGGTTAATACAGTATTGAGACATACATCTGGTATACGTATTCATTTATATATATATATATATTTATCAAGAGTAAAAGGTTGTTTATTTTATTTTTAATTTATTATTGTGTGCTGTGATTTTTTTTTTAAATCTTTTTATTCAAGTTGTGTCAATCACGAGTACAATTGAAAAAATTCTTTTAAAATTTTATTTTTTGAAGAAAATATATTTTTATCGTGATTTTAGAGAAATAAATGTTTAATTTTATTTAATGTAAATAGAATGTCAAAAAAAGTAAATAAGAAAAAAAAATTGTGGTAAGTGTGCCTTACCATTTTATATGTGTATTCCGTCCTTGTCTAGGGGAGTGCTAAACATCTCTCCTTTCATACTACACAACTAGTTTGTGTATCGCGTATTCTTATATAGTACACGATAGGTAGCTCGACTACATGCGAGAAAGGGATTCATGTATTTTTTTGTATAAAATCAATAAATATAACATGATGATGATAATTTTTTTTATTTTGCTATTTTTACTTTTTCTTTTTTTTTTCCACGCAAACTTACTGCGAGTTAAATATTTGAATGTATTTTCCAAATTTATTGTAACAAATATAAAATTATATATAATAAAATTAATTGTGTGATAAAATTTTTCATTATCACGGTCGGTAATGCAATTTTCATACATATCATAAACGCATCGAAAAATGTGTTTTTAAATTGTTAATAATGTTAATATGTATTTGTGGAAAAACAAAATAAAACCAAAAAAAATTAAATAATAAAATATATATATCACTCACCTGAATTTGGATCATATATTGGTGTACAATCATCATCTTCATCATCGCCAGTACAACCACTACCAGCGCCAGAAAATATAAGATCATCCATAACACCAGGCAAACCAGACGCTGGTGTCTAAAAAATATTGTTAATCCAATTTTATTTTTTTTTCCTTGAAATTTTTTTTCATATTATATCTATAAATTTCTCTGTGTTATTTATCATCATTGAATTGATAATAATTATTTCTACATGCTATACATTTTCATATGTTACACACACACACACACACATACACACATACACACCTGTTGCATACGTTGAAAGGGTGATGTTCTATCTATGAGACTGCCTGGTGGTAATGGTTGTACATCACCTCTGATAGTAATGACAACCCGATCTTGAGTTGCCAATTCAAGAATTCGTGCACCATTAACCACAAGTCCAGAGATTATTCCTAAGAATGGTCTTTCAACTCTTCCTTTACTTTTATTCCATCGTCCACCAACTTGAATAGTTGATTGGCTATTGAATACACTCAATTGATGACCTGAAATTAAAAAAAAAAAATACATATATATAATTCTCAAGAGTCACGTGATATATATTTTCCATTTTAGTTAGTGGTTCTGTTTGACCAACTATCAGGAAAGTATGAGTACCTGTACGATGTGAAGTTGACTAACCTACCGATCACTTTCAACAATTAAATATTCAAAAAAAATTTAATTATTCAATTAAATGAAAGGAAAAATAAATAATAAACAATAGTTTGATAGTGAATTAACGAGGTATCAAACAAATGAAAAACATTTGTGATTTTTATGACAAATAAAAACTCAACTTCCATCTTTTCTATACTGATAAGCTGGTGAAGTTGTGTCTTCAATTGTGATTGTATGTATACGCACACAATTGTTAGCTTCTCTAAAGATATGTAAATCAACCTGAGACGAACTATTAGGCCAACATAGCTAAACAGGAGTTCTCCAACATCCAGGATTTAACTTGCCTGCCGCCCCCTTTTTTTTTTTATTTCTCAGTTTTATATTGATTCATTTATCATCATCACCAATCATCGATATAAAGAAAAAACAAACTAAAAATGAGTTTTACTGTCAGATACGTATCAGGCGAACAGGAGAAAATAGAAGTGGAGATAAAGTTTGTGAGGACATGAACTCACTTACGTGGATCCAAATCCCTTGTATATATATACATATTCTCAATAGCATTTGGGTTTTAACAACCCACTCAGATCCCATCATAAGCATGAAATGACACTTATCTGTTCTTTGACTCTCAGGGGAATTCATTGCCTCACGCGCTTCTCGGTCAAGCATAGTCATTCTACCAAGGTGGTATAATAGTTAAGTTGGTTGTTGAAGTCAAATCATTATTTCCAGACAACCACTTCATTACTATCATCATCACCACCATCACCATCACCACCATTACCACCATCATCATCTTCATCATCATCTTCATCATCATCATCATCATCATCATCATCATCATCATCATCATCATCATCAATCACCATCATCCCCATCGTCATCGTCATTATTGTCTTTATTATAATTATCATTAGGATTTTGATAGACAATACCCAGTAAATATTTCACTAAGTAATATTATTATATATTATAATTATAGGCAAATACAGGCAGACACATATATGACGCAATATTGTTATGTTTTCTTTATATGTATATATTTTTTTCACATCACACATGTGTCATTGATGTGGCATTCCAATGTGAAGAAGTCCAATAAACTGTATCATATTATTAGGAGAACATGAAGAGGAAGATAGGTTGTGACCATGGCCTCCAAGCTAAATACAATCATGTCCCCACGAAAAATTTCGGCTCGTTGGATTCTCAAATATAGATAGATATAAACGGCCATTTTGTTTCAACTGGTTATACAAATATATTCATCTGTATTTTTTTTTTTTTCTTTTTCTTGTGATAAAGACACAATGGATGAATATTCTGGTTATTTTAATTTATCCTCTAACGATAATTTCAATATTTTCTTTATAGGAAATTTTTTTTTCCAGATTATTAGGATTTGTATAGAGATTTTGAGAATCAACTGTTTATTAATAATATGGTATTGTGTTAGTTTTTGTTTTCATTATAAACAAAATTATTTAAACTAATTGATTTAATATTCTACACATGTGTGATTCTCAATATTCGGATAAAATGAGTGTGATTGATGATTAAATCGTGTATACAGTTGGATGTCCCAAAGCAATTAGCTCTTGTGCAACATAATCTGAATTAATAAGTAAACTACCAGGAAAGTATCGTGAATGAAGAGGTAGATTGTTCTGAAACTGGGCCAAGGTGGTGTTCACTTCGCTCAAGCGAGCTCTGTAAAGTTAGTTTCTAATTTATCGATTTCATAGAAAATATATGTTTAATTTCAAGAATTCAATAATAAGTTAGATCATATCAGAAATATTTTATGAAAAATAATCAATAGCTTTTTTCAATTAATTTTTGATATTTTTTTGTTTAGCATTATCAATCGTTCGCTTCTCACTTGTACAGTATTCCATTTTTTTTTCTTCTTTTTCATTATTTTTTCGAGAATAACTTAAAGTACCAACATATTTTAATGACTTTGTAAATTTTTAATATTTAAAAAAAAAATATCTGACCAATTAATGTGACGAAATGACTAATTATAATCAATATGTGACACATTAGATGCAATATTTTTTTTTAAATGAAACTTCTAAAATGGGGTGTTATTTTCTTGGTGTGTTAAAAGAGATACATTCAGTTGAAGAGGAACAGGGTATAAGAAATTGAATATCTGAAATTGAGATTGATCTCTCGTGAATTTACATTCAAAACAATAATTTCATAATTGTTAATGAATCAAATATGAGAAATAATAAAATTATAAATTTATATTAATAATTATAACTTAGTTGATCACGTTTTTCCCGCATATTTTTTACGGCAAGATTTTTCTCTGTGGTTTTATATACGAATCAAGGACGCGCCACATACAAGCCAAGTCTGACTCTCTGTGTTCTAGCGTCCTTTCTCTGTCCCTTCGTAGTTCAGTTACTACGATCCCATACTTGCCTGATCTTTCTAAACAGCCAGTTCGCGTTAGGACAATATATAAATGATCAAAGCCAAGATGTTGACGAAACTATTGACGACCATAATCTACAATCCATTCGCGCCATTCTTTTTTTTTTTTTTTTTTTCTTCATAGTTTTTGAGAATAAAGATGAATATATTTAGTACAAATAAAATTGTTATCACAAATAAAAATAACCATTGCGAATATGAAGTAACATTTGTGATAAGTTTTCGATGAAATTAAATATATATATTTTTTTCTTGTTTTCTTTTCATATTCCAATTTCGTATATTATTGGACATTATTGCATTATGAATTTTCCATGGGGATATGTTACTCGATCAAAAACCATAATAATATTGATGTAACCAACTTTCAGCCCCTGGTCTCCTATTCCAACTGAAAATGGGTTTCTCCTCAAGCGGCAAACATTCTCACGATCATGATATAGAGACATTGGTCGAGAGGAATTTTTATATGATGATAATTCGTGGGAAGTTATTTGATATCTACTGTCTCTACTGTCCTTGTTCTCATACCAAACAAAATTCAGTGCGAATTTATTTCGTTTTGAATTAATTAATTTTTTACTATATAAATTAATATATATAATTCAATTTATTATATAAATCAATTAGTAAGAACGTGACCTTTATCCAAATAATAAATCCCCCTCTTTGATTGATTATGTACGTTCAATTATACATCATTGTCTCTTGGGATATTGATCAAGTGTTGAAATGAGAAAAATTAATGAAGTATACCTCTAAATTTCCTCAGTATTTTTACGTCCATGTGTGTATCTGTAGGGAGTTTATCGTTGGAGTTGGGTCAAGGTATAAAGGTCGAGGTTATCTACGTTAATATCCCCCAATGGCTTAAATTCATCTCGTCATTGGCAACGACATATCTTCATTCAGTGATACTAATCTTCAATGTGATGTGTAGGAAGGTTGTGATACACTATGGAGGTGGTTATATATATATAAATATCATTGGAAAATTTGGAGATAAGGAGAAGACATTAGGGCTGGAATAAAAATGAGCATCAGTTAGATTAGACAGGAAAGAGAAGTAGATAAGGTTGGTTGAGTGTATACGCGTGTGAGAATGTCTGTTGTGTGTGTGTGTGTGTGTGTGTATCCATTGTAGAGAGAGACACGATAATGTATATGTGTACACACGTTGTGCAGTAAACTCTCGTCTCAACGACTTAACTTCCCAGCTTATAAAATTGTTCCCACGGGATTGTACCGTGGGATAGTTATCCGGGAACGCGAGAAATGGAAACCCCGAATGGTCAGGATTTTATGGTGGCCCAAGAAGTCACTTCGTTTGAATATAAATAAGCCCGCCCAATCAAAATTATTTTTATTTTATTGTTTTATACTACACATATGTACGTATAGAAATTTAGTGAGAAAATAAATTTTTGTATCTCATAAAAAGTTGGTGGGAAATATTTGTCCTTGTTTATTTTTTTTTTGTTTTTTTTTTGTTTTTATTTTTCAATGCTTCCAATGTTGTTTGTCGGTTAATATATATTCATATGCAGGGTGGAAGAGAAGTATGGAAATATAGAGTATGAGAATAATTATGAAACAAAGGAGAAAAACGATGGAATGTGGTAACCCTTAGTGCGCGTGACCCGCGTGAGAATGTTTTAAGGGCGCGTGGGAAAACGGCGGAGGCGCATGGCGCTTGTGATACCAGGAGTACATCTAGACTAAAGAAGAAAGTGCATACACATGTATATATATGTGTGTAATTTTTTTTTTCTTATGGCGTTATACATTTAACAAAAAAAAAAAATCTTTATTCAAATATGATATTAAAATTAATTTTTATCAAAGTTTTTAACATTTATTATTATAATTTATGTACTTGCATATATTATTTATTATTTATTTATTTATTTATTTATTTTTTTTTTTTCAATGAATTTCGTTATTTGAATATTCAATGTACAGGATTGTAGAATGTAAAATGTGTATTGCGAAGATGGAAGATGGAAGATAATTATGCATATTGGTATTTTTTTTTTTTTTTTTTTTTTTTTTTATATATTCATTATTACAGTGTGATATATTTAAATATTAGGATGATGTACATAAGTGATTGATATTAACGAAATAGAAAACAAAAGTTTTGAAGTAGTTGCTCTATTTTTGTAACAGGACAATATAGTTTTGAAGAAGGTGAATATTTCGAAAGAATTTTCATTATCTATTGACAGTGATTTTGGAAATTTTACACATACCTGGGATAATCATAAAGAGATTATCACCAATAAATTTTACGGGTTTGAATGGTGGACGTACGATCACATTTTATGGTTCATTATAACACTATTCAAAAAAGTGACTTTCTGTAGACCTTTTTCAAAGGATAACATGAAAGATTGGAAGTAAACTGTTTGAACACCTTACGGAATGTTATGGGCCGATACCATCGCCGAAATTTTTGACACCACATTAAAAGTATTCAATAAATATTTTGATATGATATCCACCATAAATAAACAATTAAAATTCTTGAAGTATGTAATGATCTATTGTCCGGCAGACTTGACTTTTGCTGCTTATGCTCAGACAGATCCGGAGTACATGAAAATTGTAGAATTAAAATACAATGTTTGTGCCCGAAAAAAAATAAATTTTTTTTTTTTCTTTTTCAAATATATAAAAGCATTGAAATATTTGTCAGAAGAAATTTTTGGACCTCAAATGATTAAGAAAATATAATTTCGAAGAGGTACAAAGACATTGAGTAGAAGTACTAATATCAGTGAGCACATAATCAATTTTTTTTTTTTTTTTTCCTCGTAACAAAACAAATTCAATTTAATGAATATTTAATAGCCATTATATCTGTATAACTTTATAACAGATCTGTATATTTTATTATGTTGATGTTATTAAGAAGCGTGAAAACTAGTGTAAATACAAATTAGTCGAAGATTTTTCATTGGGAATACAGAACTTTAGAAGAGGCTCATACTAAAATTCGAAGATGGCCAATGAGTTAGCCCCGATGCCCATCTTGTTGAATTTTCGGCCCTGTCCCATTTTATTCACCACATAATTTCTCATTGGTTGGAGTGTTCAAATGCCTGGATGAAAGGAGGCACGGCAAAGGTTGATACACGTGTATTATATATGTGCATCAACCACTCAGATATCGGGTTTTTACATCTATGAAATTTGACTAGGTCAGGTATTGAAAAAAAAAAAAAAAAGAACCTGTTAACGGAAATTTTATATCTCGATACTAACAGGACATCATAGTGAATGAGAAAGAAGATGATTAGCCAAAATAATATTCATATATCATTTTTTTTTTTTTTTTTTTTTTCATTGATTAAATTAAATCGGAAATTAAATTCATTCATGAAACTAATAGGAATTGATGGCACTTAATTGCTTGTCATTGTGGTATTGGAGGCGTGAAGAACATTGTCAACTCGAATTAATCGACAGAATTATATCAGGCTAGCAGAATATATGAAGAAGAGGTTGGATATTGGAATTTTAGGCGTGAATATTGCGGCCACATTTCAATGACATTGAATTCCTTCAGTTGAATTGCTATTTAAGGTGTATTGTAGATCAGGAAAAGGGTTAACCACTCGAACAAACGTATGGTTCCATTTTTATCAGGAGTCCATGGCAATATTGGAAGTTGTGTGTGAAGACACAGTGAGCCAACATAATAAGTTGATTATACCTATATATATAACCAAACGCATACCTGGATCCCAATGACCTTTCATGGTCATCCTAAATGAGCAATGGTATAATATTCTATCTGCAAGTTTTTCGCTGTAAATCGTTATCCGATTATTTTCTATCACAACATATAACATCATTGTATTTCTACATGACACAAAGAAATTGTGTATTGCTATTCAATACCATTGATACTTGGAATATTTATATTGACGACACACTGACTTTCAAGGTGTTTAGGGATTTTAGGAAAAAAAAAAATAAATAATAATAATAATAATAAATAAATAAATAAATAGCAGTTTTACGGTGTAGGAGAGATGCCTATATATGGACTTTCGTATGGCGGATTATCGTGTGTGAAGGTCGCATCGACCGTGAGAACTTGGTTTCGAAAGGCGACTTTGCTTTCTCAGGGATAACAAGGATTCAGCAAGCAGGAGGAGATTTTTGGAGGGCAAGACGGAAGTGAGAAGAGAGTAAGGCGCAAGGGTAAAATACCTGTAGTCATCTTATATGGTTGATCTGGTTTTTAATATCAAGTATTTTATATATTAAAAATAAATTATGTATTATTTATCTATATATATGTATGTATATTTTTTTTTGTTGGTAAGTCAGTGTGGAAATTCGAAAAATAAATCTCTTTATATATTTAAGCAGAGAATGAGAATAGATATATCTGCGAATAAATTTGATAAAACTATTCAGATTTGATTTAAATTATTTTTTGAGTTTATGTGACTTTTAAATTAATTCGTGAATAATATTTTTGTAATTTTTTTTTTGTTTTGTTTTTTTTTTTTTTTTTTTCGCTGAGACAAATGTTTAAGGAGTGGTACAATTATAGTAAAAATGAGAATCGTATGTACGTAAATTATGTATGGAAATTATCGAAATTCTGATACTGCAGCCTGAGCTTCTTCATATTAAATGATTCCCTGGTAGATTTAAATAAAACTTTTCGCTTAAGAAGGAAGAGTTCTCACGGTCAACGCGCACTACACTGGAATCCGTGAGTTCCCACGAAGTCACGCATGGTCCCGGGCCCACATCTTTCAGTTAGATAGAAAAAATGAAAAAAAAAATAAATAAATAAATAAACGTTACTTCTATTGCTTCGTTAAAATATTATGACGTGTTTTTTTTTTAACACAAGAAATTGTAAGTCTATACATACAAAGATTTTTCCATCGATGGAAAATTTTGACATCACTGCCATTCCACATTTATCTTCTACAGTAATCGTGAACATTTCTCGAAATGTGGCCTATTGTATTTAGTGAGATTTTCAAATTCTTTTAAAAGTCAGGTAAAAATTATTCAGCTGTTTCTACACAGATCTACACGGACGAAGGAATCATGGATTTAAAATTATTATGATACGGGATTAAATTTTATGAATGTTTTTCTGTATTAACATTTTTTGGCCTTTGTAAATTTGATATAACCTCATCAAATTCTTCTCATTCACTCATACATGTATATATATATATTTATTATTTTTTTTTTTTTTGTGGTGTCGGTGCTGGAATATGAGACAGAACTTTCATTGGTTTTTTTTTTCTTGATTTAAGAAATGTATCCAAGGAAAAAAAAGGAAAGAAAAAAAAATACTCATATCTCGTGAACCTTAATCTTCTCACGACCCTTGAGCGTAACCCCAGGGAAGTGGTGAAATTCTTTTCTCATCCCTTCTTATATATATATTGTGAACGTGAACGTGGGAAAGACGTTTGAGCCTGCGATCAAAATTGTTATAACTTATATCAGGATTTCAGATTAATGTAGAAACAATTTCAGGAGTCACCACAATTTAATGATAATGTGAATATGAAAATCGTGGAATAACTAAAAATCTAGCTGTTAATTATTATTTTATTTTTCATTATATATTTTTTATGTGATATACTTCATAAGTGAATTTTACGTCGTACTTGAATTAAAATATATTTTCTACATGAAAACTTATCGTCTTCATATTATTGTTCTTACCAAATAGGTATATAATCATATAACATATGGAAATAAGTTCCTGTACACTGTGTGAAATTCGTGAACAATTTAGTGTGACCAAATTACTGGGAGAACATGAGACCATCAAGATTATAAATTTATTGCATGTATACTCTAGAATACCGACATTCTTACAAAAATTAGAAATACCAAAGAATATTCGGATTTAACAATGCAATTTTATCTTACAACCAGTAGATAATTTAAAAAAAAAACCCAGTAATTTATAAAATGATGAAAAACGAAGAATAATTTCAACTGATATTCGAATGTTTTTTTTTTTTTCTTTCTCTCTTTTTTCGTTTTAGATTATGAAAATACTCATGTGAAAATAAAAATAATAAAGCATAAAACATAAATAAATATACATATTTCCTCAAGATTTAATGAGTTGAATTGGAGGAAGACACGTGTACGGTGATTTAATCTTAGGGAATCTTGTGGACACATTGGCATCCACATATGAAATAGAGAACCAGAATGTACGAAGAGGCGTTTCACGGATCCAACGTTTGATAGTTAAAAAGAGGGTGAGTGAAATCCACATGATTAAAATAATATATACATATAAACATGAGCATTAATTTAATGCAAATATATTTTCGAGATTTTAATTTAACATTGCAATTGTCAACACGACAATAACATTACGAGGGTAAGAATCTTTTGTCCTTTTAAACTTTCAAATAATTTACAATCTGTCAATCTACAAAGTGCACTTAATAGGGGCAATAAAAATTTCGTTACACAGAAAATTATGGAGCCCTGTAAGTTTTGGGTGAAGAATTGTGGCTATGAATGTACTGTTAATGTTAAGTTGGATTCCGTATATACCTGACTGTAAAGTAAAGGTACAGCAAGGTCATAAAATAATTTTTGACATCAAAGGGTTAACATGATCTAGAAAAGTATTAGGATAGTAGAATACCAAAGTTAGTAGAAAAGTATAATAAATTAAAAGAGGGTGGAGTACAAAAGTGGAAACAGGTAGAAAGAAGGACTTTCAATACAGCCAAACATTTTGCTTATAGTAAATATATATATATATATATATATATACATGTATATATTTTTATTTGGTATTATATCAGGATATTATGTATCCTGTATAACTCAAAAGTTAATCATGAAAAATGTCGTTTGAAGCAAGA